>VXAL01009867.1:131672-310164 GCA_013399475.1 Chauna torquata
GAGAAGAGAGAAGAGAGAAGAGAGAGAAGAGAGAAGAGAGAAGAGAGAGAAGAGAGAAGAGCCTGGTTTAGCCATTCCTGAAATGACTGGGTAGTACATTCACATATGCTGCGAGAAGTTCAAAAGATGGTGCCAGAGAAATGCAGACTGGCAGCTCACATCCTTGAGAGCAGACTTCATACCAAAAAGATTTGTTGTCAAGGTGACTTGGGCTAAGAGACCCATAATGCCTACTGTGTTTGAGTGGCAGTAGCACACCATCATCTATAGGATGCGGGCTGACAAAATTTGGAGAATTAATACTTTAGATGATTAACACCCAAATGTTCATCTCAAAGTTAAGCCACACCTTGCAGGTAACATACACTGAATTTCTGAGACTAGTGTTCATAAAGCCTGTGACTGTAAAACACTGCTGTCCTTTCATTGCATGGATGTGGTTTCAGCAGTCACTCAGAAGTGCATCTCAAACTGCCAGTGCCCTTACCATTCCCATTTGCTTCTCAGTGTTCTTCTAAAACCATTTCAGATGCTTGTTCTGAAAAATGAAGTAAAACATGTTGAACTGATCCTTGCTGCAATCTCAGTGAAGTCCAGAGCGCCAGCTTGCTACTAACTGCATGTCTCAGTGTTCACTGAGGACTTGATTTCAGTGGGGACTATGATGCCAGGTCTGCACGGGAGCACTTTCTCCAGCTTGTCCCTTGGACTCACCACTCCCTTAGCTCTAGAGCATGGAGCAGGTGCTACCCTTTGCATCCGTCTCTCATATACTGAATCTTCAGTTCAGATTTTATCAAAGTAACCACAGTGATCTGTTGTAACAGGACTTCCTAAACCAGCAAAGAAGAGGCAGGGTTTGGGCTGTCCTGCACGTTTCATGGTGAAATGCCACTTGGTGATATACAGAACTCAACACAGTGATACTGAATCTCACAACTACATGGGACTGTTTCCGCTTCCTGACTTCCAGATTTTAACACCAATGTCTCATATAACAGAAAACATAAAGGTTCTAATGTCTCCAGTGCCAAAAGTTTCTGCATTGAAAATGAAACCTTGATATTCTTTGACAGACACAGAACCTAAACGACCCTCTCCGATACCAGGAGATGGGCTCATTAGTGCAGTATGCATTGGCAGTTAAGCACCGAGGAAGAGAAAAAGCTGACCTTGCAGCCACAATGCATTCATTCAATTACTTTGGTGCTCACGTCCTTCTCTGTATAGGACCTGCCCAGAAGCAGTTAAGGTATATATAGGCAGTTTTTTTCAAGCTGCAGCATAGTGGAAGAAGACTGAAAGCAATAAGGAGTTCAATGCAGCTCAGAAACCATCTTGCATGATTTCCCTGTCTTCAGAAACCAAGTCAGGCACAAAGGGAAATAAAAATAACCAAGGCTGGAGCTTTGAAGCTTCAAGAGAGGAAAAAAATAAAAGAGTCTGTGCCCTCTTGTCCAAGCACAAGTGAAAAACTACATTAACTAAAAAGAGAGTGCTTGGCCCCATGCACTGTGCCATATTGACAACAGCAACTGCAATTTAATCAAAAAGCCTCTATTGGCAGAGCATGGCACCTTGGTGGTACCTTTTAATTCATAAACATTCCTCCCCAAGAGGGATGAAACTGTGTGTTGGCTTGCAGAGAACCATCTTCCCTGCTGATGTAAAATCCTACGACTCCACCGCAATCTGAGGAGCTGTACTAGTAATGACTAGCAGGGAATCTGTCCCGAAATCTCTGGGTGTGAACCAGGGCACATTTAAAAAAGCATTTTCTCACTCTGTCACTCCCACCACCATCCACCCATCTCCTGGACTAAATTAAAAGAAAACTGACTCTTCTCCATCATTCCCATTACTTATGTGATCTTAAATTATTTGACTGGTTAAGCTCCAGCCTTATTAATTCAAGCAGAAAGTGCTGAAGAGGGAAGACTGACAACAGACACAGCAATTCACTTCCTATATATCCTAGCAAATATATACAAGTACAAGGAGTCTGCGTTCCAAGAATTTAACTGGTATAAAAAACCAGAGAGCCCACCTTTGCAGATTGTATCACACAAAGAAGATGCCATTTCAAAAGACTGCCAATTAAGAAACAGTTGTGTGAAAGACTTAATGTGACCATATGGATGTGTTACAAAGGGCTTCTCCTTCACTAGAGTATCCATCTTTCGCTCCATATATATACACAAATATACACATACATACACACACACAGATGGATAAATACATGTGCGCACACGCAAACATACATATATATATATTTATATATATATANCGACACCTTTGAAAATTGTCATTGTTGTTTCTGAGCCCAGATGTTTGCTCCCTATATTCCAGGAGGGCAAAAGTTCATCTTGTTTAATTGCTGTGTGTAGAGGTGCCACTACGCAATTTTCCTTTTTTGGTGGGTAAGTAGTTGCTGCCAAATAATTTGGACTGTATGATACAATATCCTATGCATCATTTTTAGTTGGTTTGTTTAAGGGAAGATTAAAAGAGTTTTGCTTTTTTCTTCATGTCGTTGCGTCTCCAGAGAGGTAACTTGTCAAACTCCTGTATCGTCATGCCAAATATTTCTTGAAAAACTTCAGGTGCTAAGTGACGCTTTAAAAAAAAAAAAAAAAGAGAGAGAGAAAAGGCAATGGTCAGTCAAAGCCAAAGAGATGCAACAGGAGACAGGAGTGTCTTACGGATTTCATGTCACTCTAACAGCCATCGCAGCATCTAGTGATAGAAGCTTGATGAGGTAACAGTCTTTTGGCAATACATGTATTTAAGTCCTTATGAACATGGACTCTCAATGCACCAATAAAATTTTGCTGTTTATTATGTCTGAGAAGTTTATAAAGGAGATCAGGAGAACTATTTCAGTTGCTGAACAAGCAAGACAGGAAAACAACTTGTCTGAAGTTACCCAACAAGCAGTGATAGATCTGAGAACAGAAATAGCTCTTGCATGCCCCTGCCCTGGGCTTTAGCTAGTCATCTCCATTCACATAAGGAAGTTCAAATGGGTTTCAGGAGAGCTTTGCAGAAGGGCTGCAGGTTGGCCACACTATATCGCAATTTTTGAGAAGCAGGATGTCTGGCCAGCCTAACTGCCCAGCACATTTCTCTACAGCAAACAAAACATAACTTTGGTGCTGTCTTGTGCATTAGTTACCTCTCTTGTTTAACTGCTCCAGAGTGCAGTGGACAGGGACAGTCCCTCCCCATGGTGCTAATGTAACACCACCTTGAATTTTGACTAGTGATCACGTATCTACTTGTCTAAAAATGTACATAAACACGTACTCACCTGAATTTTTGTGGCCCCTTTCATTCCTCTCCACAGGATTAATTAACTACAAGTAACTAAAACATCCCCAGCCAAGAAATTCCACTGAGCTGCTTAAGTTTTACTAATCCACAAATTGGTAGACAACTTCTATTTGTTAGTAGAGATTTAAGTCCTCGCATTTTTCCATATCGGCCAGTCTAACTCACGGGACTTATTGATGAATTAGAGAAAGTCAGACTTTGGATCCTCAGGGATGGCTGGTACTGACTGTTAGCTAGGAAATGATCCAAGCCTAGACAAGGCATTGCTCCCTTCCAGCACGGGTCCTATGACTACAAAGCACTTAACCAATTTTGGCCTTTTTACCAATTTGCAAGTATGAAAATAATTGCTTGAAAAAATAAAGGGGTTGTGAACAGCTCTGTCCAGGAGCAGGTATACACAGGCATTCCTAGTCAGAGATGTGGGACTCCTGGCCTGGCACCATTTGCAGAGAAGCTGCTGCATTCTCCCTGACTCCTTCTTCCTTGCTTAGTGCTGAGAAATCTTTCCAGTCTAACAAGGACCCACACATCAGTGTTTGAGCTTTCAAGTGTGCAACAGCAAACAACTTCAGCAGGAAAGAGATTTAGGAACTTGCTTCTCTTACCTCCAGCCTGGTTCTGTCTACATCTTTTAGTATTTTATTTCGCCCTCTGTTGGTCACCATGAGCATTTCATATGGAAAAATCTGTTAACAATGTATAAAAGGGGGAAAAAGAGATGTATTTACATTCTAAAACAGAAAGAACACAACGTGTCTTATTTTCATAACCACACAAACATTTGTTTTCTTTTTCAAAGGAAATCACAGCATTTCTTTTTTAAAGATGCACGAAAGGCCAGTCTGGCCAGAGCAAGAACTTGTTTAGTATCAACGTCAAACTGCCTCATACTTCAGAGGCACTGTGTACTTGTCCACCCCACTGATTTTTATGGTGCATATAATACGTCAGCTGGCTTTGGTAACACAGAGTCCTCACTAGTCAATGCACTTTCTCATCTAGCAATGTATACATTTTAGAGGTTATTAAGGTAAGTATATTTGGCACTCATTGGTCTGACTGATGGTTGCCGAAGTGTGGACAGCTTTAAGGAAACAGACATTTAGAGGACTTTTAAAAGATGAACCACATGAAAGTACACCTGAAAAAGCAGCAACTCTGAATAAGCAAGATACTCATTTGTGGGGGCCATGGCAATCAACAAAATTCATCACATGATTTTCTTTGCCTGTTTGGACAGTTAAAGAACTTGAAAAACTGCCCACTGTGCTTGCTGGCTGTGCCATACGTACAAGGATTAAAGGAGATGCTTTTGTAGACGTACTTATCTTACACATCTTCATCTGCTTCAGAAGAGTATGTGTCCAGCACGTCTCCCATTACATTTCCCTTGATTTCCCTTTACAATGCAAAGAATGTCCAGAACTTATACCAAACAGTTACCGGCCAATAATTAACTCCTGAATGCATAAATGATTTAATTTTCCTTTTACTTGCATAGGTTCTTTGTCTGAAGTAAAATGTTTCCTGTCAGTAGGTCTCAAATCAGTTTAACCCAACAGAAACAATGCTGCTTAGAAAGGATTTCAGGAAACTATGCACCTTAAAATCACTCTCTGGAATCATCCCTGGCAAATAAAAACATTTCAGTCTTTTCCCTTGGGCTGACACTTCCATGTACACCTGGAATGACTTTGGATAGCTCATGTTCTGTCTGACAGAGCCTCCCTATAGCCCTTCTCATTGCGTATCTCTGCAAAGTAGGATAACAGCATTCCCAATGAGGTCCTCATCCAGACCCCACTGAAGTCAATGAAGTCCTTTCACAGACTTCAATTATTTTAATTATTCAATTATTTTAACAACAAAAGAAATTCAACCAAATCAGCTTTTATGCAGTACTAAGCAATTAAGTTCATTCAATTGAAAACAATTATCCCAATGAACTTTGCAGAAATATAATAAATAAGATTCAGGCATCAATGAACACACCACTGAGTTTATTGTAAGTAATAATGATTTAAGTAATGTGTGCTTACATACCAATTGTAAGATGTGATTCTTAGGAGATTCTGACATTGTCACAAATGTACAATTAAGTCTATACTTTGCATTACATTGTTTATGTTCGATACTGGAAACGGTTATCATATACAGCATTAAAGGAAACTAAAATATAACCTCATAATACTTAAACAGGCAGAGTTTAAGTCAAGGTCTACGGTCATAAGTACATTTCATATTTAGGTATTCACAACAAGGTATGTTTCAATCTGGGGTGTCAGGATGCACAAATTCTGTCCTTTCTGGTGAACCACTTGGTAAGATTTGGTCTTTCTAAAGTTTACTGATTTTTCACAGGTGTTTCATGCTGACTTTGAGTTCACTTTTTTCACTTGATCAGGTTTAAACTAGTGCTGGATCATTGACATGTATAAAATTTCTGTCAATTAACTCAGGGTCTGGCATAACCTTTTTAAACATCAACAGAAAGTGACCTATTACCTCATGAAAATTCCCACAAATTTTATCACTACTAACGTGACAGAATTTGTTACCCAAAACAACAGTCCAAATAACTGAGCGCATCAACAGCAGTGGTGGTTGTAAGAATTGCTATTGCACTAAAAGAGAAATTATTTGGAATAGGAAGCAATATCTCAGAAGTCTTATTTATATAATATATAAAAACACTTGTTAATGTACATTGCACTAGGGTCTCAGCTTATAAAACTGAGTTTATTGCCTTATACAATTTGTCCGGAGGTCACTCGGAAGCACAAGTAGTAATCTGTTTTGCAAAAAGAGCTCCTCGCTTAACTGCAGAAATGCTGATCCTTGTAACTTTGGCAAAACCATGATTTCTCAGAAGGTTCATCAGCAACAGAGGAAGTTGCAAGATTTAAAACACAGACCTGGTTGAAGCCTCTCTATTGATTATGTTCATTTTTGACTCAGACATCTCTAGACAGAGCAGCAAAAGCATTTTAATTATATTTTAACTCACATTCAACTGATATTGCCTCTTTTTCCCAACAAATTTCCTTACGAATTTCTTATATAGGGAATTCAACAATACTTAAGGTGTCAGGCTAATGGTGTTGACAGCTATCAGATCCCAAAAGACATGTAGACATATAGCTTCCAATTCAAAACAGAGATCCATGTCTTTCATTAAATCAAGACAGCCTCAACCGTGTGTTGTGAACCACAATATTCTGTGTTACTTTTCAAATGTAACAGATCTGAGACTTTGCAATCAAGTTTGGTCTGCTACTTTGGCTATTGAAAGCTTGAGAGAGAACTAGCTTTTGAGCACCTTCAGTACCTTCATTTTGTCTCTGGAAAAGCCTCCTTTACCCAAAAAGGGCACTCTAGCTGCCTTTAGCCTGTCTGAGTACTAACACCTAAAACAGGCAAAGTCCAGAACAAAGGGAGAGGTTTAGCACATAAGGAGAAGGGACTGAGGTGAGGCAAAGAAAAACAAGGGAACTAAGACATTTTCCATATTTTATCTGCATTTTATAGTCAAATCTTCATTGTCTTGAAGGAAAGTGAGTAACATCTGCACTTGCCTTTGGCTCCAACATGTTAGGCATAGATACTCCTCTGTCCATTCTCATTCCAGGGACATGACCATCCGGAAGGGACTGCATCAGATACAGGTATACATCAGACACAGAGGTTACACACACAGAGGGTAAAGACACTCAAGTAGTGGTGAAAACAAAGGTGAATTTGCACTGAGACTTCTTTCAAGTCTTAATGCTTACTCTTACCATATAGGACATTGCCATGGCTACCGTTTATCACTTCTCTGAGGCATGCTTCTCTGAGGCATCCTTCCACCCCCTCTGCCACGTTTTCTGTCACTGCTAAGGCTGGTGACAGCTCCCCACCGAGCCTACAAACACCACTGCCCAAGTAGACCTGGGGACCCTGAAAGAGTGGTAGGCCCTTCCCAACCCCACTGATCAAGTAAGGCTCTTCTCTGGAACAAATATGCAGAAGCATTAATTCAGATCCCACCCAACAGCATACACAAGCACTCTTACATTTCTGGGCTGTCCTTGTCATTTACTGTTATCAGCCAAGGTGTTTTGTATTGTTTTGTTTTTTGTCTCTACAATGGGAAATTTTGACTATGAACATAAACAGGGGTAGGGCTCTGGTAAAAAGGTGCTGTTCTGACACAGGTACTGTTCCTAATAAAATTACATTTTGAGTATAATACATGGAGAACTCTCTCCTCCCATAATCTTATTTCCTTTCCAATCATCACAATTTTGATATAAATATATCCAAGTAATTAAACCCTTTCTTAAATTGTCACTTCATATTGTGATTGTGCTGAGGAGCCAGCTGGACTTAAACTATTCTGGAAAAATTCCTGCAGACAGTATTTGGGGTAAAAGGGTTGATTCTTGCAAGTACATGTCTTACTAGGTCATCTGTGATGGCAGCACTGTAGAAAGCTATTGATCAGCCATCTTGTCTGGAGAGCAAATTCCAGGGCAAAAATAAGGAGTTCAAGGCTCCTGGTGTGGAAGAAAATTGCCTCCAGAAGAGAATTTCTGTCTGTCTCTGGGGCTGGTACTAGAGAGGCTGGAAATAAATCCATCCTCAGCCATCCAGAGAGAGCTACTGCAGATAACTTGTATTTCAACAGACAGTGGATTTAACAGAGCAAGTCACAGAACTAGTCTGAGCCTTCTCAACTCAGTTCTGGGGAGGTACAAGGAGGAATCTGAGCTGTGCCTGTATTTTTATTGACAGGAGCCTACATTGGTGATTACGCTTAAACATGCAGGTATATCAAAGCTAATGTCTTAAGAACCCCTTCCTTGTAGCAGAAATTCAGACTTCAACAAGAAAGTGGATGCTTTTAATTCCGTTGTCAGTTGATTGATGAAAACCCGTACTCTACCTGGAAATCTGAAAAGCAAAAGAGAAATCTCATCAGCTGTAGAGTGTGGAAGAAGAATCAGTCACAATCTACCAGATAATCCTCGTGTCTTGTGATCTACCTGATCTTTTCAAAATCCCACCTGATTCTGTAAGGTTAACAAACCTCCCTACTTTTAGTTTTAGCTTCTGAAGAGTAAAACACTCCAAACATTGCAGACCTCTTCATTTCGAGTGGGCTCCTCACTCAGGAAAATCAAGTCACTTTGGAAATATTGAGACACACAGAACCATAATCAGGTGAATAAATAGCCAACTAATATTCAGCTGTTTAAAGCAGGATTCACCTGCCATCAGGTAGCTGTGTAGGCTTCCTCTGCAGTGTAGAAAGAGACACAAGCACCAACAGAAGATCCTTATCATACATTATCTAAGACAGAAAGTATCAGTCTCACTTTGGAGGTAACTTCGTTCTCCTTCTCTCTCTCCCTCCACCTCCGAGCTCAAACCATTTCAAAACATGAAGTCTCATTAAGTTTCAAACTTTCATAAATATTAATTGAAAATTAATTAGGCAAGGACTGATAACACATCTATCTCGAAGTCACACTGAAAATCACAAGCAGCAACTGGGACATCATCCTCCCTACTTCACTGTCACAGACTGACTGTACAGTGGATGGCAATTTTCAGAGGAAGAAAACACTGTAACAGAACTCAGTATATATTCCAATTAATTACAGATTATCTGCTTTCCACGTGTACCAATGCTAAAGCAGTCTCTTGGCATAAATAGGGATCAGATCTACATAGCAGATTTAGCAAAATAAACCCAAACCTTAACTCAAACTCTGCAAGTACATGTTAACTGTCAAGTTTACCAGAGGAAGTTAAAATTTACTCTGCAAATACAAAGCTACCACATTCACAACCTTAAAATAAAACAGCAGAAATGATCAAACATCATAATACATTCTCTGTAATGAAGTGGCATGTAAAAATGCTCCTCAGCCTTACCTCTCACACCACCACTCACATCCCCATAACTGTTGTACTGACCAAAATCTGTAGACACCGGCTGTAACAGGAAAAGAAGGACATGCACATAAATTCACAGTTCATGACTTCAGCAGGAGGTTGGTATATGGGGAGTAACAAATTGTTTAAAGCCTTTCTTTCCTCAATTTTCATAAGCTTTCTTGCATTGCTTTCTTGCGTTTTTAATGCTGAAGTTTGTGGAGAGGGAAATTAGGTTTTGTCTGACTTCAGATGGTCTTATAAGAAAGCTTGATCAACTGAAAATACAGTTAATAGGGAAATAAATATCATGGATGATTAAAGCTACCTTTTGCTTCTCAAAATCACCATTTCCTTACCCTGTGAAGTCCATTTTTCCCATAGCCAGGAAGAGAAGAGGTTTTGGAGGCTGAAGCATGAGCTGTTGAAGGAAGAAGGGAAGAATCTTTTACTGAAAGAATCCCATGGAAACTCAAAAACAAGAACATGTGAGAAATCAACTAGCAGAAAAAATACAGTTAAAAGAGCTAAGCGTATACATAACCAGCTGAGATATACTGACGTTAAGAAGCTAACACGTCAGCCCCAAACTCATCACAACCTTCCATACGCTCTGTAAGTTACACACAGCGTTATCGTGTCATGCCAGGCTCAAAATCAAAGCAGTCTCCACTGAGCTGACAGTAACGCTCAAGGATCAGACAACAGAGCAAAATAACTTTTTAGCCCTTAGATAGACAAAGTACTGCCATGTGTCTTCTGATGGGACCAAGAAAAAGAACAAGGAGAACCCAACAAGATCAGCAGTGTTTGACTGTCCATCCTATTCCACTCTCCTAAGTGGCACACCTGAGTTATGTCATCGTACCCTCTGAACCTTAAATGAATTTCCCTTCTACCTTCCTACTGCAACTATTATTACATCTATACGTTGAACTTCTGCTGCTGCACAAGCCAAGATACATGAGCAGCACACTCCATTCTCTCTGTGTTCACACACTTCAACTTGTAATTTTTTTTTGCTACAAAAGAGAAAAGGCTCCTTTGGTCCTATAACACTGTCAGAGATTTTGGCACTGACTTTACCAGGAGAAGGATCAGAACAGGTAGTGGTGACTGAATTCAAACAAATGTGAGAATGTGACATCCTGAACTGATGTTATAGTCATCTAATACATGATATGATGCTTCTGAAAACATGACAGGATTCAACGGAGCTCCACAACTCCTGTTGTCATCTGAAATGGCATTGAAATAAGGTATCTGGGGGCATTCAGCTTAGCATTTGTACCGACCTCAGAAATCGCACAAGCAAGACAAATACAATGTGAAAATGTCAAGAACGTGTTTACAAATACAGATGAAAATATGGGTAAGTAGAAATGTTGCCAGTACCATGGTCAATAGCACCTCTACAGTTAATACAGTCCCTTCAGACAAGATTCTTCACATAAGAATGCAATTTTTGATTTTTTAAATGTCATTTTTTATCACAGAAGGACAGGAACGTGGAACTTGAGGCATTCTTGTTGCCAGTAATAAGCAGAGGTGGGAGAGGTACCAGTAACTCCACAAAAGGCAACTAATGACTGTACCGATTATCACAGCAAAGAGAGACAGACACATCTGCGTTAAGGTAGTCCTTCAACCTGTGCTACGATTAATAAAAAATCATAAGGTGACCAGGTAGACTCTGGACCTGCAAACACTACAGGTACTGAGGGAGAGTCACAGACTTCCTCTCCTAAACCATAAACAGAGGCAACACACTTATGCAATAGGGAACACAAAGAAATCTTGGTTTGCTTGGCAGCAGTCATCTTGTCCCTTCTTGGCTTAAAGTCCAGCTGCTGTGCTACAATGATCTGTGGATGAAGAGAGTTAAATAAAACCCCTAAAACCCATCTCCGGAGATCTGAGGTAGCCACTGATGTATATCAAAGTGTGCAATGAGGCCAAGAATCTAAGCCATTAATTAACCAAAGCTGATTTTTGTCATTTTGCTCTGGAACACAATACACCCAATCAAAATGTCAGCCACGGCTGTAACACTGGCCGTGTTTGGAATATGCAGCCCCACTAGTAAATGCTGCCGACTTTCAGTCCCTGAGGAGAGACTAAACAGTGATGGGAACCATCAATTTAAGCAAAATGTGTTACTGTAATTTAATAACCCAGTCTATCAGCACGTGTGTGAGGTAATAGTTACTGAATATTTTACCTCACTCCTTGTCTGTGTTATAAAATCTCTCCCCGCCAAATGGCCTCAGAATTCTCAACCTCACATTTCTTCTAGTTGGAAAAAAAACCAACAAACTATGACTCTCCTCCCTTCATCAAAATTAGCTAATGTATTAGCCCACTCTTTTCATGGATGAATACTACATATCAAGCAGTCTCCCAGTGGTCTCTCTTCTGGGAAACCGCTGAATATGTGCCTATGTGGTGTTCATTATTAACTTCATTGCCCATACGAATTACCTGGAGAATCATAACGACTGGCAGAAAGGGATGACCTCTCCTTTTCCATCTCTTCTTTCAGTATCAATTGTCCAAGACCAGAGTTAAGCTATAAATGGCAATTAAAAACATATGAATAAAATAAACCTAATTCAGGCATTAGAAATTGCTTACAGAAAGAAAAGGGGCACTTTCTGTATGGTGTTCAGAAACAGTATGAAGACAAGGTTATAATAACCTTCATGAGCTGCTCCTCCTGCAGTTGCCGGCGTCTCTGTAGCTCCTCGTCTTCTTCCTCTCTTCCACTTGACCTGCGTCTCATATCAGCTCCTGCTTCCATAAAACCACAGTACAGAAAGCTCTGTGTGTCTGTTCTATTGCAGCTTGAAGATTCCAATGCTAGTTCAAAGTATTCATCAGTCTGATTTACTGAATAAACAAAGCAGTATTTTCTTGCAGACTCAAGTTATTCAAAACTTGCCCTCAATAAAACTCACTCAGATAGTCTGCCCTATGGCTATCAGGTTTCTTATAAAATTAACAAGAAGTTAAACTGCACGTGGGTTCCCAACAGTCCTGGACACAAAACCGATGAGTTAATGTAATAGAGAAAAGGAGCTCAGATTGCTAGTTGTGGAAACATGGGTTTTAGTGGTACCAGCAAGTGTACCAGTGGTTGAAAACAGAATGTCTGATTTACATTTACACTTCTCTAGACTCAGAAGAGTGAATCTCACTTAACATTTCATGTGGAAAATTATACTACATTAACCTCCTAAATGGACTTATATTTGGAATGAATATAGCATTATTTCCCGTATAAAAGAGAGTAAACTAATTTAATTAATCCTTGGATAAAGCTAAAATGAATTAAGGCCACTTATACACAGGTTTTCTACATTTTAGTTTCTCATTTTTTATTAATCTTTATCCTCCTGAATATTCGTAAGAAATGGTCCAATTTGTACACTAGGACACTTCAATGAAAACACAGAGTATGATACTGCTGCATGCATCTAGACACCAATTGTATTTTTTTCTGCACAGGCTATTTCTTGATATAGCTATTCACCAATCCTAAGCTATACAAACTCAGTGTTTTATCTGAATAAAGACTCAATTTTGCCACAAAAGTATCTTAAGGTTTACATCAATTAAATGTTTTGCACAGCACTGTTAAATTGATGTTAACATGGAGACAAAAAAGTTATCAAGAAATTGCATCTTTTTATTCAAATTATTTATTACTTTGTTTGGTGTCTCAGGCTTTTGCAAGACTTCAGTACAATAGCAGCAAAACTCATTTTTTGACAGTTGAGCTCAGTCTAGCTCTGTAAACAAAATAACACACTCAGAAAATCAGATAAAAAGCCTAGAAACCTGGGACTTGAGGGTTTGGTTTTTAGTGCTTGATCCTGTATGATGTCTTTTTATTTCTGATTAAAATACAGCCATGAGCACATTTTTATCCATATAGTTTCCAAACAGTCGTGTTTAGTTTCTCAGATGTAACAAAATCACCTGAGAGTCAACGTACAAAGCAGTTTTACTGGAAAAAATTAAAAGTCATCATCCACCGCCAGCAGAGTGAGCTGAGAGCCAAAACTTCCAACAAAGCCTCCACCTCTGACATACAGCATAATAACACTGCAGTTATGACAACCACTATCAGGAGAGTTTCAAGTATGTAGACGTTATCACTGTGACCGTAATGTCTGTAAGGTTACAATCCTATATAAAGGACATTTTCAAACAATTGCCACTGCATATGCAGTCCCTTTGATTGATCACTGAGTTCTCCCACCCTGTGCTACCTCTCCCAGCACTTCCACGAAAATCCTGTTGTGAGAAAAACCATACCCTCCTTCACAGAAACCTGAAACAGGCAAGACCTTCAGTGTTTCTGACATGACTTCATAAATCAGCCAGGCTAGATAACTTATTTTGTACTGTTTTACATGGAGGTCAACAAAATCAAAAGAAAAAATACAATTAAAAAAAAAGTTTAAAAATGATCGTGCGTATGATTTATGGACACAGACCGTAGAAAGAGTAACTCTGAAAAATATGACTTTTTTAGTCCATTAACTGCTTCATTGCAGTCCTTGCTTCTTGCCATGAAAATAGCCATGTGGTTGGAAGCAGCGACAATTTCTGTGGAATATTCGCTATTAGCTTAGGACTAAAAGATTAAATAAACAATAACTGAAAGAAGTCAGGCTTGTGTGATACACCATACTGTTTTTTAAGCTACTGTATGGGAGTTCACATAAATCGTCTGTGGGTTAGTATCTGTGTGATCAATTCTAATGTCCTTTTGCAAAACCTCCTCTACTCACTGCTATTCAAGTTATAAATACACAGACATTCAGAGGTCTCACCAGAAGAACCGCACTTTGTGGCGACACCTGGAGTGGACACAATCCTCACTAGCTGTTTTTACAGCTACTTTGCTTATCAGTACCTTTTAATTCACATCACTTTTATATTTTTGTTTGCATACCTATGGCTGCAAGGGAGGGAGGACCTGGCCAGTGGTCCGTCTCAATCTTTGGTATCTCGTTGGGTGCTGGTGCATGAGCTGCTGGGAACTTGGAGGACTTGATGATATCCTCGGAGGACTTGCTCTGTGCTGCCAAAGCAGCTGCATCTAGATGGCAATCAGGGAACTTAGCTATGTAATAATCTTTATCAATATAAAGGTTTTCAGTATTTTGGCAAAATTTTATACTTTATAAGAAGGCCATTCTCAAAACCAACCATTTTCTTGTTTTGCCTTTCTAATTGTAATTGGAAGCAAAGTAATGTTTTCCTCTTGCCAAAAGATTGGAATTAAACCTTCTCATTCCGCATCCCCACCCCTAAGATGACCCCAAATCAGCTTTGGATTTTATTAGGCTTGCAGGGTGTTAGAAAAATCAGGCAAGAGTGAGAAAATTCAATCCAACAGTATTTGCCAATATCTCCTAAGGATAGCTGATTATTAATGAAGATGAAACCAGATTTATGTACTGGTTTGTTTTCCCTCCAGGGTAAGAAAACAAATAGTTCGTAGGGAGAGCGTTAATTTTAACTATACTGATGCTAATTATTTCCCATGTTTCTGTGACAAGCTGCAAAAGAAACAAAAAAGAAATC
The DNA here is from genome assembly GCA_013399475.1 of Chauna torquata. NCBI lineage: Eukaryota > Metazoa > Chordata > Aves > Anseriformes > Anhimidae > Chauna > Chauna torquata. The sequence continues at coordinate 146,529 of VXAL01009867.1, forward strand.
TGAAACAAATATGTTTATTTAACCACTGTATCTTTTCTGCTGCATGTACTTGCTTATTAGCATGCAGTAGCAGCAAAAGGAGATGCAAATTTATTTATTAACTACTAAACTCCATTTAGATCATCTTGGCAGGGAAAGGCACTTGAAATGAAATGAACCTCACCATTAACACATCTCAGCAGTGGGACATGCATTTAAGATTCCGGTTTAAGTCAAAGTTTCTTAAAAGCATGTGAGGATGTGCGTTACGGCTTTCATTTCTTGACATAAAAAAAATGAAAAATAAAAAAAAGTCCAATAGGATTTATTTTGCCTTAAAAACAGCCTTAACTACCTCTTATCTGCAAACTGTTAGTCCAAATCACCTTTCTCTTACTTGAAGCCATCATATCAGAAGAAAGGATTCTGGACTTTTTTTTTCCCCTTTTCTTTTTAAAAGGGAAAGACATCTGTTAAAGAAATGAAGCACTTTGTTACTCATCCAACACACTCAGGGTAGTTTAGGAAAATCAGTATTAGATATCATTGAGAATTTTGAGAATTTTATGATTGGGAAACTCAAAGCATAGTTACAGGTATGGAGAAAGCTGGTCAGAGTTTACAAAAGCATGACTTCAAACAGTACTTACGTATTAGAATTGGTGATGTCAGTGGTTAAACATTCACATGTTAATGGGAGATGAGGAGATACATTAAAACCATAAAAATAAACAAAAATAATGTTAAGACTTCTAAAATGAGCACATGGTTTGAAAAGTTAAAAAAGAAAGGGGAAAGAAACCTGATGTAAATCTGCAGCAGTGTTATTTGCAATGCTCACTCCTGTCTACTGAACGGATTTCCTGGGGTTTCTTAATCATCTCAGCTCAACAGCTCTCAACCAACTCTTCATCTAATACCTGTAGTACTGCTAATCTGCTACTTAACCCAAATAAGTTTCATTGGATCAAGGGTCTGCAAAGGGATGCAAGGTCTTTAAAAAGTAGAGTCATCTGTCTTTCACCACATTACCTAGAAATCTCCTATTTAAAGTTTTCTATTCACAGCAGAAGGGAATAGCAAACACCTTCAGGGTTCCTTGCTCTGCAGTATTAAAGGCCAGCAAGGCAACTGGCTTCTGCTATCATTGTTATTTCAGACTTGCTAAAACGACATCTACTCTGAAAAGATTACAGTACTAATGCTGTTGTCCAACTCAGAATCCAAACACTGGAACAGCAAATACACTGTACTACCTGAGCTGTTTCACAGGACTTGAGAATCAAATTAGCCCTGTCAGTGATGTCACCTATATTATTCTCAATATTTAAAGATTCCTGTTTGAAGCCACAGTACATTTGGAATTCCAGTCTGATAGTAACATCCCCATCACTGCTGTTGAAATAAACAATTGTACTCTGTCAGTTTAAAATAAACATTATCCATGAAGTTCCTGTCAGAGAATGGACTGTTGTTAATCCATTTTTCCAAGATCAAAACCTGTATTCTGAAAATATAAACTTAAAGAAGTAAACCACAGGAGGCATCACAACACTAAAAAGACAGCAAAGTCCCAGTTAATGGCAATTTTGCCATTAATATCAATGTGGCCAAGACTTAAATCATATGATCCAAATGAAACAACAAGCTTTAAAACATAGTCACTCAGCAGGACATGCAATTAAAGTTGTTTCAAGCTTGGACTACTAATTTCTGATGCTTACAAAATAAACACTGAATGCTTTTCTCTAGTCTGCTTGCATTTTAGTTTGGTTGACACCCCAGTTTTGAAACAAAAAGAGAAAGATCATTTACCATGTTGTTTGTAGATTGGTGGTTTTCTGTAAATGTTGACACCTTGATCTGCAAAATTGAGAAACAGAAAAATGTTAATATGAGAACTACTTCAGTTATAGATAAAGATAACCCCAACACTAAAACAGTAGACAGACCAAATCAAGAATGTAGCACAAGAAAAAGCCAGTATTACACAGAATCAGATTATCTGAAGAAAAGAAAACGTAAGAACAAGTAAAAAGTCAAAGATGCATGGTATGAAGTCCTTTGGAGCTGAGTCTGTTACATGTGGATGCATCCAAATCATGAACAATTCACTTCAAATACTCAGAAGATTATCAGTGTGATAGACATTAGGAAATGCAAACAAGCAAGAAATTTTAATGGTGAAGATACAAGCTATCTGGGGAAAACTACCCCAAATAACTTTTGTGGAAAATTGTGCTTCAGTCATAACAGCTCAATTTTCTTTCCAGCTGACTGGTTGGATTGAGTAGAGGAGAATGCAGTGAGCCCACAATTGATTTTAAAACCCAGAGAGCAAAATAGCTGCCTCATATACTCTCTTGAACTGTCAACAACAGCTAGACTTCACTGAGTCAGTGTTAAGGGATATACTGCTAATCCTCAAACCACAAGGACAGATTTTTTTTTATTATTATTATTTTTTTTAATGTAAGGACCACCACATTGCACACTATCAATGTAAATCAGGAAAAAGTCACTTCCCAGAACCCTAATGCAGTAAATCTACAGCATGTCTAAAAGATAAAATATTTTTTACAAACAATGATCCAATGCAGGAACTATATTGTTCTAAACTACGCACCCACCCCAAACCAGCACTTCATGCACTCCACACAGATACAAACACAAAAATTAATCCAAAATCAGTGCTACAGTGCAAAATCTAAGTCAGAGTCTTACTAAAAGACCACAGTGAGCTACTGGGAGCCAAGAAATACGTGTCAGAAACCCATTTTGCTACAACTGCATGCTGCCTGAAAAAAAGTTTTCAGTTACATTAGCATGAAAGAAGAAAAAACATTTTAGAAATATATGTTGTCTATCACAGATCCAATTAAAGTGCTACAGGAGATAACCTTTGGCATTAGCATAGCCTAGAAATCTACGGAAATAAAGGTAAAACTTACTCTACAGAACCCTACTTCCTTGAGTAAACAGGCAAATTCCTTGCATACAAAAACACTGAGGTGTTTCATTCTTGCTAGTGATCTGTTAGGGCTACTTGAACAGCAAGTAGGTATAAACATGAAAGGGTAGTCATGCAACACTTTTGTGCACGCCTGTACCAGAAAGCTGTAAGGCGGATACGAACACAGCTCCTCCTGGGGCTGCGCTGCGCCAGCTGAAGAGGACGGCTCTCCCACTGCCTTGGAGATTATTTACTCAGCTGGGCAATTCATGCAAGTGCACTTTAACTTACACAAGTCAAAGCTGCCAGGTTCGCTTAGGCAGTTAAAACAGCCTGCCTCAGCCAAGCCAGGTCCTACTGACTGCAAGGGAAGTTCACATCAATGGTTTATCTGCCAGGTCTGAGGACACGAGGAGGAGCAGTAACCTCTGGCAGTGCAAGGGGATATTAGACTGAAGGGGACCTGAACAATAACTGGATATAAGGCTTTCAGCTAGCACTGATGCAGTCAGATGATGCTTGTCCACAACCTTCGGGACACACACCCTCATCCCATCAAAACACAAGAGAGGTGACCTCAGAGGCTGCAGCTCACTTCAAAACAGATATTGCCCTTTATAGAGAGGGCATCCTGATGTACACGTATCCTTGCAGATCTACAGGTCTCTACGAGGACACCACACCACTGCACAAAACAAGTGAAGAGACATCCTCATTTGGTTAAAAAAGAAAAAAAAAAGAAAAGGAACATTAAACTGTTTGCTTTAAGACTGAAACAAGTCACAACAATGACTGTACATGTAATGGCTCACTGGTCAGCTCTTCTGCATGCCACTGTGAATCACAGTCAACTCCTCCAAAGTTACCAGAGTTATGCTGGTGCAACTGGGAGAAAAATCAAGCCCTACATAGCTTGTATCCAGCTCGTGGGCCATTAGCAGACCCTGAAAAACATGGTATTCTAACAGTGAAACACCTGATCAACAGAACAGGTAAAAATCACCACAAACCCCCCATTTCTGAAGGCACTCCTCCTCCCAGCAAGCTCAGGAGCAGGCAGTCCCAAACCCTGCGTGTGCACCCCACTGCAAACAGCGTGAAACAATGGAGACGAGACAAAAGTTACAAATGCTACATTCTACACTTTGACAGGACGAGACACATACAGTGCCAGCTCCTACCTGGAACATGGAAATGTTTAGGGGCCTGAGCGTAAGTTGGAGTGAGAGGGCGGCTGTCTGGCCGATAGGGGACAGGGGAGTTCCGACCGCTGGACGGCTCATTGCCTCCAATGAAAGAATGGAGAAAACAAAATGAGAAGAGAGAGCAATAAAAAAAAAAAAAAGAAAAAAAAAGATAAAAAAGCAAGCCCATTCAAACCCAAACAAAATCGGTGGAATCAAAACCTCCAGGGAGAAAAGAAGTTCGAACTAAAAATATAAACATAAACAATAACAAGATCTGGTAGCCCTGGTGACTTTTTTTTCCTCATTTTCCTGCAGAGACAAAGATTTGTGTTCAGGCTGGAGTTGAGGTTTAGCAGCTCACACTCATTCTGACGGCATGCAGGCAGGAGCTGTGTGCTGGCAGCTGGTGATTAGATGGGTAATGTGGAAAAGAAGAATGATGATTTAGTATGGAGATTGACATTTGGAGTTAAAAGTCACAGGCACAGAGCACGGTAGTTGATATGCAAACCCCAAATGAAACCAACTCCCAAGCAGGTAGAAGCGGATGCCGGCAGTTACTACAGTTCCCTAAACCAAAAGCGCACAGAAGCTAGAGATGGAAAATAGCTGTTAAGTCACTTGACCCATATCAAAAGGCATACCTGCTCCTTACACACTCTTTCATTGGTTTAGCCCTCCCATAGGAAGTTTTCGATATGACAAATTAATTTGTACAGCAATGCAGCCCATCTGGTGGCTGCGCTCTAATCACTGCTGCCACCCCGGGGCTCTGTCAATGCCGTATTTGGCCCCGGTGACAATACTTTGTGACGGCTGATTTAGCACATCTGAATCTAATACCTAAAAACTCAAGTTCCATTTGTATGATTATTCTTACTAGGACTATTTCCTTGCCTCCTAACAATCCACCATATCACTCTAACAACCCTGACAGCTCCCCTGTCAGCATGAGAGGGCTGTTGCAGAAACATGCAGTTTGATCCCCAAGCATCAAGATTTAACAGCCAGATTTCCCAACACATGACTGTGTGTGTACCATAAAAGAATGTTGCTGCCTTTTACTTCGTGCCATTCTTCACAGTAACGCAAATTCATACAAGCAAAAACTGTCCACCTGAGTGCTTCCTTTGTATGGGTGTGGGTGACCACAGAGGTAAAAGATAGGGGAGCATCAAGCCCCTTCAATTTTTCAGGTATGCACCAGCGATTAAAAAACCTAGCAAAGCTGATTCATAAAGCAAGAAAAAACAACAGTAGACAAGTACAGGAGGGTTATGAAACACAGAAAGACTGCAGGCCTCCTTTCAGCTGCAGGTTTCCTATGTTCCATTAGAGTACCCAAAACCTCGGACTCAGCACACTTATATATTGGGGGTGTGTGTGTGGGGAAGTTTTCTTTATACTGTTCCTCTTTTATTTGAGTGGTCACCTGCCAATCCAAAAGACACCAGAAAGGGAAAAAAATGCCCTTAACACACCTCGCTGAGACAGGTGTGCCACAGAGGCCTCTGACAGTGTACAAGATAATCCATCTGCACATACATGTTTTAAAAACAACATACACACACACTTCAGGGGGTTTAGCTGTACAAAATTTGTCCAGAAGAATGCATATGCAAAATCCTGTGTTTACCACTTTGATATTTTAGCCCTGAATGACTTGCTGTACGTGATAATCCCCAAACAGGATGTTCTTTCAGCAACATGAGTGGATGCTGGTTTTTCTATTTCGGGTGCAGTGGTGATGATCTTCTGGCCAGATAATAGTAAATACTACATTTACCAACTCTGAAAAGCAGTATGAGTGATTATTTAAAATAGTATTGGCATATCTTAGTCTGTTGTCCTTGGCAATTCTGATATTGTGTTCTACTTGCCCAGCCTTTGAAATTACGGAATCACAGAAATACCATGATGGTGAAATGCCTAGCTTTGTTAATTTGATTTTACTTATGTCTTTTGTTTCTATTGAGAAATTATGAGTTACTTTTCAGCAAAATGATTGTTTCATAGGGAAAAAGACACCAATATTGAGATGGTCTCGAGATAAAGTTAATTCCTAAATTCAAAACCTTTATAGAGACGTGTCATTCTCCCTTTCTGTTTCCACTGACAATTAGTACATTCAGTGAAGGAGATGAATCAAAAAGGATTTATTGAACTGCGGACTGTCACACAGAGGAGTCACAAGTACCTTATACCTGCTGGGAACTGGTAGTCAAGATGATATGTGTACATCTATATTTTAAGAGCATGGGAATGTTCGATTTACTGTTCCTCTATCACTAACACTACAAATACAGGGAAGAAAACCTTCTTATACCTCACTCTTTATCTCAACTAGACACAACTAAGTATGCTCACTTCCATAAATGTATGCTGGCTGATCTCATACCTGGTACACAGATAATTTGTTTACAGAGAACTGGTAATGTTGTACAATGCACACAGTACAAGGCACACAATTAGCATGGTATTGTCCTGCACGTGTTGCTTTGCCTTGTATTTCCTGAGGTTCCTGTGCAGTCTGTCTCTTCCTAATGACTCCTGCTAGTACTGACAAATGACTCCCCTTTACAGTTTCTAGGATTGTAGTTCATCAACTCTAGCCACTGCAGGAGGGAATGGTACATCTATTTAGATTCTCATTAGATTATCCCTGATGAGCCCACTCTCATAACAAGGCTTAAGTGCTTTGGATGCAACTATAAAATCACCCACAATTTATGAAAGCAGAACTTTATGTTAAAGCTCATGCTTAGGAACCTTCTTTTGTAGAGAACCGAGAACATGATTATTTCGGTTTGCTTGTCATTCTTAAAAATCACTACAGGTTAAACGCAACATTCTCCCATATCTTCTCAGAAATGAAGAAAACATCAAAAACTGAAATGTTCTGTTCCTAAAAAAACTAATCTTTTTCTAAATTTTTTATTTTACTGCAACAAATCTGCAAAAACAATGTGGAATTGCTGTAAGATTTCAGTCCATCCAAATATCCATTTTTCAATAAATAAAAATAAATTATTTTCAACTTCACTAAGAAGAGCTGTATAGGCTTCTTTTCCTGAACAGCTTTAAGGTTCCATCTACAATGGGTCTTAGGAACAGAAAACCTTAGGAATTTCACGTTAGAGTTGCTTGCAAATTTTTATGTTTTGGTAGGAAAATGGCACTGTTTGAGCCTAAATTGATTTCTAGAAAAATAACACAGGTTTGGTAGGCATTTGCTGAACTCTATATAGTGCCTGACGGGCTAGGAAAGGCTAGCAGTTCTGGGTCCCTAACCTTAATGTGTGTAGGAGATCACAGAAAATGCATAAAAGGGTTTTGAAGTGAACAAAAACGACTGGCCACACTTTGGTCAGTTTTTCAGTATAATGACACTGTTCTTCTGACTCCAAGCATACGAAATGTCCTGGTGGGCTTGGTGCTGAGGGGAATAAATGTTTCCAAGTTCAAAGAAAACTGGCGTTCAACCGAAAATGATGCAGCACAGAAACATCCTTATGATGAAATGGAAAAAACTCAGCAGCACTCCATGAAATCTTTTAGAGGGGAACCGTACTAAAATTTTCAAGGAAGGAGTCCTCAGACTGGGAACCAAAGGCTATTAAGAAATCTTAACCAACCTTGACTACCCAAAATGTTAAATGGCTAAGGGGTTGTTTCTTGGAAGAAAATCATGAATCAATGCTCTGGAAAATACTGCTTCAGAAACTGAGTGTTCTTTAGTGTCAGACTACATAAATTGGAAGAAGCCTGTGTATCTTCACTATCAACATCTGTGGAGTGGGCATACGCACACAGAGAGCAGAGCTGCTAACGTGCTTGTACATGCCTCCCAGCGCCTCGTGGCCAGCCTGCCAGCAGCTTTCCATAAAGGTACGGGCTGAGCACGCTCTGCACTGGGCTTCCTTGCTGTGCCTGCACCTAAAAGTCTGTCTTCTTATCCCAGAATAAACCATAACTAGAGTTGACTCCACGAAGCAATGAGAGCACTCCAGTTCGCCGACACTGTGCGAAAAACTAGCTCCTGCTCCCCTGGCATGAAGTTTAACATGTGTGTGTAGATGGGGGATGTTAAAAAATACTGGAGTAAGTTTAATATAGAAATCAATCACTTGAGCACGGCAGCCTCAGACGTGAAATTCAAAGGCTTTTTTATTTTATTTTTCCTTTTCCTTTTCTTTTTTTTTTCTGTTTTCTCTATCAGTTCCTGTTCTCTATAGCCCAATTTGTTAAGCGGGTTCCGCTAGCAGTCAGAAATACAATTGCTTCCCTGTACACAGCACAACACAATTCACGTTCCTGCTGGCTTCTCAAGTGTTTGCCACTCGGCCCACTGTGTGATTCACAAGCTAAGTTCACAGAATCAGGCCAAAAAAAAAAAAACAGTATGCAACCAACACTGAGCCTTCTGTCAACCTGCAATTTAGTTGCTCTACTTCTGAACAGACATTAAAAAAAAAAAAAAAACTCAACAGAACCTGAAGCCCTACAAATCTGAAAGTCATGAAACAGCCAAAGCATGGCTGTTTTCCAGAGCAGAACTTTCAGCTGCATCCACAAAACCCTGGAAATATTTATCACACACACTGAGTATTTGATTTCAGAGACCTGTCTCAGTGCAGGAAAGTAGGAACCTGTGAAAACCAAGGCCCAAATTCACCACGGAGGTCAGCAGATTCACTATGGAAAGGTCTGTGAGCAGAGGAAACCTCCCCCTTAACTTGGAGCTCTTTTTACACAGAAATCTTATGGGGGTTTTGCAATAATCTTGAATGCCTCTGAAAAATTCTAGGCATGTAAGATGAAATCCTGGGTCTCAATGAGAGTTTTGTCTCTGATTTCAGTAGGGTCAAGGTTACTTTCATTCATGGACTTGTTTTGATTCTTTCATAGCAAAGACAGTACTTTATTGAGACAAGCTCAAATTCAATGGAGAGACCAAATGAGTTTAAATGAAGTCTGAGCTGATGTATATTACACCCTCTTCCAGCTTGTTCGACATGTATGTTACATCAACAAGCTCTCATTAAGACTTCCTTAGGCATATTTACTCAGTTCACTCCTTAAAGGTCTTCAAATCTGGCCTTGTCTGCAAGGCTTGAGTATTACACTGGTTTAAGCATTATTCTGTATTTAAACACACAAACTGGTCTAAATATCAACTTTTCTGGCCTGATGATACAAAATAACACAGGTGTAATGTGTCAAAAGCCACTTTCATTATCATTATGCTATTTAGAAATCATGCCCCTTTACTAAAGCAGTTTTGGCATGATCCATATTCTCTGACTCCTAAAAAAACACCACAAAACAAAACAAAATATTACAGCTTTATGAAATCTTTCTCACAAATTTACACCAATTTTACCTTCCTGCTCAAAGTACAAGTGGCTTTGAGAACAGTTGACCAAGTACAAAGAAGATCATATGATGCCTCTTCGTTAAATCATCGTAAACATATCTATTGCATCTAATTAACCCCAGACAGAGCTGCAGTTCTCATCTCAGATGTATTCACAAGGGTGTAATTCCCTAGTAGAAAGAGAAATGTCACTCTGAAGGGTAAAATAAGGCGGTTCTTTAAACTTTGAAAATTGACAGCTACAATATCCAAGGCAAACCCCTACAGATAAGAATATCAGGGACTTGCATTAGGTGCAGTCAATATCAGACCAATCTCTCTCTCTTTTTTTTTTTTTTTAACACAGATATAAAAAGGATTTATATGGACACATGGCATACAAGGAGCACAAATGAAGAACCATGTGGGAAACCCAGATCAACCTCATCAATGGGTAACAAAATAGCTGTTTATGAACATGGAGTAGCGAAGAGGACATGCACTATAGTGCAGCTGGACTTTGCTCAACACTACTTGAATGTTTAAAAAAAAAAAAGCACCACACAAAATCCCCTAATTATATTCAGGGCAAGCTATAGTGTCTCTTCCTATGAACATATGTACTCCTGCATGTTGTGCCAGGAGAGAGGTTTATCTAACTAATATCTCTCCCTATAATCCTATATGTATATAGTACATATATGCTTATGTACACTATGTGGGTTTTCAGAGTATATCTGATTACGAACTATCTTCCGTCATAATCCTTTCAAAGGGCAAGCCAGAGCTTGCTCTGACTTGAGGAACATGACGAACATAACGTTTGGGGTTTGTGAGCATTTCATTGATCACTTAACATGCCAGAAAACTTACGAAGGCCTTCAGGCCTGTTGACTTCTTGTACCTTTCAGCATTTTGTAGCAATAGGAAGACAAAGACCTTTCAATAGCTACTTATCTTCACCTTAAACAAGTGAGAGAAATAATGATGACTATTACCTCATTTCAGTGTCCCATAGGACCTTATTGTACCTTTGCCTGATATGTAGGAGAATGTTCTGTTACCGCACATTTCTATTACACAGGTACACAGACACTGAAAAAATCACTATCAAATCCTTCCATCTGATATTGCAAATAAATTAGCAGCACTAACTTTTTCACTACGAGATTTGCAATTATTTGATGGTCCTTCTCTGAAGCTTCTGCAGTGTTTCTTATGTCACCCATCCTGCTGGTACTGTGGATCTACCAATTCCCTGTAGGTCTTACGCAAGTACCTAACATCTCTACTTAGCTCTTTCAGCTGGAGCATCTCTTTCTGCTGTCCCATCCATCCTAACACCCATCAGAACAGCCAAGTTCTCTTCAGAGTTACTCCTCTTTCCAGCACGTATGGATGGACAACATCACTTAGAAGCATGGCTTACATTTGGCTACACTGCTCACTGAAAAAACTGTTGCTCGTGTTCTTTACTGGCTGCTATTCTCACAGTCTGCACGTCATCAGGAAACTCTGCCTGCAATATTACTGGATGTTTTATTTCAGATCATTAATAACAATACCCCAAATTACTTTATCTATGTATGTTTTATAAATGTCTGAGTTCGGCTCAATGCTCTGGAGGAACTCAGCTTGCAGTGGTGAACTGAAACCCAAAAGCGTACTTTTTGTTTCATTGAGTAGTCTCCTTCCCCCAGAGAGAGGGAAAACAAAAGGAAATGAAAACCATGGGGACACTCCTACCCCACATTAACCTACACACCAAACCGAAGTGCTCCAGGTCACCTTAAGAAGGTGCTTCTTTTTCTCAACCAACAATTAAGAGATTACTCTTCCAATTAAGCCATGTGAATTACAAGATGTGAATACCTTCTGCTTGCCCCCTCTCCAATGCACCACATCCTCAGATGGTGTACACTGTCACAGTGACATGAACTTGAGCTTTTGGGAACCTTGCTTAGGTCACCACACGTGAACCCTATACAGGCCTAAGACGTTTATGTAAAATTTTCAGAAAATGGTGGATTCTTTCAACGTTCTGTGTGCATCTACCTCATAAGAACCATACCCACTCCTTTGTCTACAGCACCTGTAATTCCAATTGGCCTTTTGTACCGATAACTGAGATACAGGCCTAATCTGCACATGTATTTCTTTGAAATACAAAAACAATAGGCATGGATTTTCAATAGTTCCTCATTTATCTCTTGAAGAAGCTAGTTTCTCAACAGAAAAAGAATGAACATGCCACTTGAAAGAGTGTGAGTATTAATTTGGATTGACAGCAAATAAATGTTGAAATTGCAAGGGTTATGGATTAACTGCATGCTGAAATGAGCTATGTATCTATTTTTAAGGGTCCCAATCTTATAAGTTTGAAGTGAGGGGTTTTGTTTTTTTTTTTTTTTGGTATAGTGGCATAATAGGAAAGTTGAAAGTGCTTATTAACACAAATCTTCTACAAAAAAGCAAAACTAAAATTAGTAATGGTGATCTGAATGTTTGAAGAGAGATAATGTTGAGATCTATTAGCATTTATTGAAAGTGCATGGCAACAACCGCCTTGCAACTGTTTTTAACTCCAATTGCTGATTATCTGCATTAATCAATTGTGCCAGAACAGAATCTGTGCTCAACATATACAATTGCCTCTTCTTGAGCTTTTGTAGGTGATTTAAGCTATGACCGTCTCCCGCAACAGAAGAAACAGCACAGACAGAGAGTGCTCTAATAGAAACAGAAGTAAAACCACATTCACAGAAAGCAAGAAACAAAACTAGAAGCTTATTGATCTGAATGAGCTCTTTGAAGGGACGCAAAGAACAACTCCCCTCTCAAATCAAACCATGAAAAACAACAGATTAAAAAATGAGAAATGACCATATCCTCAGGTAGTGTAAATCCCTGCAACTCTACTGCCTTTAGCAGAGTTGCTGATTCTCACTAGTTGAGGAGAGGCCTAGAGATTTTAATTTTATTTTGTTGGGCACTAGTTATTGCCAATATGATTAATAATGATTAATTTCCTTGTTGCCATTGATCTTTATATAATCTTTTTTTTTCATGTTTTTTGATCACCTTGGTCTCATTCAGGCAATATTTGTAGTCAATTTTTCAATGCATGTTTTAAGAATGTGGAAATAAATTAATTCGATATGCTAGTTGCTGTAGGGATTGTTATATATTGCTTTAGAAAGAGGTTAAATTAGGCACATACAGGCTCTGAATAGTAGATGATAATGCTTCCCTCTGTATTTCTAACAAGGAAATTGCTTGATAACTCAACTAGGGCCCTTAGAAATGACATATTTCCTCCAAGAAAGGACATTATGTCTATTCTAACAGAGTTTTAAGTGTAGCGGCACATTTTGAGGCATGCTCAGCTATACAGCCAATGATAACCTTACGGAGATACACCTTATTAGCTTTGGCAGAATGCTAATAAATCTCCAGCCTGGAGGGTACTCCCTGGAGAGGCCTGGCTCCTTACCTTTGACATGGGGGATGAAGTGGTGTCGGAAGGGGGAGTTGGGGCGGGAGTCATGGTGAGCGGAGCTGAGACTGCTAGTGCGCAGGTATGACAACCGCTGCACACCAGTAGAGAGCAGCTCTGCAGCAGCAGGGAATCGGGGGGCAGAACAAAATGAAAACAAAGAAAAATAATAAGAGAAAGGCAGGGAAGGAGGCTTCAAAGGAAGAAAAAAAAGGCATTAAACAATTAGGATTCTGAAAAGAAGGAAGGAAAAAAAAGGTTAAAAGACGTACCAAAGGGTTCATAAATGTTAGAAAAAATTACAGCAAGTAGTTGAAGAGAGGCTCAGATTTGAACTGCATTACTAATTCAGTAATATTTACTGGCTTAATGAGTTTCTGACCTATGCCCTGTTACCAGAAAGTAGCCTGCTACCACCTTGCAAACATTAAAAACATTGACGCTCTATTAGTTAAGAAAGCAGCTGTTTTGAAAAATGACCGACCAAAAACATGTCAGTCAAGAGGCATGCAAGCTGCTTTCTATTGTTTTAAGACATTCCAAAAATGCTGCCAACGTCAGCTAGGGCATCAGGGTAGGAAAAGGCTGCAAACTTTTTCAAAACTTGTAGCACTCAAATTTTGAAGAACCTGATGCTGACAACATCAACACAGTGTTTTATTTCTCTCTCAAGGGCTAGCTGGAAGCCAAAGAGGAGTTACCTGCGGCCACTGCATTTAGTCAGAGAGACATTATTCTTGGAAATAACATGATGATGAGAAGTGCCATTAGGAGGAAAATGGTAAATATACATATGCTATTATTCAACATGAATAATACTGTAGGAAAATTATAAATTAACATTAACAATTACCCCAAAGCAGTGTAGCAAAGATCAAAATGATGAATTCTACAGATTTATGTCTGTGTCATATAAGAAACAGAAACAGGTGAGCCAAAGATGAGATCACCTGAACAGAGATAAGCTTGAACAAATACCTTCTCAGAAAATCTCTCAGGCTGCAAACTTTTGAAGATACTACATTTGGATTCAAATTCTGGCTTGAGCCCATCTGCCCATGAAAGAATTACACAAACAGAGCCTGCTTCTGAGGAAGGCCCTTGACTGAACACAGACTGTAAAATTCAATCACAGTAAGGTCTGGAATAAGGTCTGGATTTGTTCATGTCCCTGATATAAATGGAAAAATCCCCTCAGAATTGCCAGAATCAAGAGACAGAAGTTTGCAGCTTTTTCACGCTTTATAAGTCTCTTTCAGTTTTAGTTGTAATGTCATCTTAAAACACAGTCATGTTGTCAGCACTAAGTATCAGACACAATTTGCTTCTGTCCTACCTCCCTTGGGTCCTTTAAATACAGCATTCACTGACAGACACAATTAGCTGCTTTCAGCCCGCCCTCACTAGGAAATGGCTACAGCACTCAAGTTCCACAGCGGTGGCTCTACAATAAATCTTTAATTTTAAAAATGCAGCTGCAACTGTGTATGGGATTTTGGTATGCCAAGTGTTCATCTGTAATCACCAACGAAGATGGAACTGCACGATTGTATCATTTAATTTAAAAACAGGTCACAAAGATTTAATTCATTACCATAAAGAATAAATAAATCTTGAAACTGCTGTAAATTGTTGCTCACTTTCACAAACATACATACATTTAGAAAATAATTAATCAGAAACAAAACCAGAAGATCAGTATTTATGATGCAAGACGCTCATCAATCTAGGGCAAAAGACTGCATCAATCAAGAACAAAAAAACAGGTAGAAAAGGAGATGTTAAAATATGCAACAATTTTTCAATCAACTGCTAAGAGAAACAAATGCTTCTCTGTGCCACGAAGTGGCATAATGAAGAAACACTACTTTTACACATACTTCTAATAGAGTTGCCCTTACCAGGTCTGTGGAAATGCTGAGGGGAACGTGACATGGTGGGTGTGTAGCTATGACGACTGTACACTGGAGAATTAATAGAGCCCTGACTAGTAGACCTGTGAATCATGCGATCCCGAACGTCTTGATAACCCTGCAGAATAGAAGCAATTAAAAAGAATTAACTAACAAATATAAATGCATATTACACATTTCTTTTAGCAGCGCTCAACTTTCATGGATCTGAAGACATCAACAGAAGCTACTGAAGTAACAATAGTCCTTAAGCTTTTGACCCACTTCATTATTACTGATTTCTAATGATCTGTTCCAAAGACTCCGATCTATTTTTATAGTCAGTGTCAGAGTTCAGTCTTGGAAGGTTCCAACTCCACCTGTCATTCAGGGTAATTTCTATTAATTTTTATGTAATCCTACATTTCCCCATGTTCCTGCGACTCCGTAAGGGAAGTTGCATTCAGAACATGCCTGTTCTGCAGCACATGGCACAAGATAAGATGAGTTAGCCTTCCAGTTGCTAAGTTGGAGACCAGCAAGAGTTCAAAAGCTGCAGCACAGAGCTCTCTGTGGCTTAATTTACTGTGTAGCTACAACTAGGGTTTTTCATCTAGCTACAAAAAGAGTTTTTAGTATCCAAATTAGATGTGCCACCACCACCTCCATCTGAAAACCAGACACCTTCTTGTACTGCAAAACTAAATTTTCTCAGTTTCCTGGAAAACAAAACAGAACAAACCCAAAGCACACACAAAAAACAAAACAACAACAACAAAACAAAAAAACATACACAGAAAGAAAACCAAAGCAGAACAAAAGGGATGAGAGTGATTTGAAAGCATGAAGAATTACAACAGGTTTTATAGTCACTTTTTTTTTTTTAAAAAGACATGTAGCAATCACTGTGACTTTTATGTTGCAGACAAGCAACACTCCCCACACCCAAAATGATAATGCTTATGCAATGGCATCTATAGTATCCTGACAAATGACTTCACAAATATTTAACGTCATTGTCATGTTCAAAATAATTCCTAGGGAAAACCAAACCAAACCAAACCATAGTTATGCTTTCTTCAAGGCAAAACTACAAATGTTTTAGTAGCAACCGTGTCTTATCATTTAAATGCTTAGAGCAGCATTTCAGCTCATGTCAGTCATCCATCTCAAGACTGTCTGTGCCAACCAGAAGGATCAATGTACAAGAAGTGACCTCTGCTGGACAAATGGCTCTGCTTTATAGACAACAATTGGGTAGAGGCACTAGCTTCATTTTTCATAAAATCTGTCAATGAGAACTTAATCCTTTCTTTTTAGAGTTAATTTTCCTGAAGTTTCAATTCTATGTGGCAAAAAGAGAGAGACCAGACCGGTAACAAAATCAACACCTGCATTTGCTGAAGTGAGTAATTCTAATCATACTAAGATTAGGTTCCACCAAACTTACTTCTGCAGACGGGGTAGGTGATAATGTCCTTGGAGACTGCAAAGACACACAAAAAAAAAACGGTTACAGAATCATCACTACATGTCTTGGGCTAGAAAATGGCAACCCAAACATTGTTTGCAGATACACAGATATACAGTATAAAACGGCAATGTAGACGTTGCTGAGGCCGTTGTAACACTGCAACTTGCTTTTTCCACATTGCTCAGGAACTGGTCCATAAATCATTGAAGCAATTAAAGTTTCTGGAAGAATCTTTATAAGCTTGATTAATTCAGTCATATATCATGCAACAACATCTCTCAGCCATCTAATCACCATGGCAGTTAAAACATATCTGTAGAGATCAAAATCAGAAAGGGTTATTAACTTAATAAGCATGTCTGTTATGAAGAAATCTTTAAAGTGGAAATCAAAAGTAAATAATCTTAACTCAAAGCTTTGCATGGTGCCAGAAATACAGAGTAACTTCCAGGATGAACCATGTTGTTCCTCCAACACATATACTCTGGCTAAAATCTGCTTTTCCTCAAGGCCTTACATTTCATAGCCAATGCAAAGCCGTATGTAGTTGTCATCAACATTTCTTGGATATGATCTCTCTCTAAGTTAGCTTTGCGTTCATCCATAGTTATGCAAAGAGAACAGACAGGAATTACAAGCGTGTATATTGAAAGAACTATGCAAAAGCCAGTGGTAAGAAATATGTGCAATACTTATGAACAGTTTCTATTACAGAGATAGGGAAACCGAGGCAAGACATATCTTTAGAAATGAAGCGTAAGATCATGCATAAGCTGGTATTACAAACAAGAATAAAGGCTATGTACGATTACCAGTTATGTGCCTTTTATCACAAAACAATTTGAAGCTGGAAGATCAGGATTTAAAATATTTTTTTATGCATTAGATTTCAATATTATTTAATTGCCATAGCAAACTTGGCAAGAGATCATGCTTTTAAATACGACCACAATTATTGTAGAATAATATAGCTGTTAAGATAATGTCTCAGAAGCAAAACTGCTAATTCTGGTCTAACTATTACAATAATGTACACAGTAGTTAATGTAAAATGTATGCTCAATTTCTGGTAATAGATGTTCACCTCTACATTTTGCTGCATGAGACCAGCTCTCATGGACCTGGTGACACTGTGAATGCAAAGTATCCAAACAAAGAAGTGACATTATTGATTTGGGTACAGAACACCCCCTTTTGAGCAAGTTTCCGTAAAGCTTTTAGAAGACCACTTCCCTGACTTTCCATCAAAGTCTTAAATCTATTTTACATTCTTGTTTTCCTAATCCTTATAACCACACAAGTTCTACAGAAAGCCACTATTTCATTATATATTTAACAGCAGTAGCCATAAAAACCTTGCTATCCACTTGAAACCTATCAAATATAGTGCTCTCCAGTACAATTCTCTACAAAACCGAGAACTAATCTAAAACTGCGAATATGAATGAAAAGAGCACATTTTATTATGTTTTCACACATTTTTCTACAAGTACTCTATGTGTTACTGTAAATAAACAAATTTCTATAATCTGCTGTGGTTGCCTACTTGCCTCATTACTGTCTACTGTAAATGGTAGTCACAAGCATTTAAGAGTAGGAAGGCAACCCAGAAAGTGACTTGCTGATTCCACGACCCTCATTTCAGGTATTTCTACTCCATTCCTATCTGACATCGTCTTGTTGCTTTTTGGGAAACAGAACCACCCTCTGCAGCCAACTTACAGCAGTTCAGCTGTACTTGATAAAACAGTATCTCAAACTCTGAGTCTGCCAAGGAGTGCTTGGTTCTTCAGGGCTTATGAGGTCTTTTAAAATCTGGTCTATTGCAGAAGTCTTTACACTAGGCAGTTCAGAATACATTCAGCAGTAGACTGCAAAGAAAAAGCTCAGTTTCAGAATAGTAAGCCAGTGGAAACACAAAGTGATGACACCAGATTAAAAAAAAATAATAACTGGGTAGAGAGCCTGTCCTGATAGCAAAACTTCTACTCCCTGCAACAGGCTCAGTGTTCCATCAACTTTGAGATCTAAGGTGCTGCTCTGATACCTGAAGTCATACAGGTCGTTCTGCGTTCTGGAAAATTTTGGCAAGCAACATTTTGGCCACATTTACATGTCATTCTTTGACATAATTTCCAGCATTTTGCACTGACCTCTTTTTAACTTCCTTTTTATTGAACTACCAGGTAGGATGCCTGCTCCATTTTGAAGCATCTATCACATTAGAAAAAATAGTTTTCACATTTTACAGTAGCTTATTAACTGAAAGCTGTTACAGACATTCAATGCTTTCAGCTACCACAGTACTAGAAACAGAGGACATGCAGGTAACATATTGCTTCTCTCAATAGTTATGCAGCAAAAGTCAGAGCTGAGGAAAGACTTGATTCCTGTGCTAATCAGGTTGCTGCTTGCAGGGCAGAAGTTACAACAACTGAACAACTTTTACAGTTTCCGGAAATTTTATAACTGCATTCAGGGTCAGCTTCAGTTGCAGAAAATTTACAGATCTCAAGCAAACAGATCTTCAAACAGCCACAGAGCACCAGAAGACTCATTTCTCATCTGTTTTGTGTGAGGAGCTAAACCATCTCTTCACGACCTCCCTTTCACTTCTCACTGCTGGTGGATCTGTAACTCGAGCATTCAGGATCTTTAACTAAAATTTTAGCTCCCACTAGATGGTGCTATATGAAAGCGTTTCACGTCACAGACTTCCAGAAAAACAAGATTGGGATTTAACTGAACAGGACAGACTACCAGTGAGAAACTTTCCAATGCACTTCCCTTTCATTGCAATAAAGAACAAAGTCTCATGCTGTGTTCTCTCACTTTCTGTAGCTGAAGCATACAATTTTCTTGTAGCTCATTCCCTGTAATTAAGGTTTGCCTCCACTACTGGATTAACTTTGGTGGCTCCTACACACCTGCCTTGTATACACACAAATCTTTCTTACTCGAGTTTGGCGGGTTTTTTTTTGTTTGTTTTGTTTTTTGTTTTTAAATTGCAGTGAAGGGCATTTCTAGGGTACAAATTTAAGCTCAGGCTCACCTTTTCTTTAGCCCCACTCCATATACACACTTTACAAAAAGAATGCAGGCTAAACTGCTCAAAGTCTGTAAATCCCTGCCATGACTAAACATGCCACATCCTCTGCTTTTTAAAGATGATGGTAGCTGATGTATGATATACCAAGATTAAAGTGTCACTCATTTATAACAACACAAACACAAAGTAAGAGATCACTCCACCCCTGATGGGCTTGTGCTTTCACTAGGGAAAGGGAAGGGAGGAGAAAGGTACAGAGAGGCGAGGTGAATTGCCCAAGGTCACAGTAGTCACTGGTAGCACTGGGTAGAAAACCCTGATCTCTTGTAGAGAAGGTGAAAACCCTTTTGTTTCAAGAACAAATTTCTGTAGTCACCAGAAATTAATTGCATTTAATGCTAGTGATAATACAGGGTAAGAAAACCCCAAAGGCTTTTGTTTATCCCCAGAACAAGCATAACGGCAGACAGTTTACAACATACAGCTTTATCAGCAAGCAGCATCCCCTTAAGGATTAACAAATACTTCATCTGGGTAAGATCAGTCCTCCTCTGTGACTAACAAGAGACTTGTGTTTGTAGATGGTTTTCTGGAATTGCTCAGATCTGTTGGTACTGGTCAGAGATCACCAATGCATCTCACAGTAGTTATGAATCAGATGTCAGCTGGATTCACTACCAACCTGAATTTGAGGGGAGAAATCCTGTAACATTCTGACCTCTTAATCTCCTACTTTATTCCTGAGCTGAGCAGTGTCCTGAATGTCCTCATGTTAAATTTATATTATAACTTATGTTATAATTTAAAAGATTAGCCCTATGAAATATACAAAAGCACAAAACCTGAGGCAACTGATCTATTGGTGGGTAGAATGCTTCACTAAGAAAGGAGATTATTAGCCACCTCAAACCACTGGTGCCTAAATGATCTATTGTACTTCCTTTTTCCTTAGCATATCTTCATACTCAATTCAGTTACTGTCAGTTAAACTCACCGAGATTGCAAAGAAGTAAGTCCATTTCCACGCCCATTTAGATTTGCATTCTGGAAGTTAGATTTACAGTCAGCTGGTACTAGCTGACCAAAGCTGCTTCACGATCTGCATTGGAATCAGGTAAATAGTGACTGCAGCTATAGAAGCTCACCTGAGAAAACTGGGGGACCCTACAACCTGAAAGATATCTTTAAATACAAATTTAAGAAAATAAATTAGATGGTTGTTTCTACTGTTGCAGGACAAAAGAATCCTTACCAAATGTCAGCAGTTTAAAATGTGAGGCAGCTATTTCCATAATGGAACTGACCTGCTTTTCTAGGTGGAAGAGCACTTCATCCTGACCTATTTCCGATTTTATCCCATATGTCTGGCAAAGTGCTCTGGAAATACATTTCCCTTCGATGTGCGAGAGAGAAAGCGTCCTGCTGCTCTTAATCCTTTTACTGCCAAGAACATTATGGTATTCCTCGTATTCTCTTGTGAGCATTGGTGCTCCACAGCAGTGTGCCTGGTACATGGCACAACACCAGGCTGGCTTTTGCCTCATGTTCTGGACTTCGCTGTACCCGAAGACCAGAATATCCATGTGAATTATGAGAACAGCCACACAGACAGCCTGCAGCCTGTTCCCCATTCCTCTATAAGCAGCTAGTGTTAATGCAGCCAAGAGACAGACCCGTCTTTAACTGTGCAGTTTCCCCACATAACGCATCATCATGACTGTTCCCATTAAACCCAGATCAAACAGACAAAATGCACTTTGAACAGCAGCAGCATCAGTACTAAAGAGTGTCAGTTAGAAATTATTTCAAAAGAAGATAGAAGCGTAGCAGGCTTTCAGTAAAGCTTATAGCAGAATGGGTTGCTTGTCGGTTCATTACCTCTCCAAGACTCTGTCTCTCCTGTCTGTCCTCGTAGGCGGAAGTGTAGAATGGCTCATAAGTAATTAGGTCTGGACGTTCAATGTCATAAATGGCCTTGACTTTGGGAATGGCTGCTAAATCCTTGTAATCAAGGATCTCATTGTCTACTTTTGCCTGAAGGTCAAAGACAGAACATAAATTAACTTACACAAATGCATTGGTAATTTCTATTTTACACAATTTATGATTTTGTGTATTTGTTATCGCACTGTTGCTATGGAAAACCCTTTTTGGCACTCTAGACACAAAGTGATTGCTTCTTGTTCTTCTCCAAGTGGAGCCTCCTCTCCAAAAGCACACAGTGTTTTCTGAGTTCAGGAAAGAAAGAACATTGCATACGCAGATATAACACAGAAGTTGCTTATCAACAGTACTGAGCTGGAAACTTCAGCTCTACAACTGACTCATTTTGTGGCCTAAGGCAAGTCATTTCACCTCTGCTCTTATCTTCCCATCTGTAAAATGTATGATAACATCAATTTAGTTTGCAGATCACAAACATTGTGAGAGGATTCCATGCAGGAGACCACAGACAGAATGCCAACCTATAACTTTGCACACAAGAGGAAATACAACATAATAACAAGGAAATTAAAAGGCAAGCAGGAATAGTTGTCAGGACTAGGCATCAAACTCCCAACTAAAATTGTTACAGTGCACTCATCAGTTAACCCATATGCAAGCTTCTAACTAAAGCATATGTTGCTTACAAATAGGATACTATGTAGTAGTAACATTAACTACTTTTTCACTAAAATTGCAAGGAGTTCTTGACTAGTTTAAAACTGGAAGTAGGAAATCAGTTCCAAAAAGACAGTTGCACCCATCAGAAGGAGCTGGAAAGAAGTCTTACATATTGTTTAGGTAGCTAATATCTTTCCTTAATTTAAAGAAGACATTAAAAAATCATCATACATTCTTACCTACATTACAGAAATACATTTGATTTTTAAAACTAAAAGGGAATATTCAAATTGCTTTTCACCCTTTCTGCTAGCTATTTTAGTTATTCATAGAAAGCTGCATAAGGAAACAAAGCTGATCTGTTTCTACTCATATTCATTTCTGTTCTGCCTGAGTACTAGCACCTAGTATCTTCAGATTTAAGTGAATTTACCTTCCCGAGCTCTTCTAAAAACCACTGGTCCTGCTGGTTCTTAAGTAATGCCATAAATTAGACACAACACAAAATACTACTGATTGAGAAGCAAGGCTTGAAATGGTTAGGAAATCCACTTTCTAAAAACAGCCTCAAATCTGTTTAGTTTTGACTTACCACATATAACGAAGTACCTTAAGCCAATTGAACTCTTAAAATAGGCAGGTATATTAATGTGTAATATTTTTACCACAGTTTGTTAATGAGCTGCAAATGTCTGGATATTTTTAACCCAATGTAAATTACCATTGATATTTTCACAGACCTCAGTCTAGGCCAAAACGCTGCTTTACAGGCTCTGCTGTTCAGCAACAGGTTAAGTTTCATGAGCTACAGCTTATGCAGGTGATATTACCAGAAGGATGGCAGTTCTCCAAGACATGCTCTGTAGTTCGACAGCTGCAATGTGAACATTTTTAATATAGTAGCTGATTTTTTTGGTTGTTGTTGAAATGCACTGAAGAACTAGCATTCATCTCAAACTCAGGACTTGAGATTTGTAATTTTGGTAATTTTTCTGCATTATTATACATGCAACCAATAAATCTGTATGCCTTACATTTTCACCTCTATAATCTTACTGCTATCTACAAAATCAATGATTCAGTATTACGTGCAGGTAACAGAAAAGAAAGTTTGCCCTGTAGTCTGCCTCTTCTTCCAAACATACCTTCATCTTTGATCCCTTCATAATGGACTCTCACTAACTTGCCTTCCTGTCACTTTCTTCCTTAGCTGTTATCTTCCACTTCTCCCTTGGATTTTGTGCAGGTTGTCTGCAGCATGTTTTGTATGAGGACAAAGGTTATATGGACTTTAAAATGGATGCAAGTCCTTTGAAGTGTATAAGCATAGAAGTACATCATGTCTGAGAAGGCTCGGCTGTTCTGTTATTCGCCCAAGTACCTTTGATTTCATACTCTTCATCCTTAGAACCAAACTAGTAGATGACTTCTTTTGACCCTATCGACTTCTCTGCGAAGAAAAAAAAGGCACTGACAACACTGAAATGCCTGAAAAAAGTGGCATGAGAAGAGGAGAAAAAAAATTATTCCTTCAAAATTTTTGGGCAAACCTTCTGCTAATGTATTTCCAACTGTAATTTCTATGATCTTATGGGCTCAAAAGGTACCAATAATGAGACCAAGAAGTGAAAAAGATCCTCTAAAATAATGAAAGAGGTTGCTTCATTACTGAAGGAATTACATCATACTCCTAACCTCAAGTAGCTGCAAATAAAATACTATATCAATAGCTCTGCATTTTCGGCACTGTTAGTTTAGTAACAGAAGGACGCTTAATATCTTTTTTGTTTCAAATAAAAAAAACCCTTTCCTTCCACAGCCAAAACATCTGACTTCTAAAGGTGCTGGATCAGCCAGGCTTCCTTCAGAGTGGCTGACCCTCCTCCCCACATTCTGCAACTGCAGACAGCAGACCTCTCAAGAACTGCAAAGATAAGGTGCAAAGATTAAGGTGAAAAGATAACTCCTAACAAAGTCAACTGACCTGTCTGCCTTCTGTCCCTCTTCACTTCACCAAGTGACTTCGGGAGATTTACTAAGTCTTTGTGTGGCCTGGAAAAGGCCTGCCCTGCTCTTGAAATTCTGTAGTGATAAAAACTACATCTGTAATGGCGATGAGAATTTTAACAATTTAACTACTTAAATGAAGGCATTAGGATCAGTATAGAAATGGTTTATTTCAGCACGGAGTACTTCACGTCCAAGCAAGGGATCAGCAGCTTATTCATCAGAAGGAATACTTACATAGATAGTATGGCCTGGCGAGCCAGGTATACTGGAACCTGGTCTGGAATAAATACTTTCTGATGATGTTCTTGTAGGCTGAAAAACAAACGGTAACTTTTCAGAGCCACCTGAAGCAATTAACATTGGTAACTTTGGTTTTAAGTGAAGAAATCTGCACATTTCTTGAAATTTAACAGTATTTAGAAAAAAATGTCAACACAAATGCAAGCATTCTGCCAAATTTCACAATCTCATGAGGCAGGTGTGGGCTTTTTTTTGCAGGGGAAGAAGTGTTGTGAGAGGGGAAGGAGGTTTTCTAAATCACACGGTGTAAAAGACTGACAACAATAATGAACAAAACCAAATGACACCTGCCAGAGACACTGCAAGGAGCCATATAACATACAGTCCAGGATAGTCCTGCTGGTCATTTTATCAAAACGTTAGTTCACAAACAGCTAGAGATATCAGCAGCCATTGGTTCAGCAGTCAAAATTGTTGAGATGAGCACAGCACACACATTATTGCTTTCCAGATGTTCAGTTCAGGATTTCCATTATGAATACTGAATTGAATTCAGCCCTTCTCACTAGAAGCACCAGAAATCCTTGGCTTGGAGCTGTTCCATACATCTGCAGTACAACTTAGATGCAACTTAAAAGCTTAAAAGTTGAAATTTCATTATTTCCCGTACTGTAAAACTCCTGATGCTTAATGACAATGTCCTGCAAACTGAAATTCAGGAGAAGAGAGTCAACCCCTACAGAGCGAGTGCTGTCACACATTTAGTGGATTTTCCAACACTTCATCAGTCCTAGACACTGATTCCCTAGGGGAGGTTTTGTGAGAGGAGACAAAAATAACTCAGCACTGAGATGTGGGGATCCTGAAAACTTGATAAATTTGAAAACCATTTATTTGATCAAAAGTCACTCAGGCTTTTGGGGCAATAACTTATAAATTTAGCATGCAGCAGACACACAAAGGTAATCAAAGATATCCCACTTCTACTTGAGAAGTCACGAACAATTTTTGCTCCCTAATTGACTGCAAAGAACCAACTCCTGTCAAAAAGCAATGCATCAGCATTTCTGATTTCTCAGCTGCCCTTTAGCTCCTCCCATGATGAAATCAAAGGAAAAGAAAACAAACAAAGAGAAAACAAACAAAGAGAAAACAAACAAAAAGAAAACAAACAAAAAGAAAACAAACAAAAAGAAAACAAACAAAAAGAAAACAAACAAAAAGAAAACAAAAAGAACACCTGTTTTATGGAAATGTTACAAGACTTAAGCTGACTGGTGTTGAGAAACACTTCATTCCCCGTTTTGTTCTGCCATTTCGCACCACCGAGCTGAGACACGTAACGTGTTGCTGCAGTTGCTATGGAAAACAACTGTTTTCATTACAACATAGGGAACATGATTAAGCTCTTGAGGTACTGTTAGGGGTGTCTCTGTTACCTTTTACTTTTGGCAGACATATTTAAGTGTTTTGTCTGATTAATTTTCCCTCTTGTAGGAAAACAAGCATGAGAGCCAGTTACAGCTTCTTCTCAGTCGGCATGCCCTCTGGATTGCTCTTCTCTCTGGTTCTTTCCTAATCATTTCAGAAAATCAGAATTTTTCAGCCCTCGCTCCAACTCTCAGTCTCACCTCTCAGTGTAACTGCTAAAAACTTTTTCAGCAAAGAAAAAGTCACTTGTGCTTATCACTTCAGAGAATTTACTGAATAGAGTCAGATACCTTAAGAAGACAGTTTCAGCCAAACCCTGCTAATGACTTTCTTAGGTGCTCTTAATCCTGCAGTACAGGAGCAGTTGTCAGATGGACTAGCAAGTTGTAGCACGTGTTCTTCATTTCCTCCCTGTGCTTCTGCTCCAAGTTCCTCACCACCATCCCATTAACGTAGCCATGAGCCAGATATGACAATCTTTAAAACCAGTTTTCTAGTTTCTGTAACCGTTCCTGTGTACACCTATTTAACCTCCAGACTATCGCAAAGTTCCACATCCCGTAGGCAGGATGCCACCCTGCCAGCCACTGCCTGAGCACACGTGCTTCCTCTCCTGAGCAGCTGAATCCAAGCAGACTTGGTTCCTCTGCTCCCAATCCTGTATCTTGCTTGATTTTATAACATACCCCAGAAGACAGCGCGTGAAAGAGGACTTCTACATCTACTTTCACTCTCGCTGCCTCACTTTGCCCTATTTCTTGTTTTGAGTTACACAGGCTGTTTCCATCACAGATGGCTATTTCCTACTCTGCTGCTTCCCATATGGTCTGGAATCCTTCACAGATTTGCACCTTCCCCTAAAGACAATTGCTCTGCATTTACGAGCATTTGTGCTCTCTGCCTTAACAAACCTACGCTGAAGATCCCTCGATATAACCCATTCCTCTTGCATACTTTTAGGATATTAGCCAACTATAGCAGCTAAGAGGCCTACAATAGCTCCTGACTGAAAATCTGTGACTGGGTATGGCTTTTATTACATTGTACATTATATTTTCATTATCAGTCAAGAATCCCTGTCTCTGTAGCACTGTTGTGACCTTACAACTTCAACAGGTGGCAAGAGAAACGTTGGATGTTGAATTCTCTACTGGTGTAACTGGAATGTGGTGTAAATCCTATACTACAGGAGAGCTAATCAGAGCACAGGTTAAAACTGGAACAGTGGCAGTCCCTGATTTAACCTTTAACCTTCAGCAGAGATATCACATGAGCATCTCTTGCACACACTATTGGAGAAAGACAGATAAGGAAATGAGAGGAAGCCTCCTTTAATATGGATGCATTCCTTTAGAGGTATTTCATTCCATTACAATAGACCTGTGACACTTGGTCTATGCTCCCAGCAACAAAGCAAGTTAAGCTGTCTTACTTCTGCAAACAGATCTGGAACATTCTTTACATGACTGTGCTTGTTCTTTAAGGATTCAAATAGAGCTTTTCATAATGCCACCTTTGGTCAGAGAAATTTAAAGCAAATTTTTATTAATAACTCCAACTAATTTTTTTTCCGTTGTGATACGGTCTTTCTCCACATATTTTGACTGTAGAAGAGTTGTTTCTTTTTTCTTTCCTCCTCCACCCAAATCAATGTAACACTGGTAAATATATTAACATGGGATGTCCGTACCACATACAGGAAGTCTATGTATGTATATTAAAAAAATATCAACAGAAGTTCATGCATATCATTAAAGGAGCTAAGGGAAAGAACCAAATCACAAAGTATCTAAAATATCTGCAAGACTTCTCCATGCTTCCCACTTCACCACAGAACTCTTCTTTCTATGTTTTCGATCTTCATTTCATGCATTTGTCCTCAATGCAAAAGTTCTTCACCAACTTCTTTTGCAGACTGGCATAGGTAACACCAACTGTCATGCTCTTGATGCTCCATCCTATTAGGTTCATTGTGAATTTCAATGCTCAGTTATCATATCACCCATGCATATGCCCCAAATTGATTAACTCATTATTTTAATACTAGATTGCAAAGCTTAAGATGTTCATCTGCATTTACCTCAGTTTGTCATGTCATCATGCATGGCACATCGTCTAAACACTTAACTTCTTTAAAAAAAATATCCACGCTAGAGCCATTCACATCATCCAGACACTGCTGCAATGTGGTGGCTGTGGCTTTTTAAAGTACAGATGTTCAGAATCATGCTCTATAAAAATTTACAAGTGCAGGCAACCACATCAAAACTGATCCCAAGAACATCTGGTCAAACAGATGCACTATTGTTTAACAAAGGCATCATCAGCATTGTTTACAGTACCTGCCTTAGTTTTTTGATAGAGTTCATTATGCAAGGCGGTGATAATAGCTGCAGAAGAATGAATATGTTTTCACTTAATAACATTTAACATTACAGTTTAAGCAAATTCTCTAGACCTCAGAAGCTACTGTAAGTGAAGCATATTTATAAATAAACTAAAAAGATTAGCGTGTAATTTATTCTACTTGGCAGGCGCAACTTTGCAATAGCAAGGAATTTGGCAGTCCCAGTGCAACACTTGCTACTGTGAGTACCTGCTTCATCAACTGCAAAGTTTTACAGAGGATAGAAGTTATTTAGGTCTTGGAACCAGGGTTCATTAAAGACAGGTTTCCCACGGATTTCAGTAATTCTCAGTGGCAATGTACAAGACCAACAGAGCACCTCTGTGCTGCAGCATTCATTGTGCCTGTCTGCCAGTTTAACTGTACCTTTCTCCTTACAAGTGTATTACCTTCAAATGCATGGAGCCCTTCATTATTTCTCTTCCTTAAAAATCTACAATATATGTGCATCAAGACAGAGCCAGTGAAAATGTTTAGTTCAAACTCACACAGACGTATTAATAATAGGTTACACAAATTTTTCTTTCCTTTCTAGACAAAAAGGCCCAAAAGGAGAAGGAATTTTTTAGCAGTCATTGATGGCAAACTGCTACCAAACGTAAGATCTTTCACAAGACTACTCATGCAAATGTAGTCTTCACCAAAAGTAAGTTGAGTGGAAACAGAAAAAAAATGAAGTGGAAAGTCCAGAACATATTGAAGTCAATGGCAAACTTCCCCCAGAATTGACAAGATTTCTTGGTTTACTTTCTCAAAAATTCTTAAATGATTTTTTTTTGAGATAAGTAGTAAGTATGGTTTTAAAAACACTACAGTCTTTTAATTTATTTTCCCCCACAATCTAGTTATTCCAATTTGCTGGGTTCCTTCTTACATTTAGCAAACAATTAACACCTGTAAACATGGGTCTCAGCCCACAGCCAGCTGCCCATGGCAAAAGATCAGCAATTATTGCACATGAAATATATATTTCTTTTATATTCCTTTATGCTCTTTTGCTTTCTTTCTTGCATTGCCTTTGGCATCTAACTCCTAGTGAAATGCCTAACTTCCACTGATTTCCATGGAAGCTCCACTACTCAAGTTTGGCAGCTCAAAACTTTTGTTGGGCTGGTCCTAAATGCCTGATGTGTAATTCCTGCACCAAACTGGCATTTAAAGTGCTTGAAGTTCTGTTTGAATCAGACACCAAGGATTGTCTTCTCCAGAATATGTTCACCATCCAAACAGCTTTTAGCAGGGTTATCATGTCATGAAGAGCTGCAGGAGGCACACACCTTCTCCCGCCTTGCCAGAAGGGTAATCTGTCACTTTATTAGCAAGAAAACACACATACAAAATGGAACTCACTGGCGGCAGGTTCATCCAAGGCTTGAAATTTCTTCCTGACTTCAGTACCAAAGTCTGTTCATAGATCTAAGAGACTTTCAGGTATTTCTGCTTCTAAGATTTTGTGACCTGTTTCCCACTAGCTGTTTGTGGCTCATCTGAGTACCAAAGCACTCTCAAACCTCTGAAGTCAAGATCCAGGGACCTACAGAATTTCTGAAGTATGCACCTTGCTAACGATACAACTATCTCCAAACCAGCGATGTGTCCCATTCTGCTGAAATATGCTTTAGTTAAGAAAAATCAAGACTGAACCACCACGGTTTGGCGAAAACTGCAGATAATATTTACAAAACAAGCATGCTCTGGCTTACTATGTGCAAAAGTGTCTTGTATCAAGCATGCTCTGGTAAAAACTAAAAACTACAAGTTTCATATAGATTAAAGTCTTTGGTCCAGCTTTACAGCAACAGCCACAATAGCATCTTTGTGTCTACTCTGCAGAAGAACACTTGAAGCCAAAATCTGCTCTGAATTACACTTTGTATAATCAGCATGTAAATCTAAACAGAATTAAATACTGACTAAATTTACACAAGAGGATATCATCTGACCCTAAGTTACTTGTATCCTACACAGTCTGCAAAGCAAGGAAGAGAACATACCTTCATTTTTGCATGGGCCACTCCTATTTTTCCTTGCATATTTTTATAATACATTGGATAGGATTCATTTTTCAATCCTAAGGCTCCTAGATTTCAACACTGGAAACTCAGAGTCCTGTATGCTAAACTGACTGCAAGAAGCCACTACACTGTCCTAAAAGATAAGCGAAATGGTGCCACAGATTGATATTTTCAGTCTCCAACATTTGAGTTCATAAAGCCAAGGAGAACAGAGACACTGTTCTCCTTAGAAGCAGCGTGAACACATCTTTACAGCTGTATTTGCTTGATAGATAGTTCTGTAGCTAACAGAGAGAGCAATACTGAAGAGGAGTTAATGCTTCGCAACATCCTAAGTTAACCGAGTGAAGTCCTGTGCAGGAGAAAGGGCTTGCAGTGACTGCCATCGAATCATGGCGTTGGATTCAACTATGTAACACTATCCTGCAGATTTTGTCTAACACAAATATCCTGCCCTGGGTGATGATACGACTGCCTACTTTGCAATTAGAGATATGAAGGCAGTGTGAGCAGACACAATGAAAATCCAGTGGCACGGATCCTATCAGCCTGTCTGCCTGCAGCTAGCCCGTACTAAGCCCATACCAGCACATTTTTAGTTCATTATCAGGTGACAGCCACTTCAGGTACGCTTGCCTGCATGCAGTACAGCCACATGTTCCCTCATACAGCAGATTCAACTAATAAATAAGCACTGCTGTGAATGACAAGAAATGGAAGTAGGTGGTACTCTCAGATGCACACCAAACTCAAGGAAGTTTTAAAGCAGAAACCCAGAATCGAGAGGACAGGGATGACGTAACTCCTACATGGATGTGCTGCTGACTGTGGACAGGCCAAATGCTCTAGGGCAGTGCACAGGACATGCCCAAACCCAGCATTTTGTAGATATTTTCTCAACTGAAGTTTTCATCTACAGTTGGTCAATATGTATAAAAACAAAATTGATATAAAAGATAGCATTTTTTTTTTCTAAAAAGCATAAACCACTCTTCATGAAAAACTACTTTTTAGCCATCCTTTCAAAGTCAGATGCCTTTTTACCATTTTCATTTGCTTCGTATTTGCACTCTAATTTTTTGTTTCAGAAGAACTTTCTATGGCACTGGAAGAACAATACTGCAACCCCTAAAAGCTCACTTGAATCTAAAAAAAAAGGAAAATTTAAGCATTTCATTAAACAAAATTAAAATGTGAGCATTAACAAACACTGCACTACATGATGCAAAATACAGAGTCAGTGCCCAGGGTGGCAAGTGATAGCGGGAAAGCTGTGTAGCAGGAGTAGTAGCAAGCACAGCAAATGACAATAATCAACAATCTTCTCAGTAAAGAAGGCCATTATCAACACTGAAAACACAACAGCAAACCTCTGCAGATCGTGGTCTGCGCAGAACCAGACTCTTTGGATAAAAGAACTCAGATGAGGAATGCTGTCATGAAATAGAAAAGGGAAAAAGAAAAGTAAAAAGGAAAGCAGTTTCCCCAGCCCATAATATATATGTTACTTACTAATCTCTGTAGAATCATGAACCAGCAGACAGTTGTAAGAAAAAAAAACAAACAAAAAAACCCTAAGCAATGTATATTCTTGTTACATACACAACTGCTTTACTTTCTGCTTTGTCTTTATAATCCTCTACAAAAAATCCATGAAGGCCTTAAGCAACTGTTGTTTTTAAGAACTCCATCTGAAATACTGACCAGCTAAAATGCCGATTAGTTTATATCGCAATTCAGTTACTGAGAGAAAACAGAACTTGCTGAAAACTTCTGAAGTGACTTCCATGATAAAAGGGCATTCTGTTTTATTTTGCTGTACAGGGAAAGGAAACCCAGCAGAGCAAAGAGGCCACGTTACCCGCATTTTGCAGAACCATCAGACAATCTAGTCCTGACCCCTAAAAGTGGTTGTATCTCATATTTGACAGCTCACAAACCAGATTCTGATTCTCACATCAGGTCTAAATGTATGCAGCCAAGAAACTGAAAGTGAATCAAATCACAGTTCATAATTTAGTGGTGACATGTTCAAATAGCACATAGTTTCACCAGGTTCATTTGTTTCTGTACCTGTTTGCTACTGCCTTCGTTTGAGTCAGCAGAAAGAAACATGTGGCAAAGTCACCTAAATAAACTCAAGTGGTCAAATGAACTCAAACTGGTTTTAGAATAAGATGTCTGAATTTGCACCAGAATAGTTAGACACTATCTGCGATGTAAAATTGAAGCTAAAAATTCTCTCTCTCTCCAGCTAGCTTCAGTACAGTGCATTTCCCAATGCCCTTTAAAGACATATGAAACCTCTGCATGGAAGGTGTCCTCCAGGAATAAGGTGGCCTTGCATAGCTGTGCCATAACATCTCTCGTGTTCCCTTAATAAGCATTCTTTCACTTCACTTGTCTTAAATTTCCTGATAGAACTCACTTAGGCAAAGTCTTGCAGGTGGATGAATTCATTTACTTCATTCACTTCAATTAAAATCAGCTGAGAGGGAAGAAGATTCATACGCCTGAATGTGTGATGGAAAAAAGGAGAAGATATTTGAAGAGGACTTTGGCCATTTCCATGGGGAATGGAAATAAACCAACTGAGTTGTAAGGTCAGTTTGGAGAAGGTACGTAAGTGCAGCAGTGTAGTCAGGAATGCTTTGATAAGGCTCTTGGGTCCAAGTAAAAGGAAGTTATTGTACCCCAGCCATTCACTGCTAAGCATAAGCATTCTGACACTTAAGCAGGGCCAAAGCACTGTCTTACATTCAAATTGTTAAATGAGGAAGAAAATCCAGACCAGCATAAAAAGTGCTGTGGTAATTAGTTAACATTAATAAGGGAACAATCTAGTCCTTTGGGGTTCTCTATGTACCTTCTAATTACTGAGCATTGGCATAAACAATCTGCTCCTTGGGTGATGCAATAACTCTACACCTATTCTGAAGGTAATTCTGTCTCTTACATGGTAAAGTTAAAGCTGGTTTACACTATGACAACATCGTCACTGAGAACAATATTTATGCAAATGACATAATGCTACATGCTGGAAACCAAAGACCAAGAGATAGACTTCTGAGAATAGCCAGGGAACCTACTGACTTCCTAAGATTCCACAGCTGCATCAGCCTACCTCTTCATAGCTGACAAGACTGTGTACAAAATCCAGAAAACTTTGCAAAGAAATTTTCACAGGCATTTTAAATACCTTGAAAAATGCTGATTTGCTCAGATGTTGCTCTTGGTGCTAGAAAGCAATTCCTATCATATTTTGTCATTAACAGTGGGAGTCTGGGCAGATCTGGCCCTGTCAGTCAGTTGTATCACCTGTATCACACAAAGATTCTCCTGTACATGTACCATAGCTTTACTGGTTGGGATGAGGGTGTGTGTCTTAGGGGAATAAGTATGTGTGGTATTGACAGTAGAAGCTCTTATTACAGATGAAATTTATCTGTGGTTAAATATGGTGTATTAGGGCAGGATTCCCTGCTGGGGAGGAAAGGTCTACTCAGTGCAGACTCAGCTAATCATCAAAATTTATACATGATTTACCCCATTTAGTAAAAGCAGAATTTACTCTTAAATGGTCTTAAACACTTCTCATAACATAGCTGATCAGTCAAATTTATTTTTCAGTAGCAGCTGTCAACTGTCTTACTGAAAGTTAGGACAGAAGAATGTGCAAATGCTGGATGGTATTACAGTAATGTTTGGCCCTGCTAGATCACATGCTCATCTACGGCCAGTTCTACCTCCGTATTGTCAGTACAGCCCACACTAACATGAACTCTGCTCAAGAAAAAAAATATCAGTATGCAGCATAGTAAATTCATGGAACAGTGCACCTGAATAAATTCAAAAGGACTGGGCTTCCTGGGAATGACCCACACATAGAACACAACCCACAAGATAACCTATGTAGCTCCATGCAAGTACCTCTCATTTTCCTTGACTGATAGACCTTCTAGCCATTTTACTCATACGAAGTTTCTAATATTCATATTCAGAAAAACTAACAAAGTTCAAAGGAACTACTGAGACATCAGAGAGAGTAAATTGTCCAGAGGGCAAATTAGTGAATATAGGCTTAAAATTAAAATTGCATGCAATGTTTGTCAGTGCAGTGTTATTCCCATCAAGGATCTGATCCAGAAACTTTGTCTGGATACGCTGAGGTGACCCCAAGGATAACTGCAACTCTTCTTGGCATTCAAATTAGGATCCCTTTAGTTTGGGGTTTATTTGGATGGCAAAGGAAGAAGAGTCCATCTTAGCTAAATGCTGTAAATAACTGCACAGAACAGGGGATAACTATTGAGAAGTTACACAGATGTGCAAAAATACCAAGATACATTGTAGCACTTGCTCTGTTCACATTCTCCTCTTAAAAGGCTCCCCCCTAATAATTGAGATGTAAGATGAACTGTCTTAAAGAAAATGTCATGTCTGTACGTCAGTAAATGACACTACCTTTAGAACAGTATACTGAAACAGACATGTGAAGATGGTGAGCCTAAAAATCACACCAATACCTCTGAAATGCTGCCACAGTTATTCTCAGTGTGGTGACAGCTATGCAATTAAAAAAAAAAAGGAAAATCAGCCCTTTCAAATACAATATTCAGTCACTGTGTGTGGTGCAAAATATCCAGTGAGTCATTGCCACAAATTCAGCTTACCCGTAGCTTATCTTCAGTCTTAGTGGATTGCTTACAGTCGGGATGCCAGACAGTGGAACCTTTGGGAGGTATAAAAAGAAGAAAAATCCTTATTCAGAGCAAAGTAGATGGTTTCTGGTCATGAAAACTTAGTCATAAAAAGAAGACCACTTCACTGTATGAGACTGTGAATCTGTATGAACTATGCGAGTCATTCACATGAGTTCTAGCTCATGAGAAATACAAGCGAAACAAACAAAAAGAAAACCAAATCCTTGGCCTACCTACAGCAGCCTCTTGCCGAAGTTGTCAAATCACTTAGCACACGTTCTTAATTAAAACTCAAACAACCATAAGCAGCAAGAAAGCCAGCCAGCACCAGCTGGAGGAACTGAAAGACTGAGAGGTTCTTCTGGTGAGGATGTAAGGTAAGGGATTGCAACCTGCTCCGTCCTGCCCTTATGTGCTGCACCATGCATAAAAACGAAGCTCTGATTACAAGTCCACTGATCCTGGCAAAGTCCTATGATTTCCTTGAGGAGTAAGTGTCATGCTCAGTTACTGTAAAATATTACTCGTATCACCTCTTCCCTGCAACTATGCAAAATGCAACAGGAAAAGCTTATTAGGAGAAAAATTAGAAAATTCACGACACAGCAGTCAGTGCTGCATCCTGCCCGCTGCAGCAAGCCAGAGAAGCCAGTATGACACGTGGTACAAAGCAGCATGTGAAGGAGCCTCTCCCGAGATCACAGTGTACCACACTTGTCATCGGCAGACGTGTCGTTTCTGTTCCTTGCTCTGTAAGGTCGATGGCATGTGCTGTACTGGTGTTTCCACACGACATCCTCCTAAAAAGGCAACGCCTCCACTCTGTGTTCCAAAACATGGGATTCTCTCTTGCACTGTAAAAATGTAAATAACTGGCTGTGCCCATGGGCTGAGCAGTGCCCAGGGCAAGGGGCACTTCCATCCCACTTCACTGCTCTGGAACTGTGCCCAAACTGGGGTCACTGCTGGGAAGCTGCTGGCAGGTTTTAGTCAAACTGAAATGGAGCAGAAGCTAATGCTGATTTTTAACACTGACTGCAGCTGCAGTCAAATTCATATTTCAGTCCAGCCACCACAAAGCCAATACTGAGCCTTGTCAGTCTGCAGGAATGAACCTCACCTCTTTGCTCTGTCCACAAAGAAACCAAACAAAAGGCAGTCCAGGTCTCCTGCTGGTGAATATTAGCTTGAGTGCGGCCAGAGGACACCCCACCCTCAGAGCCAGTGAGAGGTATGGGTCAGGGGCCTTGGACTTTATTCTAATGAGCCCTTACATGGCTCGGTACAGAAGTGAAGAGCAACAGGAATGATTTCACTTCCCAGCAGCACATACTATAATCATCAGCATCATAAGACTGGAGAGAATGCTGCGACTCTGGATCAGGGCCCGAGATGTTTGGCTTTGAGTCCAAGTCAAGGAAGAAGAAACTGTGTTTGGCAGGGGGGAATGATCAGATAACAGGGAGAAGCGTACCAAGAGCCTTCTGTGTAAACAAACAGCAGCTTCCGAGCCAGGACCCCACAGCGCCAGCAGGATCAGGAGAGAAGCATGGCCTGTGCATTTGCTTAGGAGATCAGACAGATCCAAGCAGTCAGGAGGAAGAGAGTTCATGTTATAAGGCTGATGAATTAAGACTCTGAAGGTTTAGGTTAAATTCTCAAATTCAGTTATACTAGCTTCCTGTGCGACCCTGAGAAAAATATTCTCTGCTCCTCTGTACCTCAGTTTCCTTTCTAGTAAACCATTCCCATCATCAAAGAAAAAGCTATCACTGCATTTTCAGGCAGCATTTATCACAAACTAGCCCAGTTTTAGGGACACCCCAGGAAAACACTGGAGCTGCTGAAGGGGAACAAGAAATGCAAGAGAGTCTGGATGTAATTTTCATGGTGGAACTTAGTTAACAGTTGTGAGTTTTCTTTCACAAAATGGTAAGAAGTTTTAAAAATGTGAAATTCTAAAACCAAAATCACATACAGCAGCCTTAAGAAGTTAAATGTAAATCTTCCTCATGATCCTGAACTCTGAGCCAACTAAAACTTGTAGATTTTATTCACCCAAATGTGTCAATCTATTTTGAAATGTTTGGAACTGTGCAAATTGTCAAGCTGCATTGCCCCTCTTTTTCCTGCTGGAAACAGGTCAGCAAGTTATGGCTAATCCCGTTCTTAATGTATGTTTGCTCACTTGGCAGGCAATAACCAACATGTTCATTTATTCAAAGCTTTTTACTTTGCATGTACCACTGATTCAACATACAGCTCTTTAAAAAGCAGTAACTCAATTACATGATGAATAAGGCTGAAAACCTGTGTGAGAATCAAGTGAAGCACTCCTCTGAATGCTAAGCAACATCCTAGCTCAGCAACAGTCATCTGGGATGATCCATATAATAAAATACTACTAAGGAAGTCCATGGGAAAGATAAAGTTTCTGATGCTGCTTCTTTGTCATTTTCCTGTGAGGGAGCAGGGTGAAGTCAGAGTGCTTCTGCTAGCGCTATCCAAACCATCCTTAACACAGAAAGCCCCAGAACAGAGGGTATGTTTTTGCATGTTTTCCTTTTGCAGGTTTGCTTTTGCACACTTCTGTTGCAAGTAACTAACACAAACCTACCAGGCTCCTATATTATACAAAGTGATACCAGCACAGTACTTTCATGTCCTGTAGACAGAACAATTAGAAATGAGAAGGAAGCTTCCTAGTTTCATATATTTCATCAATAATGTGACTTTGGCTCCGGCTTTAGTGTTGTGGTGTTGTATTTTTATTTCAGAGAAATGCTTGGAAGGGTGTTTTATTCTGCACCCTAGGGGAAACAATTTGGATGGAGTCAGGATATCCATTCCAGCTGAGAGATTTGCACAGGAAGGCTTTTAGGTCACCTGCACTTAAAAGCATGCTGAATTTAGCAAGGAAAGCTTTGGCAGGGCAGCCTGGATTATACTCAGCAATAACATTATTTGGTCAGAAAACAGTTTTATACAATAAAGGAATGCAACCTGGGCTGCTGCTCCTCCTCTGAAACGAGTGAGCATGAGGAACATTAATTCTCAGTCACAGGAAGAAGTGGATGCAGCCAAGAAGAAAATGGTGGCAGGTCAAGGAGCCAGGTGTCTCTCCTCTCTCATATCACCTAAACTTTGCCGGGACAAAATGTAGCCTTGTTTAAGTAGGAGCAATGCCTTCCGTCTTACTGGGATCTGTGGAAGTTTACACCACAGCCTGTCCAATCAACATGAACTTCCAATCTGTGCTAGACTGGTGCAAACTGCATCAATTCACCCCTCGCTGTTATTAAAATAATTTCTGAATTAATCTGTTCACACCTCGAAATCTGCCTGCACTTTATCATGTTATGATGTGAGAAAACTAAGATTACCACTCGTTAGACGCTGTAACTACTGCTTTCAGATTAGTCTTTCCAATTTGCCATCAGAAAGCAGTACTTCCCACCCAGCCCTCTTTCAGCCTCTCCTTGCTCTTGCAAAGAAGTGCTGAAACACAGCTGTATATCTAACTCTGTGCACAGCTGGAATAAGATGACTCTTTACAAGGTCAGTGAGAGATGAGAAAGACGGACTGCAAGGGAGGACAAACTATAAAATAACACAAGTTAGCTTCAAAGGAATTCCTTAACAATGTTATCTTATTTTGGAATTCCTCCAGAAGGAATCTCTCCCCAGTTTTTCAAGAGAAAATTGCCATCACACTTTCAACTTTTCTTTCCTACTCTTTTACAGTCCCTTTCATGTACATCAAGCAAGTTTTCTAACATAAGTACAATACACAAAATTCCAATATGCCTTTTCACTTCGATTTCTGGATGCATAAATGTATATTAGACGTCTTTCTACCAACATTAATTAATACTTCAGCAATTAAGAAAAAATAATTGTAGCTTAATAGTTAATGTGCTACCTTCTGGGAAAGTAGACAGAATTCAGATCAAGGATATTTTTCAAACAAAGAAAGAAGCACATCCTTTTTTGTGTGAAAAGATTCTGAAAAAAATGTGCTTAGCAATACCTGGAAGTGAGTACAAGACTGCCAATAAGAAAAAGGAGATGAAAATGAATATACAAGAAAGAAGTGTCTGTAGAAAGATGAAAATAATGTAAATGGGAATAAAAGAGAGATGTGACCAGATGAAAGGGAAATAGACAAGGCAAGCAAATATAATTAGGAAGCAGAGGAGACAATCTGGCGATGTGCGTGGGGGATGGGATCTACATGATTCAAAACAAGCTCACTGCAGTGTCTGGAAGTTTTTCCATTGCCTTTCACAGTTTGGAGGGTTGTCCAGAAGAGCAGAGAAACTGATCAGCAGAATTCAGGGGAAAGCTACATGAAACCCTCTCACATTGGCTAGTATCTCATACACCAGCCTGTGCACCAAGCTATCTGTGAGAAGCCAAATTCAGAGGCAGCCTAATGAAATTTACCTTTGATACACAGCTTTTTAAAACACAGTTTGGCTCAGCTTGGGTGCGGAGTCACTGCAAGGCCACCATCATGGCCACTTACTGGAGTGAAAGAGTTAAGTGAAAAAGTACGAGAGCACTGTAAAGACGAAAGGATGGCTACAGTCCTCCTTGTCCATATTGCACAGCGATGGCTTATAAACTCCTGAGGTCTGTGACAGAAAAATTACAAAGTCTGATCTTCTGGTTTTGGAATGGAGGCATCCTTACCTTGTAGATACATTTCTTCTCCTTCCGTGAACATTTGGTTGCACCTGCTGCATCGTGCACAGCTTGGATGATAATGCTTGTCACCTGCCTAAACAAAAAAGGGAAATGAGGGATCAATGCATTGCACTGCACTCATTATCTGCTGACAGACCGCTGTCATTTTTCCTCTAGTTCACCCGTTATGATATAACACTGCTCTGATGACGTGACAGTAGCTATAGGAACATAAGACCTGCCATGCTGGTTCAGTCCAAAGGTCTATCTAGTCCAGTATCCTGTGCTCAACAGAGGCCAGCAGCGACTACTTGGGGTAAAAGGCTACAAGAAATAAGACAACACAGAACAGCCTTTCCTCTTCACACCTTCCCATCCAAGTAACCAACGGGTTAAAGACTTCCTGGTGAGAGGCTAAGTCTCAGTCTATCCATTCTCCATGATTTTGCCCAACTCCTTTTTGAATCTCCACTTAACAGTCCAAAGCAACGAACGTTACACCGCAGTTAGACATTTGTGTAAACCTGCTGCCCCCTCATTTTGCAGACAGCATGTATTTTCTCAGTTGCTCCATTATTGCAGATGAATTTAAACAATGAATGACAGTTTTCAACATGCTATTTCATTCCTCGGCTGCCTTCCCAACACTGCTGATATGGGCATTAATGGAGGAAGAGCCTTCTAGAGCAACTTCTGGGACCATTAACTTAAATCACAAATGCCTGACTTCAGCAGCTACAAGAGTGCAGACAGCTTGAGCTGTCTGAACTATTCACCTAAGGATGTTAAATACTCTAGATCCTGCTACCCAAATCCAAATCCACTGAGTCACTCAGTCTCTTAAATACATTGATATTTATAAAAGACTTGACTGATCAGATTTCAGGCCTATAAGGACAGGAAAAATCAAAGCACAGATACAATTTCTTCTCCTTAAGAGACCAAAACAACCACTGCATCAGAAACTAAGCATATGCAGAGTCCACATCAGGCTTTTTTAAAAAATTAAAAATAATGAATCCTAAAAGTAAACAAGCAAAAAAAAAGCCCCAACACCTTAATACTAACAAGTAATAGATTCTAAAAGGCTTCAAAAATTGTATCTGATTTTGTAACAAATTAACCTCAAACACTTTTTCACAAAATATTCCCTATCAACTGAAATGTTACGTGCACAACGCCTGTCTGCAGCATAGGGCTGTGAATACTGAATGGGGTTCAAAGGTAGATCTCCAATTCAGACAGCTCAGCACTCAGCAGGAGCCTGTATCATTCTCTGCACTTTCTGCCTTGCACAATCAATACTGTATATACAGAGGAACAGTAATTTCATCTGTGTTTGGTAAAAAGAATTCTAACTTTTGAGCATTCCTGAAATTCTTCAGCAGAGTGAGGGCCCATACAGCTGCTTGTCACAAGTGATTTCAGGCATATTTCCTTTAAAGATGATGCCAAATCTGATGTCCAGGGAACTGCTTCCAGTTAATGAGGTATTAAAAATTCCTAACTAGACTGAATCACTGCCGGAAAGCATCTTCTCCAAACAGGAAGACAATGATTAAAACAATACCTTTGAGATAATAGAACAGGATTCTTTTTGGGCTCTGCCTGTCTCATCCAACTAAAGAATATCTTTGCAGCATAAAAGAGCTCAAATTTTCAGTAGGCACATGGATTTTTCTGAAATAAAATTCATAGCTTCTCAAAAGGTATTCAGTAGGGTAGCTAAGGAGCTATGTAGTCTGAACTGGAAAGAGTATAGGTCCTGTTATATTAGTATTAATTAACCCCTGACATATCCCATCCGAGATGTGATCATGTCTCACGAGATGTTATCCAAATCCCCAGACACAAAGGACTGAAACAACACTGTGGTCAAAAGCTTTCTTAATTTCACTTAACTGGCAAAAGTCTGTACATCAGCATTATCAGATTAAGCAGGTTTTATAAAGAAACGATTCGCTACCAAGAACCCCAGTGGTAAACCACGGCAATGTAGTTTTAAGAGGTGTAGTTAGGATTCAGCAGAAATATCTATATTGTAAAAGCACCGTGCTGTGTGGACAATACAAATTATGCATTCACATCCATACAGTTTTAGCTTCTGTTCTTCCAATCTGGCCTTTGAGGTGTGTGTTTTAGGAACAGAATGACATAGCACCCCAATGTTTCAATCAAATGTTGCACTGCATTGTCATAAGCAAAAGGTGCCAATTCTTCAGGTGTTGGGTAGTTATTCCAGCAGTACCCCAGGCTTCTGATTTTTGTGTTCCTTGTTTTGCAGTTAATTCACAACAACTTTGTCAGTAATGTCAACTAGTTCGATTCATCCTTTGTCCTAAAAGGATCTGTATCTGGTCCACCTGGTGCTAATATTGGTGAGTCTTTCACTTGCTGTGATCATCTAATAAACATTCCATTCATTTTTCTCATCACAAAGCTTTTCTTGAGGCTGCTTTAGCAAAGGGCACCCGGTACTCATTTGTCAATTGCTATAAGCAGCCCACACATTTAAAAAAGTCAGGTTATTTATAGGAGAAACAAATCCAGAATTCATCACAATATTGTGTGTAAACCTGTGGTCTATCTGAAGTTCTTTTTTTCCTGGAAAGACTTCCAATATGCTACTGTGAATATAATTTAAATGATGTACATGTCTCTTCAAAACAGCCAAAATGTTTATCAGATCTTTCCCCAAGGCTGTAACAACTGGCCAAATTTTAGCCCAGTGTGAGTAATGATGAATGAACACCACGCCCCTGATAACACAAGCTTGCTAAGTAGCAGCACTAACACATCCTGCACTGGCGAGGTTTTGCGGGAGTTTTATACCACAGCAGCTGCAGTTGTTACTGAATGCTTCAAAACCAGTTTCATCGGTTTTCTGCCTCG
This sequence comes from Chauna torquata, assembly GCA_013399475.1. NCBI lineage: Eukaryota > Metazoa > Chordata > Aves > Anseriformes > Anhimidae > Chauna > Chauna torquata. The sequence continues at coordinate 188,906 of VXAL01009867.1, forward strand.
GTAACGTTTCTACAGCTCAGGAGCGGAACCCTATCTCCAGTGGGTATCCACTGGAAAACAACCTGCATCTCAGCTAACCCAGGGCTAACCCTGCTAAGCCCGACTTGCTGTGATCATCTGAGAAAACTGGTTGCTAAAAATCACTCAATTACAAGGTTTAGGAAAAAAACCTTTTGGATCTACAGGGGATGAAATGTTCACACTTTTCAGATATCTGGGCTTTCCCAGCTCTCAGGCTACTAAACCCGCATTCAGTACGGTCAGTGTGAAGCTTTCTATAACCTTATGCTGGTTATATGTGGACTATAAGCCTCATATCTCAATCCTGCTGGCAGTAACAAGTAGCACTGCTCAGTGCACATTTGTCCTGAAGATCTTCAGCCAAGGTGTAAGAAGGTTAAAGTCACTTGCCTTCCCACTACGCCTAGCTCTCCTTATCCCTTCCAAAGTTCACTTCATGTCCAGAAATCCCTTACGTTAGTTTGCTACACAAAAACTTCTCAATTGGCATCTTGCACCCTGCCAACAGCAACAAATCACTTCTTCAAAAAACAGCTATTCAGCCTTTGGGGACTTCCTAAGGCCAAAAGTGTACTGCTCCTCAGAGGTGTCAGGGAAGGCAATGGTGCGTAGCACAAAAAATTTTAAACACAAATGACTGCAATCCAGAAGATACAAATACAGCTGTATGCAAGCTGATGTAACGTGCCCCAGAAACCCAGCACAAGTACCTGCTTTGAGCACACACATGGCTCTAATCCCATGACCACAGTACTTGGTCACTACTGGAAGCCAAGGGCAAAAGCCAAGGACTGTATTTTCAGAGTCCACCTCCTCCTTCACTCTGTCCCCCTACTTCCCACAAGATAACTTATTTTCTGAGTGCTTGTAGAGCTCTAGTCTGATTAAATAAATGTTTTCCTCTTTGGTGAACATGAGAGCTTAAGATTTCCTATTACTCATGCCTTCATTTCTGTCCTTCTTTCCAGAACAACAGTGAACAAGAGCCAGAAAGGACAATAACAAGAATCCCACCAGGAGTGCTCACATGCCAGTGGGCCTGGTGGAGGAAGAAGTAATTACCAACAGACATCTTCTGTTGGCCAAAAGACACAATTAAGTGCATTTTTGCTGCATTACATTTGCACAGCTGCACTTGCTCACTCTCCATTCAAAGATATCTTAGCAATCACCTGACAAACAGCTATTAAACGTGTAGAAAGCTTTCTTTTCTAATACAATTAAAATACAAAAAGAAATGCTATGTAGTTTTAAGAGTACTTTTAAAAGGGTTTTTTTTTTTTGGTGTTTTTTTTTTTTAATAAAGAGGTATAATGGCTCTTTGATTGACAAATCTAATCAAATATTTACTTCTACCATGACTCTGAGGAGGACAACCTGAGTTCTTAACTCTCTTAAGGACCAAGGAGCAGCACGAAGAATAACTCAGACTCACCTTGAAACCCCTTAAGGAATGTCATGAATTGTAAAACGGGAACTGTAGCAGTAGCCTACCATTTTCCAGTGAAGCTTTATTTTAATTACTTGCAGAGGTCACAGAACCTTTAACCCTGTTTGATGTTCGGGATAATATCAAATGCCATTGTTCCCTTCTCTGCAGGCTTCTGTGATCTCACAGGCGGGTGGAACAGCACAAACACTATGAAGACCAAAACTTGCTTTTAATAACATCCTGGCCCAAACTGTCCACTCACTTTTCCCAGGCTCTTATCTGTTCAGCAGGCCACTAAAAATGCCTGTGCTAAGATACAAAAATAAAAGTGCAGCTTCTCTGCTTCCAAAGGACTTCAGAATCTCCCACAATTTCCTCTCTTACTTACAAAGGAAGGAAAGTGCAATACAATTTAAACTTTGAAAAAATTCTAGCCTGATAAATCCTTGTTCAATACGCATCTTCAAAACTAGGACCTTCTGAAGCTGTTTTTAATACTAATGTCACAAGCCCTCAACAGGACCAGCTCTCAGCAGTCTCTGCCCCTGTTCAGCCGGAGGCAGGACGGAGCAGCGGGAAGCAGAGCTCCCACTGGCAGTTCCCAGGCTGGTGGGGCTGCAAGACAGCACGCGAGGGGGAAAGTGGGAAATGGAGCGTGAGGCCGTGACTCTAAATCTGAATGACAACATGCATGCAAGAGACATGGAAGACCCTCAGAGCCTTCCATTGATTGCTGTGCTGTCTCGGGCAAGCCCAAACTGCAGCTGTCCTGCTGCTATGAACACTTGCACTGTTAATTCATGCCTGCTTTCTGATTCTTATACAAAAGTACTTCCCAACATCCCAACAGTGACTGCCAGTGTCACACTATTATATTCCTTACCAGATGGACTGTATTAAACTTTGTAATTTATTAGTGTTAATTCCATCAGCATACAGTATTATCATACCCATTCTTTGCTACCAACAGCAATGCAATTATGAGCTGCTTGGAATGTCATTTTTCCTTATAGCAAAGATGTGAGTAATGCTTCAGGCTAAATCTCCAGTTGTGCAATTGCTCTGCTTGCATAAAGAATCAGTCCTCCTGGCAGCTGAATATCAATTGGATTTACTTTACAGTAAGGTCCTAGCAGTCACTTGTGACTGCACTGTCAGCTCTGCCTCAAGTTCTCATTTTCCTGCAATACCCAGTGATAAGCAAGTTGTACACAAAAGTGAAACATGCTAGACTACAGATTATGCTCTCTAAGGAAGTCATTCATCCTGTCTTCATGCAGCAAATCCACCTCCTATTGTTACACACAGTACCGCAGTTAAGAACTTATATTATCTACACAGGTAACAGCTGGAGGTTGATACGACAAAGAAGGTAATTCCACTCAACTAATAAATGTACCTACAGAAGCCCAAAGTGGCCAGTTAGAGTACTCTGGTCTGTACAGAGAAGCAAAGCTTCTGACAGACGCAGCTTTATTGCCGACTGCCAGCATTTCTAACATCATCTCTGTTAGGATGCTGGGTTACATTTATGGACAGAGAAATCTAATCCCAGTGACTGACCATTAGTTAATCAGAGACAACTCCATGAAAATACGTGTACTAGATTGTATTAAGATAAGTGTATATCCTGCAAAGAACTAAGACTAACTGTTGAATGCATGCAGCATTTACTCTGTATGTTCTGTCTTGTAGTGAATAGGTACGTGAATTGATGGTATTCTACTTAGTCTCAGTCATCTCACTACTCTACATGACTTATACCAGTCTTCTCCCATTATCTTCTAATCCTCTACTCCACTTGGACTGACGGGATCTAGGATCTAGAAGGATAGTAAATTTGTCAAGGTCATTTTCATCAGAGATGTAGGAGCTAAGATAATGACTGCTGTCACCATGGCTGATGAAGGTAATCAAAGATACATGCTTTCAGATCAGAAATAAAAGGCCAAAAATCAGGGAAAAGTCCAGGTTTGTAAACAGCATTTCTCATGTTGATTCACTGAGAGACAATAAGCGAACCAAGTTGCAATGCCACTCATATGCTCATTTCTTAAAGCAGAGTGTGCTGCAATAAATAGCTTTGAAAGCCATTCACCAGCTCTTTCCCATTCAGCTTCCATCATTACAGCAGGTATGTAATATTTTAGCAAAGTTCTGCGAGACTCAAATGCTTTCACCTCTTGAAATTATGTCCTACCAGCAGCTGTTTGGTGGCTGAAGCAATAAACAAAATATTTTAATCTCATTACAACACAAATTGTGAATTCACTGCTTTCGTGACTGAGATATTACTAGTATACTTAATTAAAAACTACTTTCTCAGTCAGTAGAACTATAGCTGATTTCAACCTGCTGAAATTTAGCTAGAAATGTCAATAACATAGCTCCTTTGTATCCTAAAAAACAAAAACAAACAGAAACAAACAAAAAAACCCATCTGACAGTTATTTCATAAATCAGAAAGCCCTGCAGCTGACAGCAGGTAATAAATATTAGACCTCATCCTAACATAAACAGGTTATTTGCTATTCTAAAAATTAGCACTTCCATTCCGATTGTGATGTGATTGTGTAAACAGACAGAAATAAAGAGCAGCGTTGTATGTTCATACATGGACTTTTAAAGGAACATAGTCCTAGATCTTAAAGTAACCATGAAAAGATAGATCTGGGAATTTTTAAGACAGCCTGAGTGTCCTAAATTCTGTACTGTAAAAGACAAAAGAATTAGCATGGTCTACACACCTGAAATACAGAAAAAGCCTAAGAACTGAGATAAAAAAAGGTAATGACTAAGTCAGTAGGTTAGAAATATAGATAACTGATTAACCGATAAGAAAGCTAAAGTTATGAAAGAAATAACTAGGGACAATATGTTTAAAGATAGAAAAGCCTTTACTAAAACATGACCAAAGGGGAAAAAAAAAAAAATCACAGATTAGGCAAAGGTCCATTGTGAGCTGTAGATGATAAATAGATGAAAGATGACACAGAAAAGGCAGGAGTATTCAGGAGGTTTATCTTTCTGGTCTGCATTTGACAATGCCAAGAGATGTATTTTCCATGTTTGATACTGTTTGTTCAGCAAGATTTTTTTAAAAAGTGTTTGCCATGCGTCTACATTACAAATTAAGAGACTTGAATAATTTGTTCTCAGGAGTCTTAAAAAAAACAATAGCTAGGCAGTTGTCTGACAGATGGATGTGTTAGCAGGGGATACAAATGCCTCAGAGATGACTTCCTTCTGCCCACAGCATGAGGTACCTCTGCTTCTGGCCCAGACAAGAATACAAAACCTTTCCTTGTAAATCTGCTGATGACTCAAAGACAATGCTTGCTTAAGCTATCTAAACCCAAGGAGTACATTTTAATCGTCTAATGTAATGTAGAATGCCTACAAATGAAGCAAGCAGGGCCCTACAAGATTGAGGGCCATGCTGTGGGCAACAGCCGCTGAGGGAGGCAGTTGGAGAACATCAATAGTATCCTCCCAGAAAGAGCTCTCAGAGTGCCTGAAACGGCTGGTTATTCTGATCATCTGACGTGTACAAAGAATATAAAGAAAAAGCAGAGAAAGGTTTTGCTTCTGTCTATACGCTGCAGTGTCACTATTATAATACTGACAAGTGGACATGTGGATTTACAGACTAGGAGTTCAGTGGAGAGCCTCAAAACAATGCGAGCCTTAAGCTGTGATCTTGAAGGACTCAGAGCCAAATCATTACTCAGAGATAGGCTTCAAAGACGGCTGCATCACAATGGAAAAGTAATTAAAAGCAAAGAGATAAAAACAGGAAAGACAGTGAGCTTTTCAACCCCACTGAAAAAAAACTATAACAATGTCAACAAGATGAAGTTAGACACGTTTAACCTCAAAATAAGATCAAGTGTCTACAGTAGAAGTAATTTAAACAACAAGAGGGAAAATCTGTGACTTTACAATCACTCTGCAGTCTTTATGACAAGGCAAATAATTTCACAAAGGATAAGCTTTTATTTTATTTTATTTTATTTTAGGGAAAAGCTTTATGATTTTTGAAAAGAAAAGGTCAAGCAAGATGCTTTTAGCAGTCCCTCTAACCTTAAAATCCATTCCAATGGGCTTTACATAAACAGAAGTATTTACACATGCATCAAGCTTCTCCTAGGGAGTGCAGGTCCAGACCAAACCAGCAGAATATTTAGAGTCAGAGCCTAATAAGTCACTCCAGAAGAATTTCCAACAGAGTTAAGTCAGTTCACGCTGAAAAATTTACTCCTAGAGCTGACTCGACAAAGCAGCAAAATTCCTGGTATAGCAGGAGCTTTGCTGCTAGAAGCAAGCTTTTGTTGATGTGGTTTGCGGCTCAGGGAGACGGTCCAAGTGCAACGCCCGCAGAAGTTCGGGGCGAGGTGTGCCGCATCAGCACCGGAGCTGCTACCGCCACGGCTACTCCAGCACTGCGGCAGCACCAGCAGCCCTGCAGAACGGGCACGGTTCAGAGAAGTGCTCAGTGCAAGGCTCAGCAAAGCCCCTGTTAGCCTGCTCAGTAGGCAAGTGCAAACCACTTCCTTTTGATGTAACGTGGCATTTTGGGAGATTAACCAACTCACCTTAGATCAAAATTAATTCTTGCAGCAGAGCCAAGCAGAGAACTCAAATTCTCAGACTCCAAGCCCTGCAGGACCTCCAAGTAGCATACCACTAGACGCAAATAACTAGCTGATTTTCTTCCTAATTAATACAAAACTGTCTTTCCAGTTTTCTGTCAGAAGACTGTTTGGGGAACTGTGCAACCTCTGGCATGCAATTTAGCAAAACCTGGTCTCCATTCTGATGTCTGCATTCATTTCAGAGGGAGTGTCCCAATAACAACAGAGAAATGTAAGTTGGGAGGGCCAAAGGAGGGGAAAAAGAAATTAAGCATAAGGTCACGCATAGTACATCAGTAGAAAATAACAAGAGAACATAGAACAAAGGTAGCCTATGAGAAACAAAGTAGAAATAAAGCACTATATGCCTATTTGTACCTGGCAGATTCCCACATTATTCTAATAGGAAAGTATGCCAGGAGTGAATTGAGTAGGGAGTATTTTTTTCTTTTAGTGACTGGAGTCTACTCTCATAGCAAACTGATCCTAGAAGTCACTGTCATTCCAGCTACTCTGGTCCTAAAATGCTGTAAAAAGTACAAAAAGTTTTATCCTTGATTAACTGCAATGCTGCCTGCTACCTTTGGAAAATTCTTCCAGCGAGAGGTCACAATAAGCAACAGATGACAATCTGATGACAAATAACAATCAGATGACAAGGGGCACATTTTCTTCAAATATTTTTCTTCCCAAACACATTGCTCTTAACTCCAGAGTCACTGATGCATAATTATGAGACTGAATTTGACTACACTGAGGCACTTTCTGCTTTGTAATTCTGGCCAAAGTGCCACCAAGTTAACCCAGCGAATAGTTAATACAGAGAAATAGTCGCCTCTTTTTCAAACAGAATAACTCAGAATAAGTGTCAGACCACCAACAGGTACTCTGTTAAAAGCAGAGCCTTTTATTTTTGGCAGAAGTCCTTTTTACATCCTGTTAGTCAGTTTTGTCATACACATGATTGCTAATTACAGATGCAAAACCATGCAAGCATACTTTTGAATCCTAGGTGGCGTGAACATTACGTCAGCGTGTGTTGCCAGAGCCAACACTCAGCTATTTCACTCACTACCCTGCTTTCTTCAGTTCCGTATAAAATCCAGGTTTGTAGTTACCACAGGAAAACTACTCCAACAAAATAACCATGATAGAACATATTACTATGGTGGTGAACAGGAAAGAGATAATGGACATAAAGCAGAAAGAGATACCTAACATCATTTGCTGCCATTGAAGTTTCAATGAGTACAGTGTCTCCACCACTGCTGCCTTAACAGCAGTAGTTCAAGGGTGCTGTTGAGAAATCTGCTTGAAGTTCCTACTGCCTCAGGTTTTACTCTCCTCATTGCTAGGAAAATAACATTTTCCAGCCAAGATGCAACTACTTTACAGAATTCAAAGCAAAACTAGATCCATCTGTATGCATAACAAATCTCTCTTTCCAAATCGTACATGTAAAAGCCAAATTCTTAACATATTAACTCATACTCAAGCGATTCATGGTGATTTAGACCTCTGCAAACCACAGAACATCCCAAGCCAGCTTCACAGACGGTTTGAATGTCAGGGTTTCTGTGTTGCCGGTGATGAACAGGTGCAGCTCTTGCTATGTGCTATTTTTCCCTCTTACAAAGAAAAAGGTTTGTAATAAGTGTCATACAACCCAGATACCTATCCAAAAAACTATTACACCTGTATAACCTTCTAAGGTAGCATGAGCATGCAATTAAAACCTACCCATTTTATGCTCCAGGTGGTCATTTTAAACATTTAATCACCCACAAAATACTCACGTAATCATATTTCTTTAAAGCACCTGCTCAGTAAAGACACTCAGGTGTTAATTTTGTGGACTTCGAAGTCCTTAGAGATTTCAGCCTGACAAAGCACACGGAAGAGAGGACTGAGTCCTCAGAGACACCTAGTTGGAGCCTGTTACAGATGTGTGACAACTACAGACTCGCCCCAACAGGCTCTTCTCCACTTCTCAAGTTTCAAACACGTTATTGCTGCATTCTTCCCAATGATTACTTTTTACTGGGGAGAGGTGTAAGTCCTATCCTGCCCTTCTACAACTCAGGAGCAAACTCTCTGCTGTCAGGAGAACTTAAAAATGAAAGATCACAATCTTGCAAAAATATTTCACCACTTAATCCATTTTCATTGTGATCTCAGTCCAGCAAAAGCAAAAATAAAACTGGCTGAAATAACTCCATGATGTCACAAATTGCCTCACATTCCCCTATCACTACATCCCAATTGATAGTGAGACTGTGACACTGGAGGAAGTTTTGTTTGCAGTGTAGTCCTTTGGTGCAGAGATCATCAATAATTTCACACCTCTGTTGTGGCTGATTGTGGCAGGTAGCACTAGCACAATGCAAAAGTTTAAAAGATGAACAACACCAGAAGAAATAATAGTACCTATAAAATGAAAATACAGTACTATGTTTCCCCTAAAACAGACTGTACCAAGAGAACAACACATGTTCTGCAGAGACAACCATGCAATGAATTCTTAACACAGCTATGTAACAAGAAAAATAAAGTAGCCCAGGTAAGTTACCCTTCCACTAAAAAAAAAAAGATATATGTTACATGCACCTCTGTGACAGGAAAAAAACTACTTGTTTTTAGTACCTGTTGTGTGTTACTGGAATACATGAAATAGTTATATATCACAAAGGCAGCTCTTGGTGGCAATAAACTTTAGACTAATATAAATGCCTCTACTGAAACGTCATTCTAAAGTGTTTTGATCAGCCTGCCGAAGTTCTTCAGTAATATTTAGTACAAGAAACACAGTACAGAGTATTTAACTAAAACAAAAAGGAAAAAGCTAAAGATGCTGTGCTAGGAAACATAAATCCTAATCAGCAAGACTGTACTCAAGAAAGCAATTTATACAGACCAGCCATATTTTTATAAGCACCTGCAAGACTTCACAAGCCCCTTTGTGGCAATAAGGAAGCTTTAATTGGTTATTTTCTCAAATTACTTGTTTCGACTTGCTCTTCTTATTCACCATCCTGGACATCATCTTAACATTCCTCCCTTTTCTATTGAGGTTCAAATTGACTAAAGGATGGTTTCAAAACCACTGCGAGAAGTTCATGACTTGTGATGATGCTGCCCTAGCAACTGAACTTTTGTTAGGGCTCTGTCAACTTCAGATTTCTTTATTATATGTCAAGCCTTTTCCAAACACAGATATCCCTCTTGCCAAATTCGATCTTCTGAGTTTAAAAAAGCAAAGTCACCGAAACCCTATTGGAAAGATATTTATTTCAAGCAATTTTGGTTATTTTTCTGGAAGTATGTTAATTCTAGATTTTTGACCCTGTGCATGGTGTTGTCTTCTATGCAATTACACAAGCACATTTTTCATCAGGGAGGGATAGTTTGAATTAAATCTGTGCTGCTACTCAGCTACATAGGCAAGCTCTCTGAACCATTTACCCATATCCCTGAGTTGTTGTTACACTTTTTGTTTCCCCATGCCTACGCAAACCAACCCCACATTAAAAATAACACAAAACCCAACAACGTTTGACATTAACTGATAAAACATATTTCTGAGCTGAAAGGCAGCTCAGAAACAAACTCTAACTTTATTGCTATGCATCAATTCTCCAGAAATGATCAGAAGATCTAACGTATTATATTAAGAATTATTTGAGATAAAGAAGTGCATTGTTCCTCTACACATCTGCCATCAGCTGCAATCTGAAACAGCCCAAGCTCTGTGCTGTTCTCATCTATTCCTGGCAGTTTAAAAATATGTTAGCTACACTCTCTAAAACATGGGATTACACACAGCCTTTTAAAAAATCCTGCTGGAGCACAGTAAAAATAGTGCACATATCCTATTCTGGTATTACTGAGAAGCTATTCTGCTGCATCACAAAGCTGTATCCCCTCCCCGAAAAGCAAACCATTCCCCTTGCAGTTCAGATCCAGTTTCACAGGAAGACATTTACCTTCTGCTGAGAACTCCTCAGTCTAAATCCATCCCTCCTTGGCCGGTGGGCAGACTCCCTCCACCCCTTCTCAAGCCGTGAGCGCCACACGAAGCGATGTGCAGACGCAGCCTATGCCCTCGCCGCGCCAGCTCGCAGCCGCGCGCCTCTGAGCGCACCCAGCCCTCGGCCTCCCTCCCGCTCCGTCCAGCTCCCCCGCGCACACCCACCCGCCCGCACACTGAACGCGCTCCCACGCTCCGGCAGTGGCTCGGCCAGCCCACTCTGAGAGAAGGAAACAGGGAAGGATCCTGGCCCAGGCAGGGGCTGGGCCATTTCTCATTGCTCGTGTGTCACCGCTTGATGCTGATACAGCTCCGAACGTTTTTTCCCCTCAGGGACAGGTGTCCATTGCGTGTGAAGTCAGCATTCTCTGTCTCTGGAAGTTATTAAATTTTACTTTCACAGCTTCTGAAGAATTTACACAGCCTCCTGGGTGCTAGTTTAGTTTTGTCAGAAACACCTAGTCACGCTGAGATTGTATTCTGGTCTGATTCAGACGAGCGCAGGGGCCCCTTCTCTCACTGGCACGTGCGTCCCTGTATACCATCAGCACGCTCCGGGTCAGACCATGCTTCACACACATTCTGTGAACTTCTGATGAATGTACAGAGGGCCCTGTAAGACGACCCTATTTGATCTCTTAACAGGTATACACCATAATCAAAAAAGCCCTGTGGTCTGCTGTATGTACCTGTCTGACTATGAGGGCAAACATAACACAAACAATCGCAGCAACGTGCTTCTGCTGTTTTTTTTACCACTTGCACCAGCAGTAAAATTAAACACAAAGCAAATCACAGAACTAACAAGGCATGAATTAAATGCCACTGTTTCTCACGGGCTACATAGCCTTCTTCTGCTGCACTGTTATGCTGTGGGAAGATGACAAGGCTGACTGGGAGACAGTGGTTGAGAGCAAAGTCTCTCCCAAGCCAACAAGACATCCAAACCAGAAGGTGTGTGGTGATACGAAAACAGAGTGGTGAGACATTCTTCAGCAATTTTCCTTAGAACCACCTTAACGCCACCAAAACCCAACCCTTCTGTATCCATTTTATCACCAGTCTTTGTTCTACATTGCTTCCTTTATAAAAGTATTTAACATTTTAAATCACCTCGACCTGTACTACTGGCACAGGCTGCATCATCCAAATCTGGTAAATGACACATTTTTTGATACTTCCTGGATAACCGCTATGAAAACAGCCCTGTGAAATATTTTGTTCAGCAGAGGAACATGTTTGCCTTTCATTTAACACTTCTGAATGAAATTAAAATACATCTGTTTGTTTTAAGAGATTCTCCACACGGTTCTTTGATCTAGAAGACGTACTGGTGTACGAACACAGGACCAGACGCATGAATGCACTGCAGTACCTAGCTACATCATGTATTGCATGGATATTTGCAGAGATGGCTGATGTTTTCATGTGAGCTTCTAAATCTAGTCCTGAAATCAACACTTGAATAAACTTACAGGCTACTCCAGCTTACTTTCTTTGCCTTCTAAATATGGATGCAGTTTCCTTGTACAACCATAGCAGCTTTCTCTCTCTTTTTATAAAAAAATTATTATTTATTTCTGATTTCTGAAGTCAAGGCATCTCAGAATTGGTGTCTCTTTGAGTTAGGTGCAGCACAGATAAAACATCTTAACATTCTGGCACATTAAAGTAACAGCATCTAGAAGTACTAAGCTTCCTTCATATTAAATGCAACCTCTTCAATATACTCACCCTCTTTAAAATAAGGGGAAGCTCAGCGTAAATTACTATACTAAAAACATTTAGAATTTGACCTTGCAGGCTGAAGTCAAAGGAGGCTCCTGGTTCCCTGGCACTTCTCTTTTGGGGTCCATCTGTTACAATGGCATTATGCCACTGCTTACAAGGTGGTGTGCGAGTTTCAGCAGTGCTCAGGAAACAAACACAGGGCAGCCAGCAGCCCACCAGAACAGGAACTCAAGCTATGCACAGCCAGGAGAAATTACACAATGGCTTTTTATTTGCAAATGAATAGTAAGCAAGTAGCATTAAAAAAAAAAACGGGTAGAGTAGCCAGATGGTTGAGGGATTTGACAGTAGATATAATAGATATATACATCTTGATTTCTAGATCAAGAGATCAAATCCTAGTCATATCAGTAACATAAAACAAAAACAAAGCAAAACAAAAAAGTGAAAGTCTTAACACCGGAATCTTATTCTCAGGCTTTCGGTACGATTTCATGCAAGTTATTCACCTGTTTCTGCCTTGGTGTCTTCCTTCTGCAGAACTAAAAGAATACTACTTACGAGTTTTGTAAAGCACTTTAGATAAGCACAGATGACATATATGGGTATAGGCCTGATCCACCATTCTCTGAAGTCAATGGAAAGCTTCTCAGTGATTTAACATATTTTCAATCAATCCCTAGAGGAATAGTTATATTGTGTATGATAAACACATCAGACAAAAATGATTTAAGCCAGCGTCTTTCAAATAGCTAAGTATGTGCTGAAGTTTACTCAGATTTGTGGAGTTACACATGTCTACATGGAGATTTGTAGGATTAGGATCAGATGGTCATCTTTCAATAGGCAAGCCCTGAAGCTAAGAAAACAACAAGTTAGCAGAAAGTCTAGTGACAGTCCTCAGTCTCATTATGCCATTATTGCCTGAGAAGAAAAGTTTTTCACTGGAGTTAACAGGAAATGAGTAATTTGCCATAAATAAAGGTTCCCTTCTGCTGGAGAAACCCAAGGAGGAACACTGACCTCTACTGCCTTGACAACAGTATCCTGAAAGATTCAAGTATTAAAGTGTCTTGCACGCTCAAGAAAGTTGCAGTATCTATTTCACACTAGATACTTATCACATTCATTGTGCTGGCATGCAGACTCATCTATCCTCTGTGACTATGTGTCACAGAAAGTTACGCGCAAAATAGCACATGAGAAATACCGGAGCTGACTTAAATGCACATGAGATGGGTGTTTTTTCCTTACGTATTTTTATGGCTACTGAAAGTTGTCAGATCTGTGGTCTAGAAAAAAAAAAAAAAGGAGATTCTTCCATGATATGTGGATATTAGAAAAATAAATGCTAGTTTTTCTAGTAATGTATTTCAAAACTCAGCAGAGAAATCATCTCTACAGAATGGCTAGAGAAGTTCTACCCTCTCAAGGCTTGAATCTTCAAGTCTGAACTCAAACCTTGGCTTTTCTGACAATGTTTGCTGAGGGTGCCTAAGGGGCACAGCATAGCTGCCTTCTGAGACGAGGACTCTTAGGCCAACAGGCCAACATTAGCTTCAGCAGTTGTTGTCTCTCCTGCCGACTGCTCAATGTAGAAGACTAAGGCCTGATTTTACAGAGGTGCTAAGCAACAATGAGGGATAAGAATGAGCAGGAGCTGAAAGCCTGAGATGCTGCAAAGCATTTCAGATTTTCTTCAAAAAAATTACTCTCTTACTGGAAAAACAGCTGTTACCTGCCTCCATGAACAAAGCTCAGTTGCATGCTTTCATTTCTCTTCAGTTTTCCTGCTTTACTATAAACTTTCCATCTAGGAAAGTAATAAGAATGAACAGAAAATAAAGCAGCACTACAACGGCATGCTGTTGATTGCTTCTGATCCATTAGAGGGAAGTGTTTGCATGCCATGTGCCACGTACTTCCGTCCAATTGCTTCAAATGACTTCTTTGGATGAAGATCATGAAATAACATATTCTTCTCCTGACATAACAAATATGTTACTGACAAATAAAATGAAAGATATGGATCAGTGAATTTACTACTACTATTTTTTTTATTAATGCAGGCAAAATACAAAGTTAGGTAGGACCTGGGCTGCTCAGTGATGCCATAACCTTTACCTCCTAGAATTGTGCTACTTCACATCAAGAATGTGGTTTCCTTCCCAAGAGAGGCAGCAGGACAAGAGACTACCGACATGATATGAATTGCCAAAAATACTCAACCTTACCAAAGAAACACTGCTTAAGAAAACAAAGGAGAAAAACAGTAATCCTCCTGTGAGAATCTCAAGCTTCATCTAAATTAAAACTTCAGGTGTACTGAAAGGTTGTGGGTGATTTCCTGTGCAGACTAAGGAGATTGTTACTTGTCCTGCCTCAAAAGGGTCTGCAGTCCTCCATGAACTGTCACATCTGTGAATTATCTTCCAGAGCCCTCTGGATGCTTCTGATCTCTCATCTCCTTTGTTACCAGAGGATTTATGTCATGCTCTGACCCCATCCTTTAAACTACCTTTTCTGCTCAAAGTGGACATGTGCTGACACATGATTTTCTCATCTTAAGTTTCCATTTATTAGTGCCTTGAGTTTAATTTAGAGGCATTAGTACGGCTCCTTTAGAACCGTGCATCTCTGACAGTGTAAAAGGTTTCCAGGAGGAGCCAAGAAACTAGCCCATGGTTTCCTCATATTATTGAATGTTAGCTATATCTTCTGAGCATCTTTTCAAGTGCCACCTAATGACAGAAAATGCTTGAATGTCTCTCCTGCATCTGCATTCTCAGATGGTATCTGAAGAACTCTCTTCATGGACTAACCAGGCTGCTAAGTTACACTGTAAATCAGTTAAACCAATGTCTAAATGGCCTCCGACTATAAAATACTAATTTTTTTTTTGGTGCAACGCTCTAAGGAGCTGTCCAGTCTACATCTGTTACATAGCAGTCAGCTTCAAATGTCATTTAAAATCAGGAAAGAGTTGTGTTATGCGCAATTCAACTTCTACAGGCTTTATAGTTCGGTCTTAGCTACATATTGAGAACTACTGCTGCCCTCTACTGTATTATACAGGTTGTGCCTCTGATAACCAATGAAAGCCACAAATATTCAAGCAAAAATTCTAGTCTTATCCACAATTTAGTATGCTTAATATTTCCACATATTCATAAGATCATTCAACCGGTCTGTTTCTAATTCATGAACATATTCTAATCCTACAGGGGCTAGGTCAAATGGAAGAATCTTTACTTTCTCTAATTTTGACCCTTACACGATGTTGGACACCTGTTCCATTACTTACATTTCAACAAAATGTTGTCTCTTCTTTCGATAATAAATACCCATCAGAAGAGAAAGAACTGTGGGGCAAGAAACCAACCTTAGGGGCAAAATGACTTCTTCAAGGTTCTGTCTGGGACACAAAGACTCTGATAACCCAAACTTTAGCTTAGGTTATGATGGAGAGCTGAGCCCTAGTTCAGTTGAGCTAATCTTTCCCATGGCCTCAGCTGATTCAGCTCTGAAAGGATATAGCTCAAGATCCTCTCAGAAAGCTAGGTTTCCTTCTCATACTAGAAAGAGCAACAGGAATGCAACCTTTCTATATTCACATTAACTACACAAAAGGCTCCAAACAGAATTAGCTCATTTCTTCCCAGCTCTCCACAGACTCAAAGAACCTTCTCTTCTATTATTTTCATCTCCATGCCTCTGAATAGATTGCATTGCTTTGAGCAATAGATTGCACAGGTTTGAGCATCTGTCACGTGCTGTGTAATACAGTAACAGCAGGAATAGCATCTAAAGTCATTTTAGAATTATTTTATGCTTCCCAGTCTCTCAAATCCAATTACTTCTTTCCTGCAGTACTTCCCATTCCAACTATGTTTTTAGCAATACAGAGTACTAAACTGAAAAACTCATCAGTAGATGCAAACAGACAAGCAGATGGTAGTAGACCTCTAGATAAAAGCCAGAGATGCAATCTTTCTACTCAAGGGAAAACTCAGGCTGTTCTCACTAATCATCTATGTGAGTCTCCAAAAGAATTAGATACATGTGGCAAAGGAGGCAGACTAAGAGCACAGCTAACTAAAAAATTTTATTCCCTCTCAGTAGAAGCAGTGACAGGTGCTCTGGGTGTCCACGTGCTTTCTGAGTCTCTCATTTGGTGGCTACCTTCCTGGCTAATATTCTGAATACTGAACCAGAGAAACTTCCAGAGCTAGAAACTCAAGCTGTTACCACTTTACATCAAATCTGAAACTTCTCAGATGAGGACTGACACAGCCTTATACCTGTAGTAGATGGAACACAAAGAAGAGCACATGTAATATATATTTAACTAGCAAATTCCAGCTGTTTTTATTTTGGTAACACTTTAAGGTCTGTTTCCTGTATTCACTAAAAGAGTATATCCAGTTTCTTCTTCAAAAAATACACCTGTAACTGAAGTTCTTCCTGGTTCTCCCATTTCCTCCACTTTCTTTATTATGTAAAGGGGATTTTCTGTGTGTGGTTCTCCCACCCTGCCCCAGGGAAGGCTGAGTATTAAACATCAGTAAAGCTGGAGCCAAGCCACACAGCCCAGCTCCAGACCTAAGCCGAAAAGTCAGGTTCTTTCCATTGAACACAGCATCCTAAGTGGAGAGGAGGTAACAATTTTGCTTCTTATATCTCAGTGACAGTAAGACAAGGAAGGTCCTCTGCATTTTTACCCATTAAACATTTCTGTGATGACACAGAGGGATCCATGCACAGTTCAAGGATTCCATCTCACAGGGGACTAGTCACAGCCATGGAAGACAGTACTGACAACAAAAGATATGCAACTGTAAAATGATTTGGCCAGATGCAAAGATACCAACAAAAAGAGACAGTTCAGACGTTTTCCGTTTGTGCCTTTTTAGTTCTGAACATATTCTTTTCAGCACATTTCTCCCTCTCACCTTGACAGCATCATTCATATCATCTGGCCTCATTTGAGAAGAAAAATCTTATGTACGCAACCCCTTTCCATGGCTATACACCTCAGAATACTTACAGTTGCCAAAGGTTACGATTCCAATACTCAAATTACCACTATAAAGTATATCAAATCTGACACAGAATAAGAAATGCAGCAGACTTCGCACCTCACTATTAAAAAACATAGAAAACATAAATCCATAGAAACTAGAGCAATTAATTCCCTATCACATACTTTTCCTGATGACTCCAAAGCTAGAAACACTGAAAATATTTCTGAGAATTAGCACCTTTGCTCCAAAATCAGCAGTAAAATCTTCCCATGAGAATATTTTTTTTATTCTTTACAGTTGCATGAGGACATAATGGGATGTGGCCCAATTCTCAAACTGCAGTTTACAAAACACTTACCTCTAGGACTTTCCCAGTAATGAACTGATGACATGCTTCACACTTGACTCCAAAAAGAACCTGATAGTCCTTTTCACAATAAGGAGCACCATCTCTGAAAAAGAAAACCCACAAAATATAAACCACCTTTTAATAAGCAGGTTACAGCATGACTTACATTCTTCCTTTGTCTTCACTCTGGAACTTGTACGAACAGCAATAGCCAAATGGGCTAGAATTCAAGAGATGTATTTTGTAGTAAAAGAAAGAAGGAAAAAAAGAATCATATTCTCATTAATGACTTCTATTAATTATTCCTTAAATTTACATCAAGGAAAGTCATCCAGCACAAACTACTGAAGCAAACCTCATTCTTAGAACAGACTCTCTAAAGCTACAGGTGGTACAATTCTAGAGAAATTAGTGGAACTCTGTCCATGGCGATGAGTGGAGATCACTCAGCAAAAAAATCTTTGGTAGTCTGTGAAGAGCATAAACAGTTGCTTTTAAGTGTAAGGTTACAGAGGTTTTTGGTATGAGCAAGGAACACATAGTTCAAGTGGAAACACCAGTCAGAGCTTAATACTATTTCTTAGGTGCTGGCATTGACCTTCTTTCGAGAAAGCACAATTTTTTTTTTTTTTTTAATATTATACACCCTACTATAGTTACTGATGGGTTTGTGAAACATACTTTATTTTCCTTACATTTTCTCCTCATCATATGCTTGAAGCAAGGAACAACGACTGTATCTCCATTTCCTCATTTTATCGTTACAACATTTTTCCCCATTCTCTTCCACTGCACCTCCTTATGTTCAATATTCTCTTTATTAGTTTCTTATTTGGAGTTGAGAAACAGTGCCAGGTCAATTACATCATCATGTTTACTCTATTCTCTAGCAAAGGCAAATAATGGACAGGTTCCTACTTTTTTTCCTCAATATCAAAGTTGGAAAACAAAATGGCACAAAGCTGTATCTGGATAACACAGGAAACACCTAGGAATTCACTCAACCCCATGTGGGCACATTGAGATATACCCTCTTCTCTACTGGTATTAAATATGGACTACTGTCATTAAACACATTTCAGTTGTTCTTTCCAGTTTACCTCCCTTCCCCAGCTCAGCTGTCATTGAGAGCAAAGATATTGGTGCATACTGAGAGGTAATCGAGACTGGATTTCAAAAGGTGAACTTTGCTGCAAGCTCTTCCCCTCTGGCAACAAGAACTCATGCCAAGAGTGCAGGAGAGATGGAGAGGCTACTTACTTGCTGATGTATTCCCCAGTTAGGACCTTCCCACAGGCCTTGCACTTAAAGCACCCCAGATGCCACTGCTTATCCAGAGCTAGCAATGCTTGTCCATTCTTTATGTCTCTTCCACAGCCAGCACAATCTGCAAATAAACAAACAAATGCATTTGCTGTCAGTTACCTCGTTCATTGATCCTCATTAACCTCTCACCAATTGATAGACTTGGTAACCAAATGGGAAAATTTCACAGCTATGCAAAGATATGTCCTCCTCACCTCAGAGACTTCCAGGCCCCGTACAAAGATTCAGTCTTCTTCCTTACAGACATATTCATAAGAGGACAGAAAGTCTCTCTGCTGTTTTTCACACTCTTTGTAGTTCAAAGACTGCCAGGCAAGCTCTGTATGAACTTCAGATTTTGTTGGGAAGCAGCTACATAAACCATTACTCAGAAAAGTATCTGCCTTCTACAGGAATCAGCGTTTTTCTCATTTTGCTCTTAGCAAGATCTGGACTGCTTACATGAAGCTAAGAAAGAGGCCTGGGTGAGTGCCACCAGGATGCTGCGCTCCCCCGTTGGGTGGCAGCAAAGCCCAGTGCATCCACCCAGCTGTGGGCGGTGGCACATCCCAGCCCGCCAGCACGGGAGAGAGCATTTTTTAGCAAGGGCCTGAGGCGAGGGTGACAGCAGTGTGACAGCAGTAAACGCTATATGACAGGGCATATTGCATTCCACCTGCAGGTGTGGAAAACAGCAGCTCTCCTGGACTCTAATAGGCACAAGGACTCTCGCTCTGGGATTTTGGTACTACCTGGCAGCCGACGCTCGGTTTTTGCTGTGATTCAGAAGGACAGTTTGATGGCAGACAGTAAACCTGAAGCCCCGAGCCACCAAATGCCCTCCGTCTCAGAGGATGCCACAATGTCTCGCATCACATCAGAAATCTTTGGCTCAGCCCTGAGCTCCCATTCCTCTCTGTTCAGATGTAAGACACTCAAGAGATTTCCTGGCAAGCGGCAACTCAATGCACGTTAAGATCTGAGGAGACTGATGCGGGAAACAGCACTGAACTGCAGGCGTTGTGCTAGAGCTTCTGTGCTCAGCCACAGGGAACAGAGTGACTCAGGGAAAGGAAGGCCTGGAAGACCAGTGAAGCAGAAAGGGAAGGCCCATCAACTGAGACATGCTTCGAAGCCACAGAGGAGACAGTGTGGAACAAAGGCTTTTCTGTATTTTATTATCCTGAAACTTAGTGTTCCTTTCATGAATGTAACATCCTCTCCACACGCCTGAAACATCAACAAACAGCCACAAACCAAGACCGGTTCCAGCTGGCTGAACAGGTACAGCCTGGACACCCTCATCTCCTCACGATTTTGCAGCCCAGATAACACCACACCTTGCAAAAGGGTGAGCCCAAGTTTATCATCACAACTGACAAGAAGGGGAGTCACTCCTTTTGACACTAAAGGGCCTGACTGCCCATTATCAAGCAAACAGAAAAGAGAGCCCCAAATGTATGCTGTGCATTCCTGCCAGCCAGGTCACTATTTGCAGCATGCCTCTCTATCAGCATTCTTTGTCTCCTCAAATCCCTTAAAAGAAAGGGCCCAAGCACCATGATATCTTGTATTAAAATGCAAGACACAGACTGATGACATGACTCGGACTTGAAAAGCAACCCTGTCTTAATCCCAGGGCTTTGCTCTAAAGGACAAATGTTACAAATTGAAATCATGAAATGACCAGGACTGACAGCATGTAATGGATCCCTCTGCTCTCCCATGCCAGCTCAAGGCTTCATGTTGATCCGAAATGACAGCAAAGGCTGGAACAGGTCACCAAGAGAGGTTCTGGAGTTTACCAAATGGGACTAAGGGGGAGACAAGTAAACATCTGTCAGGATGCTGTTGGTACACTGATCTTACCTCTGGTTTGGGGAGGATACTGCATTGTCTCTTGAGGTCCCTTCCAACCTGAAACCATCCAATATACTTACCTACTGTGACAAAATGGGATCTTTCCTCCAATCTCAGTGGGTGCTGAACTGCAGCTTTAAACGGCACCCATTTCTCAGCTTCCTAGCACTACTGCTTCTCCCTGCTGTGCCAGCTTCCACATTCCTGACCTGCCATCCTGCCAAACCATGATACATTCCCTGTTAAAATAATCCCTGTATGTATCTGCTGTATTTTCCGTGCTTTTTTCAGCTTTATCCAGGAAAGTTCTGCAAAGCTGAATTTTTGATAATATGGAGCCAATAAAGAGATTTTTAAAGCACTTGGTTTCACTTCAACTGAATTTTTGAAGCAAAGTCAGAATAGAAGAACTGCTTTATGCAAAAGGTCTGCCTGGGCCAGAACCTTTGTCTTTATTGGTGTGAAAAGCAGTTACGTGGAGGAAACAGAGATCCATGAAGTATGTCTACCTGTTTACTTGCTTCTTTTAAGTCAAAGGTGGTGTTGCCGGATATGCATTTATTATTCTATAGCAACAATGACATTTACTTGCTCTTTCTGGGTTCTTTAAAGTGTTTTGCAGGAGTAAATGAACATCGTCATTTCCAGTCACAGACATATGAAATGTCTAAAATCAAAGCAAGCTAACAGCCCAGTACTGTCTTATTAGGCTGAGATGACTTAACTAAACCTGATTTTAATTCTAGCAAAACAGTTGGGTATATGCATGAGAAGCTAGCAATTATCATTATTTCCTAAAATAGAGAGCAAATAAGGCTGGGCTAGGCTAAGAAAAGACCATTTATTCATCCAAATTCTACAAATAAAAGCCATTTATGACTCTAGGCTTGCATGAGGCATATTAAAGCCTCTGGCTGAATGTCATCAGCACACAGCATATACAGGCAGGATCTCAGTATCACAGTAAGCACAGTCTGCATCAGCCTAAGCTATAACAAGCTCACACTACAAATAAAAGGGCAGCGAGATAAGACTAGTGGTCCACAACCATATGCCAGGCCAAACTTTCACTCAAAAATCTGAAAACCCTACCCCAAAATTTTGTGTAATGGTTCCCTCTGTGCTTCTCCCTCTGGCTTCACACCTGGGTTGAAAAGACTGCACCCCTTTGACCTTGAGCTCTCTTGTGCTCTCTTTTTGTCAAATAACCCACATTCTTTCCTACTCCCACTCATTGCACAGCCACACATTCAGCTGGGCCAGCATAATGCAGAGGAGGAGAAGGGAAGTGCAGTGTACTTGTTAAAATTCATGAGTGAGCAGTACAGTTCCTATATGCACTTAGGATATAAAGAAAAGCATACCACAAAAAAAAAAAAAAAAGTGGAATTACATTTGAGCTGAAGGAAGACTTAGGATTAGGGAGTCTGTGGCACTAATTCTCCTAAGAAATATGAAGTAACACACATGTTGGTATGTGTTGTGGCTGCCTGGGACACCAACAGCTGCAATTCCCTCCCTCCACAAGCGATGCCCACTTGCCCAGACATTGTGTAGAAAAAGTGAATTTGCCGTCTCTCATAACACCATTAGCTGACAGCATCATTTTTTAGCCACAGAAAAGCTTCTTGCACTGTTCTCTGCCAGAGATGGTTAACATACCTGTTGCCTCTTTCCTATACTCTGACTAGGCCTGCTCAATCTGAAGATACGGCCTAACATATTTAAGCTACTGTTCCGGAATAAAATAGCTCAGAAGGGTGTCATATTTGACGTGTCCAGATACAAAAGCAAATGACAAGAAGGACAAAAGGGCTGTAGCTGAATGTGGAGTCAGCCAGCCCAAAAGCATGGAAAAGTGGGGGGACAGGACAAGGGAAAGCAGCACAACACTGTGATATTACGTAGGATTAAGAACTCCACCCCCCAGTCACCTTAAGCAGCCTCATTAGAAGATGCAGGCCAGGGTGAGCTGCCATCCATGACATCTTGCTTGTAAAGATGTGATGAGAAAATGCATTTCCCTTTTTAGCATCTGCATCACCCCAGATATCCAGGAGTGAAAAATCCTGCACAGCAACCCATTCGTCACTGCCTAAATTAAGCGGTGGATTTTCTTCCTCTGCCTCCCTCCCCTGCTGTCAGCCAATAGCAGAGAGCTCTCCCCTGCTGGATCACTGCATGGGCGGTGGGCTCGGAGCTGATACAGCTGTATTAACCCTAACAATGCTGCACATCACTTTGCCCACTCCCACTTGGATTGCTTTGAAAATTTGCTAGCAATTCTACCTTTATCTCACATTCTCCACTCACCCCATATAACTTACGAGAAGGAAGTCATCTCTACCTGCTTTTGTCCTAATGAACATCGTTACGCAAAGTCACGTGCAGGATGAGTTTACACGGGCGTACCAACTTCGTTCTGTGCAGGGGTCTGAACAGAACTAACAGCAGCCTGGCTTAATGATGCATAATTAAGTCACCAAAAAGTTCTTTTCAATTCTGATAGCCTTTAGTAGCACATGTATAGATGAAGTCTGAAGCTGCCATGACCCCTACGACTCACAGCAGTAATACTCTTTGTTACTGTTCCCCTTCCTATAACGTACAAACTCATTGGTTGTATGAAGACAGCACCAGTAGGGTTCTACCCTGAAACAGGTAAAACAGGGAGGTTATATATATAGCTTTGTTGAAAAAGAAACAAAGAAGCTTTCATTGAACTTGCGCAGAAATATACTGTCAAACATGGTTGGACCTAGAGAGCAAATTACGACGAACAGGGATTTGGAAGTGAAAAAGAGAGGCAAATATTACCACTAGAATCAAAGTCAAGAAATCTCTAACTGTAAATAAATTTTAGCGACCTTGAA
Organism: Chauna torquata; assembly: GCA_013399475.1. Classification (NCBI taxonomy): domain Eukaryota; kingdom Metazoa; phylum Chordata; class Aves; order Anseriformes; family Anhimidae; genus Chauna; species Chauna torquata. The sequence goes on from VXAL01009867.1 coordinate 212,162, forward strand.
AAAACACTTGCATCCCAGTAATTCTTCTGTGGCAATCAGAAGGTTGAGCAATTTATCCTTTCACATAGAGTCAGGAAGATCAGAGAAGTTTTTCTCAGTTACCCTTTAACCACAGATCAGGCAATGCTTTTTAAAGCTCTGTTTTAAAATCAAAACTTTTGATGATATCACACAGGCTTTTTTAGCTCATCAAGATATTTCTGTCAAAGCTAAAAATACAAACTCACTTTGTCTGTTTACAGTATATTAAATGCTTTCAAAGTTTACACCATAAACATTTGATCATTATGACAGTGTTGAGTTCTGGAAGTCAGAGAAGGCCATACAATATTGGGAATTTTACATCCAGGATTTAGATCCATGTGTGTTACTCAATTCTGTAATGAAATCTGCTGCCAGACCCTTCCTCTTTGCCAATGTAAAGATGGGCAATGCTCATCAGAACAAAATGTGCTATTGCCCTTTTGCTAAAGGCAAAACAAACCCATTCCAACATCCTTGTACTCCTGAATAGTCTAACAATAAGAGGCTGGGATCATACAATGGAGGGAACTAAATTTCCCATGGGAAGTGGAATATAGCTGTGACTGTTTATTATAAGTGGCAAGTTGGGAAAAATTATATTTTCAAAATAAATATTTAAAGAAAATAAAATGGCTTTAGTTGATTAAATATGGAAAGAAATCACAATGGCATAGAATGGCATTATTCGTTTGCAACACAAATCCCTGTTAACCATCTGTGAGTGCCTAACATCAACTTGTCTGTTTAAGAAATTTGCTAATATACATGGAAATATAAACTACAGCCATTTATATGAAGATCACTGTGTGATTATCTTGGATATATCATTACCATAAATAGCACTTCATTATTTCATGTAATTTAAAGTGATTTGGAAGGATGAACGCTTGCCCCAATTTAAGTCTGTTAATATGACATCGTTATATTAATTGAGTTTTTATTCTTTCTCTCTTTATTGATGTAAGCATTTGTGTTAGTCTTTTACTCAAGGACAGGAAACAGTATTTCCCTTCCTTCCTCGTCTTGCTACACCTCCTTCCCAATGGATGCCAAACCAATTAGTCTTTTACCCTCTTACTCCTGGAAACTGTCTCTGCAAGTAACATACCACCAAGCTGGCCTTTCTCCATAACACCAACCTTAACATCAGCCACTTCTTCAACCCAATCTTTCCTACAGATGTCTCAACAGAAAACCAAAGCGTGATGGAAATAGGTGGAGGAAGAAAGAGACAGATGTGCTAAAAGCTATCTAAGAGAAGAGTTTGTAACTGTCCTGTAAAAGAAAGGTAACAAGTTCTAATTTTTTTTTTTTTTNCAGCCCAATGTCCCAGTTGTAAAACTACTCTGATGATAAACCCCAGCCAGATACCTATCAGCATGTGCCAGCCAAGGCTAGCCTTTAACCTGTTATTTCCTTTACCACACATTCAGTACTCAGATAATTCCAGCTGAACTTAAATTCACAGTTCCAACTCACAGTATGCAAAGTGAGTTGCTCAGTCTGCAAATGAGCTTCAGTGTTTAAAGCCCAGCTCATGGATAAGTACATGCTGTGTCTCTTCATTTGCAAACTATTTTGGGTAATTTTCCATTGTTACTTTTGGAAAACAAGTAATTCAAAAGGTACAACCTCCAATATGGAAAATTTTAGGAAGGTTTTTATGCGTTGGTAACCCATGGCAAACTAAGCTCTAAATAACAACAATCAGTGACCTCTGATTCCTGACCTACTAACTGGTAGGCTTTCTGAACACAACAATTCCCAAATACTCATGTCTGGGGATTTCCTCCTATAGTTGTGTTTTCCAGACTAGTGATGCCTCCTAATGCAACACCCATTTACTGAGCAATTCCTTGCACTTCTCCCAGACTCTCTTTAGAATTATCTTTTGATTAGTATTTCTCTGGTAAAGGCTAAGGAGATGGAAATTTTTTGATTCCAAGTTCAAGATGGGGATATGCTTACACAAATAGTAGCAGATACTTAATGGTTAGTACATTCGTATAGTCCATTCACAATTGTCCTTGCTCAATTTACAAGCAACACAAAAGAATAGAAAAGAAATGGGCAAAGTGGACTGAAAACACCTTCCTGAAAAACAGTTACATTTGTGAAGGAACATTTTCCGATGGAAAACCATTAAGTCAGAAACTTGCTGTTGTGTCACCACTATATTCTCAATACAGTTGCTGTTCTGTTTCTTGTCACCCAAAAGTTAGCTTATAACAATGTTTTATACACCTCCAGAGAAGGAAAAAAGTTGATTTATAAAGCAGCAGTGAAAAATACCAATCCTTGTAAAATAAGAAGTAGATGGGTAAATGGAGGCTTCTCAAGTAATTTAGCCTTTGTTATGAAACATAAGTGACAACTAAAACTAATCCGAGAAAGCAATTCAAATGATGAAAATGCCTCAAAATTGCAAACACTCTTCAAAAGAATAAATCTTCTTGAAGTAATCACAGAAATTGGCCATCAGAGTCATTGGATGGATTTAACAAGGGAAGAACTGAGTATTTTTCAGCCATAATTTAATGTTTTTTGCCAGATAGGAACCGTGCTTGAGGTTTGCATCACTTCTTTGAATTTTGTACCATTTCAGGAATGTTGATTTGCTTATTTTATTCTTAAAAAGGGCAGGATAGGGTAAAATTTAGACCCATAGTATTCTCAACATATTAAGTCATAAATGTGTTAGCCCTGCAAGATTATTACAATCAAAGTTATATTAAGATGGAGGAATATTTAAAAATCAAGGATTTCATTCAAAATTCAAATTTTACACTTTAAAAAAAGATCAAAGTTGAAAATCCAAATGGGATCTGAAAACACGGAGAGGAAACTTGCTCTCCTTTTCACATCTATGAACAAAATCAGGTATGATAAGTTCTGCCACTTTTAAAATCCTTAGGTACACAGTTATCCTAAGTAAATAGTTTTACAAGCTACAAATCCTTGACAAATCAGGAGATCAAAAATTAAATATATTTTAATGTATTTACATTCTGTATGTGTCTAGCAGATTTCAGATAGTTTCTGAAATTAAAAAAAAAATCCACAACGCTATTTTTATGCCTTGCAATTGAATTTCAGTTTCCATTCAAATGGATCTAGACATAAATCACGAGCAAAAATAGTCACTATGTAAAAATACAGATGTTAAAGAATTTGATTAATTTATGCAGAACTATATTAGCTTAAGTAAATGTGTACAGATATGGAGTATCCTCATGTTTATCAGTTAACCTTTTCTTCAGGAAAATAATTAAAAATATAAACGTAAAACAAGGTTCCAATCAATTATTTTAATCAAGGTTTCCTGGGTTCTTAGTTAAGCCATGATTAAAATCAGTGATTTAAATCACAGTGTTTGAAATCAATCCACAATGAAGTCTGTAGTGTTGTGATTCTATTATAAATAAAAAAAAAAAAAAAAGAGACTTCTAGGCCTACATAGGCCCCTTCTGTCAAGTCCCAAATATCCTCTGTTGAATCTCTGGTACACAGGTGTGCAGGCTTGAATGCCACAGAGATTTGTGTTTCTGTACCTTTAGCAGATAAGCCAGGAATTATGAAATAAGAATATCTGTGTGAGATGGCACACACAAAATATTAATCCCTTAAGGATCGAAACCATATATGGGATTTTTAAAATTCCATTTAAAAATGCGTGTTCAAAACCGAAATTGTTGAGCCCTTCCACATTCCCCAGTGCACTCACTGAAGTCTATGGATACTGTGAGTGTGCAACCCCTGAGGCAAAACTGGGCTCAGTGTTTTCCACTAAGGCCTATCCAAGTATTCGGACAATATCTACATATATTATGTAGCTTTGACAGTGTGAAATTGTAAGATATTTCCTAAGAATGAGCTCAAAAATCATGTGTTGGATGTTGCTTAATATCCTTTTAAGCCAAAAATCATTGCAGATAGCTTGCCTACAAACAGTCAGCGAAGTCTTCCCCTTCAGTTTTTATGTCTTCCTTATGGACTCGCAGGAGGATTCTGACTGCTCAGGAAAGAAGGCTAAAGAACAAAACAATGACAACTGAGTCAAATGTGGATAAACAGTTACAAATCCTAGGTGCAGACTTTTCAAGTAGCTACGATTAAAATGAATTTTACATCCATTTTATTCATGCAGCTAACTTCTAACAGAGAAGTTTGTGATGCACATAAATCTGCTCAGACATTTTTCCGAATACTGGCAACAGTCACCTCCCTCTGCATCCAATGACAGGACAGCTATGTCCTGAGTATAAAAGCACATTAAAAATTAGACAGTCTTTAAAGGATGAGTGCAAAGCAAATCTGCTTCTCCATTCTGATGCTTTGCCGTTTCTAAAACAAGCTCCTTCCCCACACTTTTTGGGCAGCGAGGCAAAAGATGATTCCCATTTACTCCCGAACACCTTTTTCTTCAACAGATAAACTATGCCAGCTCTGCTCTACTTCAGCTTTACCACAAGCCTTGCTGGAAGTTTCAGATATTTACTGGGAGCTTTACTGTATCCTATTTGAAGAGATAAGGCTATTGAATAATTAACAAAGATATCTTTCTCCCACAAGTTCATTAAGCATTAAGCTTATTATTTATATCACAATAGAGCTAAGATCCCCAATTGTGAGCCAGAATCCAGTTCTGTTAGACTCTGTACAGATAGGCATGAAAGCATTTGTCCCAGAGAACTTACGTTCTTTGAACCAGAACATAATGTGCAAAACAGACAAGGACAAACATGCAAAACAGCATTGTGAAAGCTCCACGTGGAAGCCGGCTGGTCAGGGAATAGCTGCACCAAAGATTATTCATGCACACATAAGACTGGCCATTTTGGAAACTCTCGTCCAATGTCGTCTCTGTACTGTAATGCTCTTAACTCACAGTACAGACTATTACAAAGAAAGGGGTGTCAAGATATCTTCCCTGTGCTTCTTTCCAAACAGCATCACTGCATACCTCAGCATGCATAGGACACTAAACATCTGCTTCACTGAAGAAAAGGAAACTATGAAACTCTCCGTCATTTTAAAAGATGATATATTTTTCCGAATGAAAACTCTTGCGAGGTGATTGTACTGCTTCAGTCTTTTTTGGACAGGGAGTTTTTTTCTATCCATCTAGGAAGCCTACTTCTCATTTGAAATGCAATTTCTTAATCAGTTAATGCACAACACTAAAATGATCCAACCTTTCAGCAAAAAGGTAATCAGCAACAACTAAACCTTCCTTACCAGTAACCAGACAAGGAGCCAACAAAGAAAGGGTAAGGAAGTAACGTTGTACTCTTATTAGTGATGTGCTTTGTCGTGGAAATTCTGAAGTGGAATGCCTAAGGGGAAAATCTCTGTTCAAGGAAAAGGGCAATCTCTTAAACTGTGCTCAAAGACACGTAGTCTCCTCCGAATTTCAGAGATGAGCCGTGAGCCAGCAGACTGCCAGTTCAAGCTGCACCAGCGCAGACTGCTGGCACCACCTCCCCTGCCTGCCCTGAGCGTGGGGATATCTCTGGGGCTGCTCTGCCCTCAGGTGTTCTTTTCACTACACCTCTTGTGCATTCAAGAATAAACTCAAGCCAGTGTGGTACTTTCTAAAAAATCAAGGTCTGACTAAACTAGGAATTTTTATTTTCAAATACCCACATCAATTCACTCACCAGCTGCCCTAGTGAGAATTCAGTGATAAAATGCCCTAGAGAAGAGAAGCATTGAAGAGGGTAAGCTTGGTAATGTGGCCAATTTACCTGCCTCTGCNGCTTTGGCTCTTTTTTCATTCTAAATTACAGCATGAAATCAGAAAAACATACATTTTGCAGATTTTTAAAGGTGGCCTTCAAAACAGTCCATCGAATATGTGATCCAAAATGCTGAAGGAGGCTGACAGGCAGCTGTCATGTATGGAAAAGAGATATAGTACAGGAGATCTTAATTAAAAGAATGAAAGTTGGGGGCGGGGGGAAGCAGAGCACCCATCGCCAAATAGACCAGCAGACAAGTTGCAGCCTTGTCTAAAACTTAGAGATAACAGATGTCTGCACAACTGCTTCTCTGGAAAGACTACATGAACCATAACAAATGCAGGTGTGTAAGCATGTAGTTGGAATACAAAGGAAAGTAGAAAGCGCTTAAGACGGTACAAATCAGGCAATCATGATGCTGTATAACAACTTGGACACTGTTTAAAACATAAATACTAATTAACCAGATACACTACTTACATTACTCTTTTACTAGGATCCAAAGAACATCCTGTCTTTGGCAGAATCCTGAAAACCCTGAATTATCCAAGCCATCAACATTACGCTTTTAGTCTTTCAAAACCCAGTTCAGCACCCTCTCTCTTCTCTGATTTGATTTTTAAATACCAGCCACTTGTCCCCTGCATCTGTGCTGCTCTGCATCCATCCTCGTTACTTTGTTTTATAGAGCACATCTCATTTCTCATGATGTCATATGGAATAAAACAACATGGAAAAAAGAACACCACCCATTTCATTTTGTCTGCAAAGCTATTTACAGGTATTTGGCCCTAAATCTGCTGTTGACTTCAATGAAAATCCCAAAGCTAACACATTGTGAACATCTAGCAGCGTCTATGGAACACAGATGACTAAATTATGAATTATAGCATCTGTATACAGAAAAAGACTGTCTTAGAAGAAAACAGAATAAAAAAAGCAGTCACTGAAATGCTTCTTCAAGAAAAAAGCTACAATTATTCCAAGTAATATATGTGGAGTGAAAGAAACATATTATTAATATAAATACAGTAAAGAAGTACCATGGACCCAACTAATATTAAAGAAAAAAATTAATTATTCAGTATTTTTCCTTCTGATTTTCATGGCGCTATAAGAGTGTAACAATATTCAGGCTCATGACATTCAAGATTTTAACACCTGTATTTAGAGGCACTTAATTTTCCTTGAAAGCATCCAAGAAAAGCTATCAACAAGCCTTTCATTTATGTTAAGTAGCAGACATCAGAAAACTGCATGTCAACATTAAGGCAGACATTCCAGTGGATACAAAGCTTCCTTTTACATTACATAAACCAACCAAACCTGATACACTTTCAGTCTATTCAATTTCCTCACCTCCAACTTTCTTTGTTTTAAGGAAAACTGCCTCCAGTAATCTCCTTGAAAGTGATCAGGGGAAACTGACCACAATATAGGATGGAAAATAGATTAGATGCACAGTATGAAAGAGATTTTCTTCTAAAAGAACTTGTGCTAAAACAAACAAACAAACAAACAAACAAACAAAAGTCCTTTCAAAGAAGGGTGAAGCATTAGAAAAGATCGATGTGTCTTAATCAGCCAGCAGGAGAGTAGTGGAAGCAATCTGGAACAGCTTACGCTAATTAAAATTTACTCTTCAGTGCCAGCAAGAAAGGCTTCTCAGTATCTAAGTCAACTTCTGCACAAAGCTAAAGCAGCAGCTGGTGTATCTTTGAGCACACTGTATTAGGAGGATGCTTCATTAGTACTCTTTCAACTGCGGTTGTCTGAACTTACGAACATATGCTGGTCCCACTTTCATTTGTCAGTTTTGGAGAGTTTTGCTCTAAAACGACCAGAACCTCTACACTGTATCTTCCACAAGGATCTTCTAAAACTGTCTGGCCACAAAAGAAGAAGATATGCAGTGGCAGGTGCTTGCACATTTCTACCTAGTACAATCTAGATTGCACTGGGTTAAGAGCAGGAACAATCTTGTTCTATGCACTGGTAAGAGACAGTTTGCCCAGCAGGACCCATTTCTGATTTAAAAAACAAAATCTCAGCACAAGTAGCAGGCAAAATTATGTATTACCATCCTTGCTACCTATGGCTTCATTTTGGAACCCAAGCAGCAATTCTAGCAGAGACTATGGCTATCAAGAAGGGACTCCCCAGCTCTTTCGCTTGCTAACAATGTTACAACTTTAGCCTGTTGCTTGCTAGGTAGCATTTTAGCACCTGGAGTCACATACTGGGGAAGGGGACAGTGCTGGACAAGCACACCCCTTTTTGAGGGCCTAATCCAGTGTGATCCAGATACTTCTATCACTGAATACCACTGTTTTGGGAACTACTGTTATGACATACATATTTTAAAAAAAAAAATTCAAACGAGTTCCACAACACTCCTTTATCTCAGAAGGATTCTTCGGGTGCCTGAAGTACCTCACACATCTCTATGTTGGTTTGTAAGTCTTCCAAGTCTTTTTAGAGGTTCCTAAATTCTTCCTTAACCAATTCGGCCTGGGCTTTTTCAGCTCCAAATCTACTCTTAGAGTGGAATATTATGACTTAACAGACAGAAAGGCATGATATCAAAAAAGAGCTTTCACTCTCCATTTTGCTAAGTGTCTGATTACATACTCTCAGTCAAATCAGATAACCTGAGATTTGCTTGACTCATCTGCTGAGCACAAACATTATCCAACTATGCCTTTACTTTGCACTTCATAATCCTAAGATCTCAAAGCCAAGTACCAGTACAAAATACAGAAAGTCTTCCTGAACAAAACCAAAACTGGTGGTAAACTGCCTGGTATCACAAGGAAATCTGGAGTCGTTTTGAAATGTATGTAAGTCTATACTGGGTAAATCATTACAGATTAGGGTGCTGAGCACAATCCAGAAGTCAGAGAAAGAATCAGAAATTCCAAAAGATTTAAAGAATGGACTACCACAGGCAGAGCTGAAGACCTACTGTGAATTAGTAATTTACAAATTATCTCTTAAAAGCATTACAACTTGACAGCAAACAAAGTTAATTTCCCTTCAAAACATTCTTAATCCTCTTTCCCCCGATTTCTCTTTTTTTTTTTCTTCTTAGTAATGGCTTCTTGAAAACTGTTCCTGAGAACGATTTCTCATCACAAATTCATTGCAGTATCAATCTACCGGCATAAACCTGGTGATATCCCCTTTGAAGGATAATTTAATTAAATTGAAGAAGAAAATTAATCTCCTCTAACATTGTCCTCTTTTGAATACTTAAACTTGTGTAACTATACATGGAAAAACTGGAATCTATCAACTCTGAAACCTCTGATTTCATTAAGGAGATACTTTTCCAGTGCTTATACAAGCAAATGAGCCCTTCAAAATACCCAGTTTCTGGGTAAAAGTCATTTGCTCATATTGAAATGAGTAGATGTCTCTTCCGACCTGTACTACCAGACACTTTCTGGCAATCGGAGAAAAAAAAAAAAGAAGAAGAAAGTAAGAAAAAAAGATGGTTCCCAAAGATAGCCTACAGTTCTAAAAGGAGGAGAAAAAAATTAATCGAAAAAAAAAAAACCAGATTGAATTGAACTAGTTTCAACCAAATGCTGACGAGCCCAGTAAAATGAGAGGATTCAGCAAGAAGATGGCATACTTACTGCTTGAGGCAGACAATTCTTTTGGGCTGGAGGACATTGGTTGAGCACACAACTGACAGAGACAATCCCTTCCATTAAAGGTAACTCGATCGCCTGGTGGAAACGGGCGCCTGGAGAGTTAAAAAGAAAAATGTATTTTAGCAAAGGTTATGCCAGAAATTTTGTTCTGTTCCCTATGCTTCGAGTTTGCTGCCTTCCCCCAGTGCAATTAATATTTTACAGAAACTCAGGCCAAATAGTTTCTGCAATGTGGCCTTGGCAAAGCCAGGCACTGGAAGAAATCCAGTCCGCAGATGCAAGCAGAGCAGAGGTTAGACTTGCCTTGTATTTTGGTTTCAAAAAGTTATCAAACATACTTTATCTAAAGAGAAGACGACAGTGAAATCTGCTTAGACATAACAGCTACATTAATGACAGTCTCAGCGTGATGCTGTTGATAGCAAACAGTACAGAAGAGTACTTAAAGGAAGAACTTGTCTTAGGGCTAGTGAAGGAATGTGGAGCTAGTCAATCACAGATAGATTAATTGGTACTCAGCAATGACATATATGACTGTATTACTACACTAGATGCAGCAGTTAAAAAAAAAAAGTGTTAGCCACATTCACTGTCCTACAGCTTTAAAATACTTATCTACATTATAGAACCACCATTAATTGCTACTGGTACAGATAGATGATGTTAGGAGAAAGGTAAAGGCCGAATGTATTCAGAAGTTTGAGGTTACCTGCCGAACCCAACAAAAACATTAAGAACATGTGTCAGACAAGTTGACACTGCTGCTATTATTTGGTGTATAAAACAGAGGATGAACATTTTGCATGAGCATTTCACTAAAACGAGAAGCTTCAGTAACTCCAAATAGTAAGGAGCATTAGCTTCTGAGTACAGACCTGCTACACTACACCTCACTCCAAAACTATGCTTAACAAATGAACATCCTTGTGTTTCCACAAAAAAACCATAGCATTGTTCTAGTTTCCTTTCTACTGCCATTCCTAAGTAGGTCATAAATAAATCAGCAGTGATGTTGCCCTTCATGAATCTATTCCAATGATTCCTCTTTTGTTCATTCAACATAAAAAGATTGATGCAAGTCGATTTACAGAAAATTGACATCATGTTTCATATTACATCACCTACTTTCATATTGTACTTGGGAAATAAATCAGACATACACAGCGTATGATCCAACATGCAGTCAACTCTGTTTAAAAACAACTGGAAATATGATCAAAATACTTTCAATAGAAAATGTTTTAAAAAATGTATGAGGCTATAGGACAACGTACATAAACTATTCATCAGAGATAGCTATGATAGATTAGTGTAGCACCTGGCAAGTTTTCCATACTAATACCTAGAAGTATTATACAATGGGATCTCCAACAAGGTACTGTCTCAAAACATAGACTCTTGCCTTTCTTCTTCATGTCATTGTCCTGCATTGTTTTAGACAATTTGACTACTGTCTAGCTACTGTGAGAGGCAAGCTCCTTCAGCCTAAAGAGTCTGACCTCTGGAAAATTTCACTGTCCTATTTTTCTCCAAAACTACAAAGGAACAGGCCATGTCTTTTGGGTCCTCCCTCCCTATGAAATCTATCTCCATCTCCATCTGATGCTTCTTACATCTCCCTCAGGCATCACACTGAAATTTTTAAGAAAAGTTCAGTTTTACTTGCAGGGCTCAGAACTGCAGAAATGAACAATCAGATGGCCACTCTAATTTCAGCTTAGAAAACAGTAAGTACACGGTAACACGGTTGTCTTTCTGCAGAACCATGTTGGCACCATAATATCACTTTACTTTCACTTTGTCTAGAAGATTTTTTTTTTTTTTTTAACAACTATAAACAAAATGTGCCACTACTATGAAAATCTCTAGAAGCTTTATTTCTTCTGGTGTAGCCAAAATATTATACAAATCAACATAGCAATAAGGCACATGCTAAGACACACACAATTTCCAGCATAGTCTCTGTGCCTACAGCCAGCTCTTAGAGAACACCATATCTTAGGACTTCAGGTTGAGTTTAGGCTACAAAGCTCAGCTGAGATTTTCAAGTATAGAACTGCTCAGATAAACAGGCCATGAAATCATATGAAAGATTTGCCCAATAGTCTCCTAAACTCTGAGTTGGTATCTAAGTGAGAGTTTAAACAAAAATACAACTTAAAAATGCCACCTTTTGTCCCATTCAGGCTGCTCTAGCTAATTTGTTTGTATCCCCTATAGAATCAAAGATTGGTTTTCTTACTGGGGACAGGAAACAGTGACTGGGAAGAAGAGGGGGAACACAGGTGTCCCAAAGCCATGTGTACTTATATGATGTGCAGATGAGTCCTCAGTATGTTTTCAATTGTTTAATTGTTCTTACAGCCCAAATAACTTCATTGTACTATCCAGGATTTTGCTTTACTTCATTTCTTCCATCAAGCTGGGCTGATCATCTCAACTCAACTCAACCCATGCCCATTATGTCAACATGTAAGCCTGGTATTCCTTCCCATGTCCCACAGATAAATAAGTGGTATTTTCAAGACAGTCAAAGTTAGACTTGCAGCAGATCTTTTCCAAACAAACACTTCCTAAAGAGAACAATGTCTTGAGACTTGTGTCTTGTGGTGATGCCTTTCTCCCTGTTTTTCTTGAACTGGGTTCAGGCCACACTAGTTGAAAGGGATGACTTACTTGCAAACAGTACAGGCAAAGCAGTTTGGATGGTAAGTTTTTCCCAGAGCTGTCACTACTTCTCCTTCAACGAACTCCCCACAACCGTTGCAGCGGGTACCATACATGCGCTGGTAATCCAAGGTGCAAAGGTATTCCCCGTTCTTAATGAAAAAGCCTCCTTGTGCCAAGTCGCAGCCACACACTAGAAGAAAAAAAAAATAAAACACATACAGATTGGAAAAATATACCTACAAAGGATGTTAGCAACTGTCTATACTGCCAACAAATGAGATGACCCTGGCAGTCTTGCTTCCTTCTATCAGATTCTTGCCTTCTCTTACTGTCATTACATGCCTTGACATCCCAGGAAATGACTGGCATTCTCTGGCTACAAGAGACTCTGTAATAAAGAGTTTCTCTGGAGAAATCTGCACAATCACAACTTTCATGCTCACTAAGACCTCACTAAGACCTCAGTTACCTCACATCATCTGGTTAATTATGTCAGCAGAGCTGTACAGAAACACAGAACCTGAGATTGACTGGTGCGTTATTAAATATAAGATATGACATAGTAAAAGATATCAGCTCTCAAGTAACTGCTTTTGTATTTTCCAGTCACTAAGAACTATTTCTGTTGCTGTTTCTTTAAAACCTGGAGTTACAAGGGACACATATCACATTAAAAAGAAAAAAGCCTCACAACAAAAACTTGGGGCTCACATCCCCCACTAACTGCCTATTGCATTGTGTGCTTTTCTGATCTCATTCTAAGATTATCACTTAAACTGGAAAGCTCATTCTCTGAGCAGCTGAATCTTAGGACTGTTCAGCACAAAGACCTACTGGACCTAAAACAACTGCCACTGACTTACTGGGGAAAGCAAAATCCTGAAATCAACCCTACTGAATTACAGGGGATGCATGCTTTTTTAACCTAGGAAAGACATTGGAGGCAGGTGAAATACAACTATGTCAGACTAAGTTAGTGGTAGATGTGGATGCATTCTTAGGGGAAATTGCTAAACAAGGCCTGCCTTCTAAGATATGTTTTGCATTGCACTTACTCCTGGTTATCACCAATTTACAGATTTACTAGGAACTGGATGCTCTACAGACTTTTTGTTTTTGCAGACATTTACAATGTAGAGCTTGAGGACAGAATACAGTATAAAATATTGAAGAATTTGAGGACAGAAGTCAGCATGAAATAGAGCAAATAAGTTCCTCTAGCATAATTCTTCTGTGGTCCCTGAAAGAGATGAGATGTGTGTTAGCATAGCATGAACCTTACACTGTGACATGGAACTGGCCTTTCTGGCATTCCTGAACACATTTGCAATACATGCAACCTGCTCACCTCAGCACGTCTTTGGCACACCACTGGACCTTGTGAGAGTTTGCCTTCAACAATCTGAAGCGCTTGTAGGAACGCTTCTAACACAGGAAGAGGTTAAGCCTCTGTCCAACATCAAACAAATCACTTTTATTTCCCCAGAAAGGCCTGCACTGCGCCAACATCTCCAAGCGGGCTTTGCAAATGGAAACAGTTTTACTGTGGCAGTAATAGGCTGCAGCTGAATTCGTGAGCCTTGCCGCAAGGCAAAGCTTTCTTAGCCCAGGGTCAGCACACTGCTATCTCAGCTACCCTGCCAAAATCTCTGCACGGTGCCATGCTGCAATCTGGGAATGAACCTATGTGTTTGGAGCTAAGTTGGAGAACTCTTTATCGTGCTATGTAGACAGCCTCACTAATCCACACATTCAGTTAATGGTGGTGGATACAAGTCCTTCAGTTTAACCCAATGTTTTAGAGAAAAGATCATAGCAATACTGAATCTGACAGCAACAACATAAGACTACTACTACACAGCAAAGAAGTAACAGATGCAGTCAGTTGCTTAGCTCCTCATGGAGAACAGCACTGTAGAAATCAAGGTAAATCAGATGGTCATGAAAAAAAAGAATCCATTTGAGAGAAAAATTCCGCACAGTATTTGGACTAGCAGGGATTTTCCCAGAGGCATTCACTGATTTTAGGCCCAAAGCACCCAGGTACAATTCTTTCTTTTAAGGGCATGCGGAAGAGTCTCAGGAAGAGGGTAAGAATGCATTATCTACTTTTTGTCTGGGAATCAGGCAACCATTTTGACCCCAAATCACAAACAGGGTGATCCTACCTGCTCTCTGGTCTGCCCTGCAAAACCACAGTACAGCCAACAGAGCGGAACTGAACTTTTCAGCTAGTTTCCCAGCTCAAATATTTTAACTATTGATATCAACCTCAACTGCTAAAGCTTGTATCGGATTACATTATCAAGCAGGAGAGCAAGATAAGGAGCACCATGAAGCGTTTCCTTCTCTACCCCATTTTTACATTGCTGTGAATCTACAATGGCTTAATCTACATTGGCTGTGAATCTACAGTGCCCCAAACTAGGAAAGCGATGGATTTATGTATAAGCCAACCAACGTAGTGCAAACTTAGAAACTTTCAGCCTTTGAATCTGCCCACAGGTTCTTAACGGAGGGGTGTAAAGGCAAAACACAGTAGGTTGCCTCCAGGAGCTTACAAAACACGTGCCAACAGCACAAAGGGTTCTGCCCCATTCCCATTCACTTGCCCAAGGAAAATGTAGTTTGTACCAACACAGTCTTGCTTTCAGCACAGGGACAGGAGATGAGCAGAAGATATGATTTCATAAATAGAACAGATTTTACTAGTTTATACACTATCATATATTTTTTCCTCAAGCATGCACTTTATTTTAAGAAGCTTTCAGGATGCTGCTTCTTTTTGAAACAATGAATATTTTAGAAATGTTGTGTGGTTTAGATTAACTCCTCCATTCCCCAAATAATGCTGAGCTGCTTCACCATCACTGCATCAATACTTTTTGCACTGTTTTAAAGAGTATATTTGAAATGTTCAGAGTAACTTTTCAGTATTTATTTACACAAAAATACTGGGAGAAGGCTGCAGTAAAGAGATAATCAAGCATTGAAAATCTAGCCACATCTCCACTATCTAGAATTTATGACACATGCAGCCAAACCACGTGACAGTACACTGGATCTTGAATATGGCAAATGGAAATAGAGAGTATTAACCACCCGTATTTTGGACAAACTAATTTCCTAAGAACTACTATTACCTTTGAGTGGCTAATCTGCATTGGCCTTGTGTTGGTCTTTTATCCACTATATTCCCCGTACCTCATGGATTAGACAAATAACACTACTTTTGAATATAAAATAGTAGCCATATAAAATGCTAGTCATGAACCACTTTACTGGGAAAAATAATTGTGTTGGTTAAAGGGTGAAGGACCAGACAGGATTTCTGTGACTTGGCAGTTTTTCAGTATTAAATGCTTATTCACCAGGTACCTGTTTTGCTTTAAGAAAATATTCATAGTGCTATGCTGGCATTTTTGGTTAACTGAAGAGACAGAAAGGAATCCATCCCAGGACAGCCAACTCTTATGAACAGAAAGTGCCATGGGAGATGGGAGACTGAATTTCACAATTTCACTTTAGTTTGGGCTGAACCAAGGACTTGAACCTAAATCTAACATCCCAAAGTAGCACCAAAAATACTGGACTATTTACATCACGTGGGTTTTTAAAAGTCCTCTTTATACATCTCTGTGAGAAAGCATAAATATGAGCTGCTAGGTGACTTCTTAAAAATACATCTGTATGGCAGCTCCCAGTCATTTTGGTTTCAGCCACTCCTACTGCTCCTCTGTATATTGCTTTATCTGTGGAATTCAGTAATAGAAACTACGATTCACAGTGGGCTAGGACATTAGCTTAAGCCTTACTCTGCAAGCAATTCCACCACATCCCTCTTCATAATATTCGAGTACATTCAAATCAAATTTCATAATTCTGATTATTAAGGGATAAATAAACAAGCAGCGTTCTAGGTCCCTGCAGTTACAGAGATCTTGAAAAATAAAAACATGAAATTCAGAAAGATTATCAGGGGAACTGGTTCCAATTCATCTCTGGCCACAAATTCCAAGTATGTCATGTACAACATTCATTCTCTCCCCTGTTATAATGGACTAATATCCCATTAGCTATCTGCCTTGAAAATTAAAATTGCAAGGTGTTTGGGGCAGGGATTGTAAATTCTCTGTGTTGGCCTGCTGCCAAGTCCCAGAGGTCTAATGAATGTTTCTGTAATGATAATTAATAGAATACCAATAAAGAGCACACATTAAAATGCAAGTTAGAATTGTAGCAGTATCAGTGCTCGCATTCTTCCAGTTTCTCATTTCTGCATAGAACAGTGTTCTTATTTCATGTGCAAACAAATTACATTTCGTGGTGTCATTAAATCCACAAGCAGCCAAAACTCAATTATCAGTGACTTAGGAGAATTACAGAGAACTACAGTTAAGGCTCTATTATAATGCTGCAAAAATGCTCTAAGCTGGTTTTCAGGTACACCTCCGGGAAAAAAAAACAAAAACACTTTTTCATTCTTCCATTTTTTCTAATGATCTCCATTTTGTTTAAAATATTCTTTTCAAGACATTAACCATTAGGCAGAAAGTAATGTGACCTCCACACCACATCGCCACTTCACCTTAGACTTAGCCTGACAGGGGACCATCTAGACATTTTCCACTGGACATCCAGCAGCAAAGCATACTTTTAAGCATACTTAAAATAGGTTTGTTTTTCCAGTTACCTTTGGTGGGTCCTTACAATTAAATCATAGAGTAACTGAGAATATCTATTTTAATGCCTAAAAGTTGTTAGGGATTACTTCAGTATTTAGATCACTAGATCCTGTGGTTACATTGCACGAATTGGAATATCATCATGGAGTGCTCAATACTAGATGCTTCAGAAGGTGTTAAATTTCATAAAGAGCTATGGAGTGCTCACGTGTCTACGTTAAAGTTTCTTCCTAATCTCCTTTACTTGGTATTTTAGCTTGGAGCTTTAAAGTCCAGGTCTACATACATTTCAGCTTTAAGCTGAAGGCACTCAGTATGCTACTGGATCTGCCTCGGAAGCTGTGCATATTAACTTTCTGGCTCTTCACTATGGTTCCCAGTTCTACCAATGAGTCACCTTTTGAAAAACTCATTTAGTCATCATGGCTCACTTTACCTGCCTAGGCAATTGGTCTAGTAAGGTAGGATGATTAAAAGTTACTTTTGGTGCAACCTCTGTTCTAGCTTCTTCTGACAATCCATCTTCAATATATCATGCAAAGGGCTGTGGCAGATGCATCATTGTTTGTAAAAACCACTACAAGCTTTGAATCAAAGGGTTCATACACTCACAATTATTAAGCTTCATCCCTTTTGCTTGGCCACTAGGATTCAAGCCGAGTGACGAAAATGGGGATAAAATTATTTGGAAAGTCTTACTAAGGCAGTAATCACTTTTAAAAAAGATGCTCCCTCTATTACCCTTTGCCTTATGAAGTCTCCTTTCCACTCAATCTCTTGTCCTTTTTGTCAGCCACTGAGAATGAGTTAAATTCTCTCTTACTGGCAAGTCATGAATGTAGACACATGAAGAACTGCTTATTACGTGAACCACCAGCAGATTCATCATCTTTGGCTTCCTCACAGCAGGAAGCACACACCAGTCTGCAAGAATTAAAGACAAGTCCTGGTAACCCCACATTACGATGGATTTTCGCAGGCAGTTTAGCACATGTTCCTATCACTCATCAGCTCTAAGCTACATGGACCAAGCAAGGGTCACCCAGACTGTTAACACCCACGGCTGGAACAATGCTGTTCCAACAGGCTGCTTTCACTTGGAGTCAGAGATTGAATCAGAGAAGATAAGCATGACAGCATCCACAACTGATGTGCAACTTAGTATACAAACAAGGAAGGGATTTAAACTGCTTTTTTTCTTTTTGCAACTGTGCAGAAGTAATGATTCTGACCACAAATCCCCTCAAGCTTAAAAATATTGCATTAGCACACATACTTATAACCACCATAGAAATACCACAGAAAAAATGAACTGATGGTGATTATTTTTATTTAAAAGAAAGACTATCTGCCCAGCATTGTTCATGTGACAAACAGCAGAGGCAGTGAAGAGGAACCAGCTATGTTCAATACACATGTACAACAAATCCCACTAGTGTGATCTAGGCAATAACTGTGATACATGTATCATGTCATCAAACAAAAAAAAATTCCGAAGTGATGACAGTTAACGGGAAACATCAAATTATTTTCCTTTGTTTTTTTTTCCTATGATGGGAAAAAAAAAAAAAAACAGAACTTCAAGAGAGCTAATTAGTGAAGCCAATAATGATTGATAAATCATGCTTGAGAAGGTAAAAAGCAAGAGGCATTCTGTAAGCATCCATCACATGGAAATATTCTACCAGCCAAACAGTTCTACACAAGAAAATCATTTCCCCAAGACCCCTCCTGCTCGATATGATGGTAGGAATTCCATTTTACATGACCAGAACCTCCCTCCTGCAATAGAAGACGCTTGGGAACATTTCTACTCCCTGAGGTATCACGAGAATAGAGACAAAAAAATTCAGCATTTTTGGTTAAATAAAAACCAGAAAACTTATCTTCAACAGCTCCTGGAGGAAACCAGCCTTTGTTTCAAAGTCTGTATATCAAAGGATCTCATATTCCAAACATATGATCCTGCCTTTCTTATGAACGGAATGAGCTGGAATACACTGCTGCTGCACACTGTACAGAGAACCCAGACCTACAAGGTTTTTCTTTCTTGAACTACAATAGAGTCACTGTTCTGCATCTCTGGAGCACAGGATTGGAGACTGCCTCAGTGCTGCTGTCAGCTCTCAAAGCTACAATGCTGCATGTGCAAGCCCAGGCCATTAAGACAAAACGTAGCTGCTCAAGAGCAATCCAACTGCCTGTGATGTCCAAGGACCAGGATCATTCTTAAGCTGAATCACTTCCAAGCTTTAACAGAGATGATGAAAATGAGAAGATCAGAATTTTTCAAAGTGAACAGAAGTAGGATTTGATCCTAGTGAGCATTATGTAGGATTTCCACAGGGTTATTGTCAGAGACAGTTGGAAAAACAGGCCCTTCATAAAAAATTCCATGTTGAGGTTAAGTAAAAATTGTTTAAAAACTGGAGAAACAAAACCACAGAAGCAGACTTCATGACCATGGGCTCTCAATTTGCAGAAATGAATGCTATTCATTATGAAAAGTCTAATGATCTGCTTTGTCACTATGCATCAAATAAGGTGCAAATTCAATTTCCTGTCAGGGTTTTTTCTTTCTTGTATTTGTACGCTTCACAGAATAATGGTGGTGTTCTCAAGCAGGTAGATATTCATACAATCTTTATTTCTTAAGACATAATGGATTTCTTGTTTGAAGGTAGAAAGGAATTTGATAATGCATCAGTTTATCATTTACATCTAAACAAATACAGAAAAATCTGTTTCAGGATGTGGTTTTTTTTTTTTTTTTGCTTAAGATCTTAACAAATCTTATGTTGATGAAAGCAAGGTTCATGTTCTTATTAAAGTCTCAAGTTTCCACATTTCAAATGAATGAAGCATTACACTGCCTTTGTTTCTTTCTCTTATCAGCACTTTTCTTGATGGCATAACCTTTGGTTCCATAAGTCATTTAAGGAATGAATACACATCGAAGTACATATCAACAGAAGAGGAGATGAGAATGGTAGATCTCAGAAGCCATGTTGAGGCACTACCATCACGGAAAGATTCGCAAGCACTTTCAAGATATTGCATACAGCTTTTAGGAAAAGCTGTAAAAGAGATCATAACTTTTTGTCATACTCCTCTGCCATAGCTCTTTGCCATACACAGATGACAGATACATTTTGAGCCAAGCTATTCAGAACTGTGGCCAATGCTCCCTGTGGTTCTGGAAACTCTTCTCATTTCAACAGATTGTCGTTAGAAACAAACCTGGGAAGTCAGAAGAGCTTTACTTATATATAACAAATACAGGTGATGTTAAAATCTGCTTCATTATCTAGTCACCACCTTGGCTGGAAGAAAGGCTGAACAGCTAAAATACTCCCTGAGCAAAAGATTAAATTGCATTTCTCCTCTCCTCCCCAAACTAGGTCTGAGATCCCCATGACAAGCATCCCCTAGCCTCCAGCCAGGCCTTTCTCCTGTTCCCTTGAAAGATCTTGGCCCTCCATTTTGAACACCCTGCCTGCACGACTACTTAATGCCAACTGTCATTATGACACATATATTTCCCAGAGAGGTGCCTGAGTGAAACTGCTAAGCATTTAATGCAAGTACTCATTCAACAGAAACCACTAGTGATGACCGAGTTTCAGATGAGTGCAGAGCTTTAATTTAACCAACTCCCCAGTCAAAGCCATGATACAGCCCTAAGTCCTACTCAGTCAGCATTCTTTGGTTTTCTCCTTAACACTGAAGATACAAACAACAATGCTACACAGGACAAACTTTCCTGTCTGAGCCTGACGTGCATATATTTCAGTCTTCCCGGCAATCTAACAGGCAATAGCTAGCACCCCAGCTCAACAGCAAGTAAACAGCAACCATGTATGTGACAACTTCCCAAATAAGATACCAATATTTTGTGTACCAGGATGGAAACAATGGCAAGAATCATTCAACCATTTAAAACACCTCTCACATTAAACTAAGCACCAGGTAGAGATCAAAGTCATTTATGGGTCTGTGGGAAATGAACCTTGAAGAAAATGCAATCAGTGAAAAAATATCAAAGTTTAGCCTTGGATTGCCTGGAGATGAGAGATTTCTCAAAAAATGAGCAAAGCAAGGATGTAAGAGTCTAGCAAAAAGAAATCTACCTCATCCCTAAACTTATGCAACAAGCCAGGCAAATGAGCTCAGTGATCCTTGCGGGACCCTTCCAACTCAGGATATTCTATGATTCTATGAAGGATACATTGACAAAAACCCCAAAGTGACTTTCCACATTCTCTTAAGGATGCTATGCCCCACTCACCAAGCACCTGTAAAGCATCCTGCTGGCCTTCTGTTTTCAAAGGGATCCAGTCACTTTTTAAAATCTGACTTGGCATCTGCCAGCATTCATCAACATCAGCCAAGAAGTGCAATTAATTTCATTTCCTGTCAAACATTTGGTCACTGAAAGGGACTTCAGGCCCAATTAAACTGACATCAGTGTTCCTCATTCCCTTTCCATGGGACTTTCTACTGTGGATAAAGGATGCAGAGTTGCAATCAGATCCAAACAGTCAAGACCATCCAAACCAGGATGTTATAAAATTCCTGTTCTCTTTATTTATATTCTGCGAGAGCACTTCAAGTTCATATTTTCCAGTGTTTTCTATTTTAATGACCAGAAATACCCTTTTGTTTAAATGAAAGCTGAAACACTCAGGTTTTAGGGGGAAAAAAAAAAAAAGAAAATACAAAAACTCAAAAAGACCTAATAAAGTTGAAGGTTGTTTGAATAACTAAACTGAAGAGGGGAGTTCACAAGTAGGCAAGCAGAACCACAGTGTACTGAAAGAGAATTACGAGCCTGTTGAGTTTTTGTATAAAGAAGGCTCTTTGGTTCAGTGATTCAGAGCTTCAAGGGACCTTGTGCAATTTCCTGATGCTCAGGAAGGAGTACTTTCTAACCACCAGTCATGTTACCCTGTTCACCAACCAGTCTCTGTTTGAGAAGTATTTGTGGAAATGCAGATATCTTTTCACACAGTGCACTGCATATCTACTACAAGAGTATCCTCATATTTAAGCCTTCCATCCACTGACACTGAACTATTAATAGCACTAACCACCCAGCAGTCAGATTGCAGCCTCCTCCTGCCGCCACTGAAGGAATCTGATGACAGATCAAAGGTCAAAGAACTAATGATTTAAAACACATTCCAGCCTGTTGATACAGTGTCTGCTTACATGACCCTCCGTAACTTCTTCCCAGTCCTCCAAGGGAGGAAGATCCAGTTCAAAGTCAAAGATTACAGAGCATCCCAAAATCTAAACTCAGGAACCCTCCCCTAACCCCGTTAAGCCCTCTGAACAACAGATGATGTAGCCTTGCAAAAGTCGTCACACAGACAAAACGGACATGTGCCTGGAACCTAAACACACCATAAAGGACGCTGGAAATGCACATTGATGTTGGCTTTCCTAAACAACCTTGAAAGACACCTAACTCAAAAGGGAATATTTAGCACATTTGTTCTGTTAATAAGAAACTATGCTAATTTAAAACAATGTTTTAACGAGCTATAAGTTGTTTCTCCATGGGAGACCAGGGTTTGTGGAATGCTTCCTGAATGCCAAGACTTGGCTTTGTCTCATAATTAGCAGGGGTATTAGCTGGTAATTGCCATTTGATATCTGATACTGCTATTGCATGTAAAACATTCATACACAGTGAAGTATTTCAACCTGGCACAGCCTAATTAAATTGCAGACATTTATGCCACTTGGTAGGGACTAGAAAACTTTAGGACACTACCCATACTCACACAACAGGATTACTCATTTATGAGGTGGTTGGTTATTTTTTTTTCTTCTCATTTAGACTCTATCATATGGAAGCCATGTTTTCCAATTTATATTCAACATCAAGAACAGGGAAACAGCGACACTGTCCACTATTTGAAATGCTTCTAATATTACATTACCTTGTTAAGATAACACAGACTGTCTCTACTTGTGCCAAAATCAAGCATTGCAAACTTTTACCTTGTTACTAGCAAAACTTAAAGTTTGTTCTGTTAAGCAATTGGCTGTATTGAAACCAGCATTTCCCTTTAACCCAAAAGATGAATAACAGGTTTACTATTAAGTCTTATTATAGCAGTTTTGCTAGCCTCAGTTTCCTCTCCTAGTACTTGCAACAGGGTAAAATGAACTGTAATCAACTGACAATGATAAAAAAAAATATATCATTCATATCAGATCACAATTTAAACTGAGATACTAAAATCTCTGCTAGTACACATCATAATTTATGGCCTAATCCCCCACACATTTACATTAAGTAACAGATATTGCAGCGAATAGTTTTAGTTTTTCCAAAAAAGTCATTCATGTGCACAGAAGTTTATAAGAACAATTTTTCACTTCTTTATAAGCCAGTAGTTCATTCTTGTTATTGTTAACACTTATTAAAGACAAAAAGTAAATCAATGAAGTCTTCATCTCTGTCCTGTCTCCCTCTAACCTTCACATCTCAGCCTCCCTCCCTTCCACTTGTTGCTTCCATTGCCAGGTAACCATTAACAATTTGGTTTAAGAGTGGTGTATACTGTTGGTAAAATAGAAACTAAAACCTATTTATTACAATTGGAGATCAATGTATAATGAGGCAAAACCAAATCCAATTAAACTTGCATTTGTAACTCACAACAGTAATTCTTTAGCAAAGCAAGAGACTTTGTTATAAAACAGCAAAGTACAACTGCTCTGCATAGTCCTCCTGGAGTTACACTTCTAAATGTCTCTCACCCGTCCCCTGCCCATCATTTCCTCGTTAACTCCAGCTCCAAGTCAGCTGCTGGCTGCCTGAGATTCCTTACCTATCAGCAGTCCTGGGGAGCTTACCTTCTGGGGCACAACCCACACCATTTTCAGCTCTGTTCTTTTATCGGCTCTTATGTGGAGCTACAAATAGAACTAGCCAGCCTTGCTGGGCAGATGGGACAAAACAGCAGTATGTATTTGGTTCTCAGTGGGCATGGAATAACAGCTAGCACCTTACCTTGGGGTATGGAAACACACCAATTGGTAGAGGTTTTCCTTGCCGTCTTTGTCAGGTAGCAGTTTTACTCTGTACCGAGAGATTCCAGAGATGGACACAGCACCAAACTACAGGGCATGACGACTGTCTGATCACATTACAGGACACATGAGCATGTCCTGAGCTGGCCAATGCGGTATGGAGGTTTAAGTCCCTGTTTCCTGCAGTGTAGCATCCACCACTGGCATGCATGCCAGGCAGTCACAGCGTGCCTATGTGCCTCTGACATAACCCAGGAAGCAAGACTACGATCATATCAAACATGCTTAATAGCATGATGTAAACAAAGTTGTGTGCATGGACAGTAACAAGAAAAAAGGAATCCTACATACAGCAGACTAAAAAGAGTTGCACTGAAACCTTGCTACTCTACAGCTAGTGTGACAGCTTTATGAGGAAATGGATTTTCTCCTCATCTTCATTAAACTATAAGTCTAAAGATAAAAGCTTAAACATTTTCAGCAGGTATAACAGCAGTCAGACACGTACAAGCTTGTTCAAGGCTTTCACACTGTAGGTATATGAGCTGCAAGTCTCAAGAGCAAACTTTACTATGCAGAAAGGAGAAATACAACCAAACCAC
The DNA here is from genome assembly GCA_013399475.1 of Chauna torquata. Lineage (NCBI taxonomy): Eukaryota > Metazoa > Chordata > Aves > Anseriformes > Anhimidae > Chauna > Chauna torquata. Next base: position 236,590 of record VXAL01009867.1, read on the forward strand.
CTGTAGATGCAGATGATACGTTCTGCTCTCAGTATCACTCATTCTTTCCTCTGGCTAAAAACCTACTGTCTAAACTGAGGGGGTCTAAGTCTACCTCCTGTAGAGGCACAGTCCTGTCAAATTAAAAACTCATTAGACTAAGAGGAAAAAATGCTTACTTTAGCAGCTGTGTCCCACTTGTATGAACCATATGGTCAGACAACATGCAATATGAGTAAATAACTATACAGTTTAAACAAAAAGTGCTTTCACTTAAATATGAGAGGTCAACAACAAACAAGCTCTGAAGCTCAGTTAAAAGCTTCAAAACAGGACTTGGAGCTACCTCCTGCCCACATCCCTTTTCTTCGTCTAAATAAAAGACACATAAACACAAAAAAGACAACACCCACTTGCTGGTAAACCCAACTAATAAGGCATAGACTGCGTAACAGTTAGTAGGAGACCTAGAGGTAATAGGAGACCAAAAGGGAAATCAAGGCCACAAAACAAGTAGAGGCTGGAAAAAGGCGGCCTAGCAATACTGGGAGACCAGGAGAAAAATGGAGTCAGAGGACTAGTGAGGGGCCAAAATGAAGTGTGAGAACATTAAAAAAAAAAAAGTGGGAGGCCAAAATATAGGAGGATGCCTACAAGGAGTAGGAAGCTGGGAAAAAAGTGGAGGCTATCCAGTAGTGGGAGGCCATAAAATAGTGAGAAGTAAAGAAGTAAAGGGAGACTGGAAAAAAAAAAAGAGAGGCCAAAAGGTATTGAGAAAAGCTAAGGAAAAAAAAAATCCAGGTAGTGGGAGACTAGCAAAAAAGTGGAGGCAAAAAGTGATCAGAAGGCTGCAAAAAAAAAAACAACCATGGAGAACAAACAGTAGTGGGAAACCTGAAAAAAAGTGGAGGTTAAAACAGAGTGAGAGACCAAAACAGAGGTACTGGCCAAAAAAAACGTGGAGACTAACAGAGAGTGGGAGGCCAGGAAGAAAAAACTTCAGGCAAAGGCCAAAGTTAGTGAAAGACCATAAGTGGAGGCTCAGAGAGAGTAGGAGGACAGGAAAAAAAAATAAGTGAAGGCCAACCGGGGATGAGGGACTCCATGGGGGGGTGGGGGGGGTTGGGAAGGAGGTGGACACAGAAAAATTGGGTGCTGAAAGGTAGCTGGACGCCAAGAGGGAGTGTGAGGCCAGAAAAAAGTGGAGACCAATACAGAGTGGCAGGCTGGAAAAAGGCAGAGGGCAAGAGGAAGTGGGAGGCTGGAAAAAAAAGTGTTATATAATTACAGAAATATATGACTATTCCAAGCACAGTGTGCTATTTTGAATCTTCTAGTAGTGGTAAAGTTATCCCCACCACCACCATGAATCAAATGTCCAACATAATCTTTCTTTTCGATTAAGTTGTAGAAGTTTGCACACTGAATTTGTTCTGTGTGGTGCTGATCACCTTGCTGCTTGTATGTGTGTGATTCAGCCCTTTCATCATCCATTTTTTACCTTCCCCACCCACAAATCCAGCACATATTGAGCTAGAAGAATATCCTGTACTTAGCAGATCACAGGAAGCTTTACCTCTTGTAACTGGTTCAAGGTACATTTTCATAAATTGACTCACTTTTAACAGATGAGCATCAAGGACTTACCTTTGCAGGTGAAGCATTTGATGTGAAAGTGTCTGGCCTGAACTCGGAGTACTTCGCCTTTACATGGCTCTCCACATTTATGGCAGTGGATGACTGGCTTTTCAGATGGGTGGTGAGGCTCTTGAGGATGGGCCACTGTAAAACAAAAAACATGATTTAAACCTAAAGATTTTGTCATATACATAAATCTGTATTCTCAGTCACTTCTTATCACAATGCACGTTTATCTGATCACATTTTATACTCATCAAAAAAAGTCACAACCATTTTTTAAATATTCACATCTACTACCTCTTTCCACTGAGGCTGCCATGGTCATGGGAAGACGAGAAAAATGCCCTCCACAGTTTTGATGCCACAAAGTGTTTCAGACTCCATGTTTCTTTCCAAGAACATGAATGCACCTAATTCATTCAACAAGCACACAAGGCAGCAAGAACTGGGCTACTTTAATTCAAGAAAGAATACAATCCAAGTAAAAAGAATGAAAGAAAAGCAATTCCAAGCCATCTTTTGGGAAAACAGATGAACAAGGTAGCCTGACTTTGCGTGCAAATGGCTATGTTAAAACTACAACTCTCTCAATTTTGCTACAGCACATACGTAGCACAGGGAAAACATCTGTAGAGAAAACAACTTTATCTCTTTCTACTCCCATTAATTCTGGCAGAAACAACTCTCTGCATGCAAATTAGAGATATCCTGAGTAGGTAGAAATGACCAAAGCTTATGCAATATAGTCACGGAGACAAAATTCCAGGTACGGGTAAATGATCAGCTATCCCACAGCCCTGAGCAGAGCTTGGGCAGGAACAGGAAAGGTTTGTGCCAGCTTTGTTGTATATTTCATTGTGGTAATAAAAGTTTAATTGCTCCACACCTGGCTTCTGTAAAGCAATGTTTAACTTTTTCTTCAGATGTGCCTGAAGACGGCACATGTCTCCAACAGCAATGCACGGGTATAAGTTAGAGTAAAAATGAGTCTCAACTGGACTGTATGAAGTGGAAAGTGTTACCCACAATGTTCCCAAACAAAACTATGTTCCTTCAAAGCCCCCTCCTAAATTCCATTTTAGCAGCAGAAAGTTGTCTTCCTTCTAATACTGCTCCCAAAGTAGCGATATTCATCAGAACATTGACGAGAAAACATGCATCTCTTTACCCACGTCTCCCTCTTCCTACCACTCCTGTCCTGCTTTTCTTGCGCAGACTGCACACCCATATTATTTTCACTGTCACTGGGAATCATTGATTATTTTATCTCAGCATTTTCTGGAGCCCTCTTTTCCTTTCCTAATCAGTTCCTGATGCATCCCCAACCAAGATAATGCTTTTTTCCAGGTTGGCGCTTAAGGAGTAACAGAACATACAACTTGCTCTTATTTGCTGTACCAGTTTCCTCCCCTTCCTCAACAAATTTCTAGGAAAGAAAGCCCTACCATTTCATGAAGTTCTTCTATACTACTGTCCTTTACAAACGCCTGGGTGAAGAAATGCTGCTATCACTCTGCATGAGATACAGTAAATACGACATTAATAATAGTAAAATCTAATATGAGTTAAGGGGAGTAACAGTATGAAGAGTAGAGGATAAAACATATTCCAAGCAATAATTTCTGCTGTAAGTTCAGCCAAACTAACATGGCAGCTGCTATTTTGTTCTCCCCTCCCTTCCCAAAAACCTTCAAAGAAAACGGCTGAATTCCTCTACTCAAGTACCAAATTTTGAATACCTCCTCCTCTGGTAGCCTCACTTCAATTATTTCCCTCAATTCAGTCCAGAATCAGAATGCAATTGGCAAGGCCAACCAATGTTTTAATTAGCAGTTCCATCTAAATAAGACCCCAGTAAATGCCTTGCCTTAAGTGAAGCTCATCTAATAGGCTGCAATACAATACTATTTCTGGAACAGAAGTTATTATTCTTCCAAACAAGACTATTAACAATTAACTTGTAACCAAGGAAACACAGTTTATGCAATAAGAATGAAAAAAAAAAAAAAAGCAGGCCACCAATAAACAGAGAGAGACAAACAGAGGCAACGGCTAGCAAAGTAATTATGAGGAAAATTCCTTCTCTGATCCAGACAGCCCAAGATGGGCCTCATGCCAACTGAAAAAAAGGTATCAGAGCAGATTTTTAAAGTTGCTCAGATGAGGAGCTGGATTAAGGATTTGGGCAAATGTTACCTAGGATTTGCATGGTGCAGAGTGAAATCTGTACCTGGGGTATTCTGCTTGCAGAGTATGTTAGGGAGGACACCCTAACACGCTCTATGTGCCAGCACCCAGATCTTCCGGTACTGATCTGAAAGATAAGTTTTTGCTCTTTATTGGGAGTAAATACATGTTTTCAGGACGGGTCCAGTGATGCAAGTTCTGCCTTTATAGCCATGTAAATGAACACAAATACTGCTAGCTGCTATTTCCAGACTGATCTCTTCAGAGAAGCTAATTATGCTGCTTGTCTTACTGGCCTGAAATTGGAACTGTAGGTCAAGGTTTGAGTAATTGACTTGTTCTCTTGTAAGAAATTGCTTGCAAGCTTTTTCCTCTGGACATATGCAACACACATAAGGCAGAATTGACCCTTTGTAGGCATCGGTGAGGACAGATCAGGGAATTAAAGGAAGACTAATACCTTTACAAGCAATTTATTTTAAGTGTTCCTGACTGAAGTCCAACGAGCTTACTGGACATGTAAATTGTGAGCTGCTATGGGTCTGAAAAACCTGAGCTAGAAACTCAGAGAGGTGCTGGCCAGCTCAGGATTCTTCAGTCTTGGATTATGGTGGCAGATCATCAAAATGGATCAAATAGATCATCAAAATCTGAATCAGGTTACAGTCTGCTGTTCAGAAGTCTTAATTACCTTAGTGAATAATTACGTAGAAACGGTTGAAAATAAGTTTTATCTAAAAGGAAACTAGCATTTCTTTCCATTTATACTAGCTAGGAGCAAACCTGCATGATCTGTTTTAGCACACTATGCAGTCTTCTTAGGGTACTCTAAAATGGATTTCTTTCCAATTTAAAAGAACATAAATTAGTAATTTTGAAGGAGAAATGCTACCAGAGTAACACATTCTTGGTTCAGTACAGGGGCTCAAAATTGTCTTTCTATCATAAATACCTACTGCATGGTTGGTGAAACATAACAGGATAGGTATTTACCAGCTCTAGAATACTGATGTGTACTGATACTTGTCTATATACAACCATGTCAGATGAATTCAAGATCTGATTTTCTATCACTTCAGCCCAATCAGCATTACAGGGTGCATGAATCCCTTAATGTAAGATTAAACACTGTGTAGTTGTCTAGCTCACATCAGTAAGGTGCAGATGCCTACTTAACACATTGGATCTAGCTTTAAACAAATGTTTTTCTGTCAAAAATACCTAGGCTACTAACAGAACTGTTTGTTTGTTTTTTTTAAACTGGCTCTAGTTGAACTAGTGCAATGTCTGTAGCTGAACAAACCCTAGGGGATGCTGAAGTAGGCATATAGATCAAACAGATGTGACGATTTCTTTGAATATTTCATTTTATTATTATTCTTTCTGCACTTTTGAAGATTAACTATGAAAACTACAGTAACTATAGAAGTCTAAGCTGCAAGTCTTTCCAATTTTGTGCAGACTAATTACAAGAGATCATCAATAAAACTTTCCCAAAGTTTCAAGTTGCTTTATAGCAGTTTTAACTTGCAATGCTGCTGTGTGCTGCCTGAACTTTTAATTTTTCCTTTTATTAACGAAAAAAAATCTCTGGTCAGAGATATACACAGAACTTTTCAAGACAAGCTAGGCTGAGACTTCCACTCTTGCTTACAAGACCAGCATAAATGAATAATTAGTGCTTTCTCCAGCTCATTTGAGTTTCCAATACGACAGATCAATGGCCTATTAAACATTCCATTCACCCAGAGTAACATGTACAGACAGACAACTGGGAAGTCTGTATTACATTGTTTCCTTCAGAAAACAAAAAAAATTCTATGAGGAAGATAGTCTTTGTCACCGGAGTCTTACTTTGTGCTCACCTCACTCCACAGACATATCAGCATAATTCATGTCATTCTTTACATCCCCTTGTGAATCATGGCGATGTTGATCTCATTACATTTAGCAACTCCACTATACTGATGTAAATTCAAAGCTACCCTACCAGCTTGAGAGCACTCTGCTGCATTTTATTAAAAACATCTCCAAATAATTCCAGATTTCCAAAGAAAAAGCAACAATTAAAAAAAGGAGATAGAAGAGCCCATTAACAACCCTATGCTCACAACAAACCTGAAGTACTTTCTGAACAAAATTACGGAATTAATTTGCTGTGCAAAGTTTAAATCTGCCATGTCAGCGCTGCTTTATGTAGAACAGATCATTGTACAAAGGTTTAATAGCAATTACATGTATTGCTGCCTCAGCCAGAAAAAGGATCTCAGTACTTGCACCAAGTCCTTCTGAAATGGAAATTACAGATATCACCTGAAGAGTAACAGTTGTTGAATTAAAGAAAACAAGGAAAATAAATACTTCAGCCTCCCTTATTGATGATTCTCTCCCTGAGCTTGACCTGAATGCAGAACTGTTGGGAAACCAGACTCGAGCTAAGTGACTCTTAGCTGCAGATTCTGCTGGCAAGACTCCACGTCTCTGCTGCAAGCCACGAAATACTTCGGCGTTTTATTGGAAGTCAGAAAGAAGCTTCTGGGAAACGCCTTGCTATGAGTATGCTGCAAAGCAGAGGTCACAGCAAAATATGCTAGGTTCACTTCTGCTCTTAACTGAAGTAAAAAGCAGCTTCTTCTAAATTTAAACATGAGGAGGATATGAGCTATTGTTGTTTAAAAGGTGAATTTTTCAGTTTTCACATTTGCATGCTTACCTTCACAGACAAATGTGGAGATACGCTCAGTCAATTCTGACCATGTTGTAGCAGGTGTAACTTTTAACTTCCTGCTAGGATATACAATTTTTATGACTTCTAGCTCCACAACCTCTGGAGGTTTTTTTGCACAGCACTGAGAACATTCTGCACCCACAGCAGCACAGCCGAGGGGACTCAGGATTTCACATCTGTGCCCTTCATATCTTAAGAGCAGCCTAATACAGACAGCATGCTCAGAAACGCTAACTTTCAATTGGCTGGTGTCCTTTCTTAGCTGAAAACTGAACTATTAAGAATGAAAAAAAAAAAAACCACAATAATTTAATGGTGTGAAACTACTACGAAGGTTTTTTGCTAGCCTGATTTAAATTTCCTCACTCCCTTCTGCTTCCTGGAATGAAGGTAAGCTATGGAGACCATCATTTCTTCAGATATTTATATATCTAAAATGCAGCTGATGTTCCTTCACCGTGCATTTTGACAGAACCACAACTCTAAAAAGAAACAGGTCTCAAAACTAAAACCTGGCTACTCATGATGCAATAGTACTCAGCTATCTCAGTGTTATCTTTATAGTAAAGGTGAAAAACAAAAATCCTGCAGGAAAATACCAATAGTAGCTGTTATTATTTTAAAGTAATGAGTTAATGAAGGCTGTTTCAATTCGGTCCCCTTGAGCAGAGGAGAAGGGCTGCCCCAGGGCTGACTGGACATCAGGCCCACGCGCTAGCTATTTTCCTGGCAGCGCAGAGCAGGTGCTACGGGCATCAGAAGCAGCACCTGGTTACTGTCTTCTGTTCAGGCCTCTTCAGAAAACCAGCAGGTAGAAAGGGCTAACAAACAGTCTCGGGGTACTTAAATTAAATTACAGGATTTGACATTTAAAACTTGAAGGTTTTAAAATTGAAATTGCCTCAGTCTCTGATGTTCAAGCGGTGTCTGTTAACCCCAGCTGTGCAGCTGGCTACGCAGGACAGGCCAGAGGCAGGCAGGCAGGCTCTGCACACAGGCCCCTGGCCGTGGAAAAAGCTGCTCTGGGATGAAAGGCACCAGAGAACCAAGCTCAAGGAGCAGGTCTGGTGTATCACTCAGTCCCCATGCTCTCTTTCTGAAGAGAGGAGCAGCAGTAATTTTCTCCCATGTTTTGTGTTTCTCACAGAGAGAAATGTCTGTGACCGCTGGTTTGTAAAGCCTTGTCTGCCTACAGCCTGTAAGCTCTGTGAGGAATACCTCCTTCATGAAAGGCCAGCACTATGGAGCCCTGAGGAGTTACTGAAATATCTATTAAAAAGAAGGGTGAAAAATACAGTGTCATTTTGCTTATCTGCAGATCCAGTTCTTAAATCTTAAATCTAACAGTCCCATCAGCTAAGGTGACCAAATAATGACTGAGACTGAAATCAACCCCCCCAGCTGTCAGGAACAGATAAAGAAGCCACCGCAGTCGCTAGCTGCAGCTGTGGGACAGGGATCATTGGGAATTGCGGGATACCCTGGCAGGAGGCACTCCCTACAGAGACAGCAGGGAGCTGCATGCCTACGCAAGTAGGAAAAAGCCTAAGGCAAAATCCTAGACTGCAGCTTGCTCATGCTATTGCCATTCAAATCGTATCTGGAGAATGATATTTTATAACTCTCTCTTCCTGAAAATTTATCTGTATTACTTCTACAGAATGCCAATTTGTCTTAAAGCTATTCTAACAGTCTACATATAACCAGAGTAGCCATCTTTAAAGCAGAAAAAAGTCTTAAACTTCAATTTCTCATATTTTTTAAATGCTTTCTGGTATTTTCCATAAAAGTATTGTTATTTTCCCATTCCAATTAGCCTGCTGCTGAAAACATAGAAAAGACCTAAGAAAAACTGACACTTTATCTATGCATCCTATTGAATTATCACCATAACATATGCTTCCTTAGCCTCACTTTTTCAGCTAGAATAAATAAAATACCCCAAAGATACCTACCCTCAAAACACCATCTCATGGCCAGCTGTGGGCCTGACTACAACATAGCAATGAACATATTTGTATCGAGTCTCCCTCTCTTCACCTCCTGCACCCCTCACCTTGGCAAGTACTTGTCCAGCCTAGAGATGGGTTGCACTGCTATCTCGAGAGAGAAATTCTTTAAAAGCAAAAATAAATTATAAAGACATTAACAAATAGAACTAGTTAGTTAGGATAGTTCACAAGAACAACAGTTGAGAAAACGTTCTAAGCAAAGATATCAAACAATTTACATGAAAACAGCATGTGAAGATTTCAGTACCAGAAACCAAATTTTAAAAAGACAAAATGTACTATTTTTAAATAAAGTTGGCATTTAGGTACTTCCCTAAATATTTGTTAGTATGCATAACACATACATAGAGCTGACACCACCCAAAGAATGAAATAGAAGATTTACAGACAAATGTAACACGAAATCAAAGAGACAAGACTCCAATGTTACTTACAAACAAAAAATTAAAAGCTCATGCCACCTACATGCATACATATAAAAAGGCTACGAAATAATGAGCTTTAAGGTACAAACACACTCTATTGCTACCTCAGTTCTATAACACACTTAAACTGCGAAAGTATTATCGATGCTGTTCTCAATACAAAAGCATCAGAGCCTATTTGACATTCTCTAAGCCAGCTGCAGTACTGTCCTTCATTTGCTGGGCAAGAACAAATTTCATCTCCTCTGTCCACACGTGTTTGCCTTTGGTCACTTGCCATGAGTTTGTAACAGTGAACACAGAGCGTGTTTTGTAGCATGGTCTATAATGCAGAAACAAAAAGACTTGACAAAATTATTCTGCCTATATTTGTTATATGATATATCTTATACGACAACCAGTGTTTAAGAAAAAATATAATCCTGTCAAAGAAGAGTTAATACCTGATCATAAATAACAAGTTGTTCATTGTTTTAAGCTCAAACAGGAAAAGCAATAGGCGGTTTTAAAACCGTTTTCAGTAATAAAAAGCACTAATCTTACAATGAAGTATGCAACAAGCTAAGACTTGCTGTGAAACATGATGTTGAAACAAATGTTGACTAAACTAAGCCAGTCTTTGAATTAAAAACTACATTATTCAATGTGATTGTTAACAGAGGGGTTACTGGATAGGGAGTTAGTAAACCAAAGGGCAGAAGCATAAAGCAATTTTAGTCTGCCATATTTCTACATTAGTACAGAGTAATTTTTCATGAAAACAGATCATGATACAAATTGGGTGATAAAAAGATAGTGAACCCAGACCATCTAATCCAATGTTCTGAGAATACCCTATTTTATCTTCCTCACTCCAGCAAAAGTTCTCTGCATTTGCTTATACAAACAACTTACTAAAGGATGGAATTTGAAGATAATCAATTCACCCTTCAGATCTCCTTATTGAAGGGTTGGAGGATCACAGTAAACATATGCTTCTCACACCTAACATCTGCAAGTTTATAACACATCAACCTGGAAAACAGTAAAATCATTTTGTTCTATATATGCCTTCAACACATTGTACACAAAAAGAATGAGTCATCTCAAAAGTGTCTTTCTTTTTTCTTCCTCTAACATAGGACAGTGGTAATTAGAAATTTAAAAGCTCCTAAGAGTGCTCTGAGCAACCACCTAATACACAACACTTGATGTCTGTTACCAAAATCTTCCTCAAAACAATGAATAAAAAGAAGTGTCAAATCATTCACTGCAAGCCCTCAAGGATCCTCAAGGCTGCACAAAGCAAATTGCTGAACTTAGCAGAAATAGCAATGGCTTTTTCCAAAGAGTATGGAAATTCCATCTAACTGATGAACAGTGTTTACTTGTAATAGCATTCAAACACCAAACAGGTCTCCGAGCTATCTTAACAGCAATCCGCTTGTGGATATTAGTCAGCAGCAACGAACTCTAGTTTGAGCTCCCCCATGCTTCCTTTCTAAGGCTATCAGAAGTATTCCAAACGGTAAAAGGAATTAAATTCCCTTCTGAAGTAAGAAAATATTAAAATGCTAACCTTAAAAAGCAATTCTCCTGCTCCCTATCCCAGATTATCTAAGGACAGCCACTGACCTACTTAAGACACTGGTTTCCCCATGGTCTTACCACCAGCAATCTCACCAAGGGTTTCCTACGAGGCCCTGTGCAGAGACCTGTCCTCAGCCGTAGCTCCTCTGGCTAGCTAGAAGTGGTTAGCACTTCAAGTGGTGGAGAGTAAGCAGACTCTCAAATCCATCGATGCTGCTTCAAGGGGTCTTCGGAGGAAAAATAAAACAAACAAATACAACTGCTTCTTGAATAAACAAACCATTTATCGACTCATTTGACACAGCAGTAATAAAAGATAACCCTCATTGTTCTGCAAGGCTGCATTTCTATGTGGATCACTTCTTTAATGTGACATCATCTTAAATCCTAAACTAACACCAAGTTCCACAATTCTGCCATGCAGATTATACTAACATCTGTGACATCAAACTGGTGCTAACAGCACTGGGAATTAGAGAGCTGCTCTGGTGACACTGTTTACAGAACCATGCCTATTATCCTCTTGTACAGCAGAAAAGCAACAACATTTCACTTCCAAACAGTCAGCATTACTTTGTTTGACCCTTATTCCAGCACTTGCTCCTGACTTTGCAGCTTTGAGGAGACTCCTCAGCTTTCCAGTCTGTTTTCCTATCAATATGTAATTTGTAACAACAACTAACATATGCCCCGGAGCTATTCACGGCATCTACCTTTTCTGGGTGTACAGCACTTCATGGTTAGTCCATATAAAAGCCAGTATTACTTCTCTCATTGCTGTCTCCTATGCAACAATGCAGCTAACATACACCACAAAAACGGCTGCCATTAATGAAATATGACTTTGCTGCAAAAAAACACCACACAGCCCCCCAAAATGGAGTCCAACTTTGAGACAACACTGAAGCACTTACTTAGTTTTAAATCCCAGCAATTCGATTAGACTCAACGAGATACTCTGCTGAACAGACTCGTCGAAGTCTAAGTGTTCTCCTCAGCCAGATCCCTAGTGAGCCTGAAAGCTATCCAGGCTCAGTGAAGGCAAGGATTAATCATCCTTTTGGGGATACTGACTGCTCTCTAGGTGGAAAACCAAGTTTGTTATAAATAATCCTTTTTAAATTAGTTATGGATTGCCCCCAGAAACAACAAAATCCTGTTCTCTGATTTCTCCCACCCAAAGGACGCAGCACATTTTGATTAGTGGAACTTGGTCTTTTCCCCGGATATGCATTCATTTTTCACAAAAAAGACTGATTCTCCTGCAGCAGCAGGCCAAATTATCATCCTATCGTAACCTACAAGGCCTTTCCTACCAAGCTTCCTGCCTTCCCTTTGGAAAAATATTGCCCTATCTTAATGTATTTTAAAGATGTACAGTTTCACTATACCAAGACTGTTACAGCAAGTGCCTTGCCTTTTGAATTCTCATCCAAGCAATCCAACAATGTAATCTGCAGTCTGCTCACTGGCATTCAGCATAACCAGCAGGGGTTTGGCAGCGGGGGTGCTGTAGGGGTGACTTGTGCAGGAGGTGGTCATGGGCTGCCCTGTGCTGGTCACACTCACTGCCAGTCGGCTCAGCAATAGACAAAATGGACCCACCGTGCATCAAAACAGAACCAGAGGAGCACATGGCACCTCTGCAAAAAGGCATTGAAGAAAGGGTGGTAAATGTCAAAAGGACAGGTGCTCAGTAGGAGATGAAAGGGAGATGCCAGAGCAGGAGGGTTGCTGAGAAACAGAGGAGATACAGAAGATACAGGGCAAGAGAGCCACAGCAATGACAGCAGGGCAGGAGAAATGCTGGGGCAAACTAGCTGTCCTGAGCAGCGGCAGAGAGGAGGCTCAGGAGGTACAACTCCGAAAGGACAGTGACCGGTGGCGGAACCCACGGCGCAGTGACTGGGTAAGAAAAAAGGAGCGCCGAAACGACAGGAACGAGCGCGCTGACCCGGCCTCCCGCGGCACCCCCGTGGCACCAAGGTACCGCGTAAGGTGGGGCGTGGGGACAGGGGCCAGACAGCGGGAAGGAGAAGCGGCTGGAGAGAAGCCAAGGTGTGTTCCTCCAAGCGTGCTTGTTTGCATTGAGTTTTCAATAGCAGAATCAGTAATTAGAAGTTTGTTAATTGGCAATAAATTAAATTGATTGAAACTCCCCAACTCAGAACTGTTTTGTTGGTCTGTGACTCTCCCTGTATCTGTTCTGGAAGGAGGAACAGCTCAACTGCCTCCACCGCTATCTGAACCATGAACTCTGTGGTCTCAAATTTAATGATTAAAGCCACTAAGTCCTCCCGTCCAGAAAGATCAATGGCAAAAGTTCTCCCCGCTTCTCAATATGAACTAGCTGCCACCATATCTTCAGAGCGCTGGCTTCTGCATCCAGCTGGGATGCGAGGAATGTACGGAATTTCACTGCTGGGAGTGGGAAGCCATCAGGCATGGTGGGATTGCACTTGCCCTACTCTTGGGATTTGAATATTCATGCCCTGGTGTGAACTAAGTGCTGTTTGAAAAAACCCTCAAAAACTTCAGCAAACATGCAGTGCCCGAACTGGTATCTCTTTGGTCATTTGTGTTTCTCTCAGCATCAGTGCTGCACACCAGAACTGCAATTTGAAACCTAGTATTGGAAATAAATTTGGAAAGAGAAAGTAGAGAACAAGCGACACCATAAACCTGCCAATAAAAACATAGTTCTTTTACAGTTGTTTTGTCTTAAAAAGTAGTAAGATGTTTATAAGATATTTCACATACCATTGGACTTTTTTTTTGTCAAGTGGTAGTAGTTAAAATCCAAGACTAAGATTTCTTTGTAATAGCTGTGAAAAGTAAAAGAAACTCTCTGCTCCGAAGACCTCTAATTCAAATAATCAAGGCAGACAAGAGGAATGTTCTTATCCTTATTTTACAGATCAGTTAACAAAGGGAGAGATCAAATTACTTCCCCAAGGTCACCTTAAGAGTCTCTAACACAGAATTGCTCTGTAGTTTAGCACCTTAACCACACAAGTATTTTTTTTTTTAACATCTAATACTACATATATTTATAAAACACCTTTTTTGTGGCTTGTACAAGTCAGCACAACGACTTAATCAAAACAAAACCCCAATGCCCAGCCCAAAAAGCAAACTGTCAAGCACAAGTAAATTTAAAACAAAGTAAAGTAAAGCAAAAAGAAAATGAAACTCCCCACTCCTCCCCCAACAAAGCGTGAATGCATGACCCTGTCATGTGCTCCAACAGCAGCAAACTTTCAGACTTTCCCAGGTCATCTGGGGACAAAAGTTCCAAAGTCATGAGTTTAGATCAAGACTGTTTTTCATTAACATCCACAACACGGAGACCGTGTCAGGACCCAGATCCCATTGTTCAACACTTTCTTCCTTCACATTGGAAATAAATGTTGAGACTGCAAACAAACAAAGCATTGGAGAGAGCGTTCCAGACAGAGAACACCTTGAAATTAACACACAGGTAATATTTTGCTTGCTCTTCAAGTACAGTTCCATCTAAAGCAGTCCAATTTACTTCAAGGGAAAAAGGCAGAATAAAAGCTGCTCTGGAGACTCATGGCTTTTGGGATATGCGAATGGAAGAGAAGGCAAGACTGGAGCCACTGCAAGCATAAAAACAGTCTTCTTGGTCATAACCTTAAGGGATATCAGTATCATGCTTTATAAACAGTATGAAACAAACAAACAAACAAACAAACAACAAACACACAGAGAACTAAATCTCTCTGCAGGACTCAACTACACCAGAAGCCCAATTATACACAAAATGTTAACATTTTGGTGAACTACGTTTTCTGTGTTGTTTACTGGGAAAGCCATTACCAACTGAATATCCAGAGGTGTTTGTGAGAACATGGAAACAGGATTTAGCTTACAGAGGCCTGGTACCCAGCAGGTGCCAGCACCTAACCTTCAACAGAAGCAGTATGCGAAGAACAGAAATCACAAAGCCTCTGTACCTGCTTCACCAACCCTAAAAGTCCTCAGCCCTTCCTCTTTTCTCCTCTTACCCTTCCAAGCATGGAGGCACAGATACTACTCCACTTCCACAGGTCTGCCCATGTATGACCCAACCCAAGGACTCGTCAGATAAAGGGCTGACTCCCAATACGCTTTCACAGATTAGCAGGTGAATGCTAGGACACGCATCAATTGGTCAGGAAATCAAGAATCAGGGCTAAATCCTCAGTTGCTGTGAACTAATGGAAATGAAGCTAGATCAACTTATGTTATCCAGCTCAAAATCCAGACATCAACCTTGACATAGAAAAACTAAGAATGCAGATATCAGTATGGGTTTTAAACTGCACAAGACAGTTAACAACAAGAAACATACACGCATGTGTAAACTTTCTTTCTGTTGCAGGATATAAAGAGAGCAAGTTGTCTTTGGAGGCAACACAGTCACAATAATTTTATCTGGGTAACTAGATAATAGGGGCTCATAATTGGAAAGAGATCTGTACACAGCCAGAGACGACAATGTGGTATCAAACAATTTAGGAAGTGCCATTTGGTGTCAGCAGAAAACACCCTGGCCTCAGGATTTTTTTTTGTTTGTATGTGAGTTGACCAGGCAGACACTGAAATCATTCCACAATATGAACATAATGAAGCATGCTAATTTGCTAAAAACAAATGGTTACTAACCATTTTGCACTTCAGTGAACTGGAATTACATTTTTCTAGTTGAAACCAGTCCCTCCAGTGCCTAGGTAACACATTTACGAACTGACACTGAACCGAATGTGTTTTCAGCTTCCTAAAAACAATTCCGGCAGCGGCTGGTCGGGAGGGGACCAGCTGTACTACACAGGGCTGCATTTTGCAAGTGTATCACTCCACAGAATGATACTTGTAGCAGCTTCGAAGTAGCAATAAAGCCTGACATTCTGGCTAAAGCAATAAATAAATAAAATAAATAAAATGGGGGGAAAAAAGAAGCCAAAAAAAAAAAAAAAAAAAGGGGGGGAAAAAAAAAGCCAAAAAAAAAAAAAAAAAAAGGGGGGGAAAAAAAAAGCCAAAAAAAAAAAAAAAAAAAGGGGGGGAAAAAAAAAGCCAAAAAAAAAAAAAAAAAAAGGGGGGGAAAAAAAAAGCCAAAAAAAAAAAAAAAAAAAGGGGGGGAAAAAAAAAGCCAAAAAAAAAAAAAAAAAAAGGGGGGGAAAAAAAAAGCCAAAAAAAAAAAAAAAAAACGCCCCCCACACCCTTTGTTGGAAAAATTATTTGAAAGGAATAAGGCAGAAAAGCAAAATACTAAACAGTATTATCTTCTCTCATTCCGTACCACAAAATTAAAGACAGCATTTAGCTCATTTATCTATGATCTGTGAGAACAGAAGACAAATTTTATACCCAACATTGATATTAATAGCTATTGTAAATAATGCATTACACTTGGTGGAGAGGGGGGAAGGAAGCAATTTAAATACAAGTCCTTTGCATATTTTCAACTGTTTGTTGTCAACTTTTCCCATTATTCTAGCATATTATCTCCCTCGCCTTTTTTTTTTTAAATCAAAATGATGGGCTTGTTTTAACTTCCTTACAGGTACCTGACAATTTTCATGCTGTAAATTGTATTTACAGAGTACTCCTAAGGTACAGCCCCACGTAGCATGGGGAGCCCAACCAACTGTGCATCAGCTGGATAGGGAGCAGAAACGTATCAAAGGATGAAAACTGAATGCACTGCTAAAACTGCTACACATATTTAATGTGCATTTCAAGAAAATCAGCAGCCTAATTTCAAAACGTATCTGAGAAAACAAGCAACAACTATGATAAGCTGAATGACAATATACTTTTCTGAAAAGATGAGAGGCACAGCTGATCCAAATTATACAGAATCCTTGAAACTTACAGCTTCAAGGATTTGGGATGAAACTGCTTCTTAAACCATCCCTGGTATGGCTTACTGATAGCAGTAGCAGGTCAACAGTTTGCAACTACAACTTTATAAAAATGATCCTGTAAATTTTAAGTAATGGATCTCAAATCAGCTAATAGCCAATATTATTTATGCTGGACCAGTACTTTCCATCAACGAAAGTTATCGGTAGACTGTACAATGGTTATGACTACAACTCTTTCTGAGATACACTACTGCAGACTATTGAGGATTTTGCCCTGTTCATTCCAATCTAAACCCAATGAAGCTAAATTCACTCAATTTATTTCATTTATAGCATTAAATCATAGCGTGGGTGTTCAGAGTTGAAAAACTACTTGCTCTTGCTCAACATGACCACTTTTTATTTCTGCTTCTTACCTAGTTTGAATTTATCCCACATAATCTTTTACAGAGCCCTCAGAAAAGTAAAGAACACAGATCCTCCTCTTCATAGAACAGAGACGAAGTCTGAGTCTGTGAAAACGTAATGCTCCAAAACCACATGCAACCCACTGCTCAAATACAATTCAGAATGTATTTTGCATCTTCATAATGCAACAAACAATACAGACTGCTATTACTGTGAGGAAAGACTCCACAACCCTTCCTAAATTCTTTGACTAGTAAATGCTTTGGTAGCAGGCTTAACATGTCACTCACAGGTAATTGAAACATATCTAATATAGTGCTGCAAAATTCAAACATTATACAAAAGTCCCATATAATCCTTCTTCATTAAAAGGTAAAAATACGACCCTGTCAAGTCCAGGCTTGCTGTATGTGTTTATCTTAAAAATTAAGCTAACTGCTTTGGTGGCCAAAGCTCCTTGAACCGCAGCTAATACAGCTTAAAACAAAACCAAAAATGAAGCAAACAAACAAAACAAAAACAACAGCAAACTTGAGTTAAATCACACAGAAGAAAAAAAGATGCATGCACACTCAGAAGGAACTCAGCTTAAGTTAGGTGTGTTCCAGAGCCTACCCTTACTAAGAGGTAACAAATATAATCAAATCAATCCACTGCAGTTTTTTGGCACATCACATCTGCAGAAAGGAAAAAAGCAGCTGTCAATGAAGACATGCTTAATTTTAAATTTGAAGGTTTAAATTTAAACCTCAGGTAATTACAGGTGGCACATTAGGTCTTTTCAGTTCCAGTCTATCAATAAACATAATTACCTTTTTCTTTCACCATGGCAAACAAATTTTCTTCGTAGTAGAAGCAGCAAGAATTAGTTGAAGTAATTTAAACACTATCTCTTTTCCAGCAGTGTTTGGCTGAGGTGGATTTAAAAAAAAAAAAAAAAAAGAAAAAAAAAAAAAAAAGAGGCAGCTTATTCCAGATAATTATCTTCCTCAGTTAGATTTCCCACAAGGTCTGATATGGTCCTATCACTCGTCGTGTCTCTTTTCTTCTTGTGCCTCTTATCTTCTTCCACTGTGGTCTTTTCCTACGGCTCCTACCCTGTGTGTGGACTCTGCCCCTTGTGCTGAAACAACCAGCTACAGCTGCTGCTGTGTAACAAATGCCGAATTCCATCGTCCCCGATTCCCAGCCACTGACACCACCTTGCATTCCTCTGCCCTTGCAGAACTGAGCTGGCAATGTAATCTGCTCCCAAATGACTGGCAAAAGACTGCAAGTGAGAAGATGTGGGAGAAAAAAGGAGAAATGTTCAAACACACACAAAGCTGAAGTGATATTTATGAGTTTCTTATTATTTTACTTACTCAAGCTGAGCCAGGATGAGAAGGGGACACACAAGATGAACACATGCAAATGCTGAGGCAGGCTGCAGCACAGCGCATTTTCTCTGGCGAACACTCTTTATCCACCTCTGGTTTTACTTCAAAACTGCTACCATACCTCAATTACTAGACCACAAAATATGGTAAGACATAGTCTCTCCACGTCCTCTGACCACAGTACAGAACAGAGTAACACATATAATCTCTGCAAACTGGGAATACTGACTCTAGTCACTACCTGAAATAACAATAAAAATAATAAAAATCAGAACTGCAACCACTCAGCGAGCAACTGGGTCTAGAAGCACAGCCAGGGAGTACCACAGATGAAATCTGTGGTGTGAGTCAAGATAAACACTGTACTCTGAGATACCAAATACCTGTAAGACCCAATTCCTTTTGAGACGATAGCCATAAGTGTCCAAGGAACTGAGAAGAAAGAGAGCAGTATACTGAAACAGCAGCACTGCTGGGGTGAATGCCACCCTCCAACACACCTCCGACAAGGCAAAGCACCACTGCTGAATCTGGACAGCAAACCAACCTTCCTGTTTCTGGTTTTCCAGGCACTAAACACCACCTGAGAAGGACTGGTCATTAAGCTGATGTTAAAACAAACAAACCCTTTACAATATTGCCAAGCCTTATTGTCTTACAGCAAAATTTAGAATATTTCTGTTTTCTATTAAAAGATAACAGCTCAGAGTCAGGTGAGAATCAAAGCTGCACTTTCATAAGCACAATTCTATTCCCAGTTATGGAGAAAAGCTTGGAAATATTACTACTCAAAACCCTGAATGCTCACGAAAACCACTTAACATGCATTATTTTGAATGCATATATACTGCCAGTATCAAGTAGCAATACTACTGCATTTACACGCCATTTTTTCCTTGTTTATAAATAACTATTCCTCATTACAGCTAGCTACCAGTGACTTTGCCAATACAAACCTAACCCATCATGCCTTTGCCTCAGCTGTAAATTTTAGTATCTGTGTTTAGAGGTGGAGAAAATGACAAAGGAAAATGAATTTACTTGCCAAGGACAGAGGTGACCTCAGCAGAAGAGAGCTGGATTGAATACAAAGCTATTCTGGGCTAAATTACGGGCAGATTCCCCAGGCTACAGCTTCATCTTGACCACAACTCAGCGCAGTATCTGCTCTAGGTTACATGATGGAGGTGCAATTACATTTACACAGCAGCCTGAAGCAAACTCTATGTTCAGCCCAGAGTCAGAGAAACCTCTGTTTTCTGAGAGCTAGAACTCACATCTCTACAATGGAATTCCTTCTCAATGCCACTGTATGTAGGGAGAGAAAAATTAATATAAAGAAACAAACTGCAGGCATCAGCCAGACAGAGCACCAGATGGCTGATACATGCTGCAAAATCAGAGCATACATCCATCGTTAAAAATATTTTCAGTAAATAAATTCTAAGTGTTTTGTATAAATGCCATCCAGAACAACAGAAAGAAATGAAATAAACCAGTCCGCTTCACCCAAAAGATCTCTCTTCTTCAATTACATTCTTTAATAAATAAATAAATACATAAATTAGAAAGACTGACAGAGATTCAGGCACATGCATGGAAAAAAATAGCTATTCTCTAACAAACCTAGGCTGGCTTTCTATTGTTAGCAGCCTAACGTGTAAGAGAAGCACAGCCCAGGCAGTCTGACATTCTTGTTTCTATGACTCAGTTTGCTACTATTAATAGCAGCCGAGCCTCAACTGGCGGAGCTGGGCTCAGCCCCACCAAGGCTGGGGCGTAATACGCTATGTCACATTTCTGACACGCTGGAGACAGCCAGGTTGTAACTCAGCCTGGCTGTGTTCTTTTTCAAACAGTATTTTGTAAACAGTTAGGGGCCAGCAGCCTGAAAGGGGCATATCTGACCTTCATTCATAAACGTTTGATCTGATGTGCAGAGCACAGTCTATGCTCCGCATGCATGGATACTGTTAACTCTTTCCTTCTGACACCCTCAAAAGGGTTGCGATGCTTATCATTCATTTTTTTGTTCCAGCAGCTGCTGACACAGAAGCTGGCTGCTGGTATCTGGACTTTCTGTTCTCTGAGTTCATTACCTCCATTTTTCACATGTGCTAGAGATTAGCACTGCCGTATCTCATCTCGCCCATAGCTGAATAGAAGCTTTTCCTCGCTTCATTCAGCCATGGAAAGCTGCAGTGTTAGACTACAGTATGCACATAGAAATAAATTTAAAAATACAGACTGCAGTATATTAGACTGGAGATTTTAGGAGTCTAATGTAATTTACTCCAGTGTGAGAAGATACAGATCAGATGTCGGTATTGTAAATAAAATCTTTTAAAACTGGGATGATTTGCTGTTTTAATCTCATTGTTTCGAGCCTGAAGACAAAAATTTACCTTCCTGTACAATTCAGAATCTACTCATATACGCTAAACTGGAGATGAAAGACAAATAGTTAGCAACTCCAGAAACAAAACCCTGGTACTTGCTGCTATTTAGAGGTGCATATTTTAAAGGAAAGAAAAATAATCTTTTTTTCTTTACATAACCTTTTGCACAGTACAACTTTAAGAGTTTCCCTTGAACACAATCAGGTTGAAAGATTCACAATGAGTACACTATAGCTACACAGTGTAATTATGTTACTGTTGCTTCACCCTGAAAAATACCCCCTGCATTCAGGAAAAGACAAGGGAGTCGTACTGAGATCACTCCACAAAGGGAAAGAGTTAAACTGTTTGCTTTGCTTTTTCCTGTACAGTGATAATGTTGAAAAAGTACATGTTAAGATACTAAGCAGTTTAGCCATGACTTAAGATTTGTTATTCTCATTTTAAAAGTTGGTTTTCATATTTTTATCTTGCTCTCATTCTTCACAGATGAGACCAGGGCTTATGAGCATCATTACACAGTTTTTATACAACAACTTCAAGACTGACTGATGGTATCTCTTGTTCCTCTACCAAAGATAGAAACAGGATAAGTTGTACTAGTAAATAACACCCAGGAAAATATCCTCTGTTTAATGTCCTTTTCCTTCCGGCAAAAAGCCTAGCACAAACAGTTGTGACAGGAAAGCCTGCCACAGGCTTCCACAGCTTAATCGTACAACCTCAGTCAATTTAAGAGTCACCACTTCTGTAAAGCATTGATCACGGCATTTTGCAAAATGCTCATTTCTCCAAGAAGGAAATTCCCCTCTCTCATGCTCTTAAGGAAAAGGAGACCTGCTCTAGTTGTTATCCTGACTTAACCGTGCCTGCTCAGAAGAAAAACTAATGATGTCAACATGGGATTTCTTGCACCCTGCAGTGGTCCCAGCACCCTGATGTGTAAGCACACGGTTTCCAATTTCAGCATTCTCAAGCTATACGGTTAAGTATTTCCTGGCTTCTGTTCCTGTTGAACATACCCCAGCCCAGCAGTCTATTCCTCTGATGTGTTGTCCTCAGCCACTTGGACAACTGACACATTTTCCATCCTTTGAAAACAGCACAAGCAATGATGCTTATTATGGACTCGAGCACAAAAGAAGGCAGGCAACTGACTCACAAAGCTGATGATTTCAGTGGAGTTTTTCAGACACGCCGCCGAGCAGAACTCAGCCTGCACCTGAAAAAACTGTCGCCCATACATAGGTCTGAATAGCTGGGTGTTCACTCCCAGGTGCTTGGTAAGAGTGCTCTTGCATGCGTCGCTCTTTTGCCTCTCCAGGTTCTCACGGTACCCTCAGTAAACCTACCGGTCTTCCAAAGCCTGCAGGTGAGTTACAGAAGTCTCTTCACGGCAGGTATTTCATTCTATAGCCTCTCCATACTCTCCACACAGTTTATCCTCTGTAACGAGCTCGTACAGCAGCTTGTGCAATGGCCGTAGGCTGCCAGCCTCCCCTTACCCCATCTCCTCCCCACACTGCCCTGTGTGGAGCCAGGAGGACGCTGAAGAGCTCTGAAGGCCCCACAGACTGCCCTCACCCCCGAGACCCTCTGTGCTCCCAATCACAAGCTTCAAACAGTCTAGGGGAGCACACTCAGGCCCACCAGAGACGTGCTTCCTTCTCAGGACGTATTACAGTCCTGAGACCCTACATCCTAGGATAATCACAGTATCCGTACTCTCACCAGGCTGATTCTCAGGGCAAATAACACCCAATGGCCTGGATCTTATCCGCAAGTTTTCCGCTAAGCTGTGCTTTCCTCTGCCACCTATGTCACGCTATTTTGAATACAAGCACTCTGCAATACTGGTATTTACAATCATGTGCCATCATTCTATTGGAGTAAATGAAATTAAAATTTACCAAATACATCACCTGATTCAGCAAAATACATAGAGTGGTTCATCCGATCTGCCAGGATGTGAGTTTACTGTTTTTTAACAGAAACATTTAATATTCTTAAAAACCAGATTCCTCGGGAATGTAACATTTCACAGCTTTTGATCTACTACGTGGTCTGGATTTCTTAAAACAAAATTTGATTTTCTGAGGTTCTTGCAAGGAAGATTTTCTTAGTAGACTGCTTTCTGCATAACAGTAAAAGCTGCCTGCAAAAAATACAGATAAACAGTAAAATGGTAACATTTAATTTATTGCAAGACAAAATAAGGAAACAAGGACACTCGTCTTTCCTCTAAACATTAAGAAGCCTCTAACACACAAGCTTATGTAAAAAGCACCTGAAACGTCCAGATCATCTTATCTTTAGAAACAGATGAGAAAAGATGGTTACATTATACTTCTTTGCAGTGGCTCCAAAAATATACAAAGCTCACTGTTGAGTAATCTTCTCACAGTAGGTATGCACAAACATTTACCTCAAAACACTCATTTATATTATTGATATAACTGGCTTCCAAACTGCTTATGTTACTGTCAATCCTTAGAAAGGAGATCGTACTTTATGAACACCTGCGTGAACTTTTACTCTATGGACACATTTGACACTGAACTGAGACACAGTACAGTAATAATGCCTAGCGGCAGTGGTTCACATTTAGTATTTTTATTATAAGCTTACCTTATAAAATCATCACTATTCACCCGCTACAAACTGAATTAGCATAGCCAATTCACAATCACAGTCAGTGCTGTTGCAGATAAAAATATGCACATACTCTCAGCAAGCATCTGACAATTACTGCTGAATACTGCAAATAACTTGCATGAAGGCAGGAATCCCTGACAGGAAAGAGTATAAGCAAGTGTCATGCTTTCCTGTACTTGCCTAAGGTTAAGGAGATTTGATACTGATAATCCACTTCAGAATTGGATTTACTTCACAGAACAACCGCTACAGCCTGCTTTGGGAGCTTGGGGCTCAGTGAAATCAGCAGGAAGGCAGTCTAGTCTAAGGAACTTCTCCATGAGAGGTCCATGAAATAACAGATCGAAGCAGCTTCCCACCAACTAGTTAAATTGCAGAGCAAAGCAGCAAGTTCTTTGTTTTGCAGTCTCGAAAGATGTAATGGAGTATCTCACTGAGCATTAACCTTTAGCGTGTGCCTCAACAACCCAACACACAACAAAGCTGACAAACGTGCAAGTCCACAGTCCCTGAAGATGAGGCAACTCGTCATGTAGACATTGGATACACATCACCCTTACATATAAACTGGACTAATTTTTCACTGTGCCAAAAGACAGATCTCTTCTGATTGCACATAAGCTATCAAAAGGACTCTCTAAAAGAAGCACCGAATCTGTCCTGCAAATACAGCTCACTCCCAACAGTTATTTCCCAGTCCAGTGTCTTATCAAATGAACCACAGAGGCCCTCAAAGGAAAGATAAAAATATGGTCTCCAAGTAGATGCAACTTGGCTAGTGTAATATTCAAACAAACTTTTACAATGAACAAATCTTTTATCACCTCATTCCAGCTTCTGGAACTCTTCTATTAGTGGCTCTTCTATTTTATCTGCTAGCTAGGGAGGTCACTTGCTTCAGTATGTACAAACTTATAGATTTGAAACTTTCCTAAATACTGTTGAAATGGCAACAAAGAATTTGAAGGAGACATAGATCAAACTGATATTCAAAATAGAGTAGGCAAAACTGATTCCAATATCTGCACCAACTGGAATTTTTAAACAGAACTACAAAAGCCATTTTGCTGCTGTTGCTCTGTAAGAAGGTTTGCTCACAGTTTACACCAAACTGGATGGCTTATGGCCTCTGCTCCAAAGGAGAGGCAATATATTTTAAAGGAGAGCTTGCCAACTTAGAAATATACAAACAATATTTAATCTCCCAAGTATTGATGAATACTGATAAGCTAATTGGTTTTGTATTTTTGCAATTTACAGTTAAATGCTTCTATGTTTACACTGAAAACTGCACAGACAGCTTCACTGTCTGATTCACACGTGGTAGCAAGCCAGTGGCAAACATTCCAGGGCGCTGCAGTGTTTCTGTGGTACCCCACCATAAGGACTTGCTCTCTAAAGGGAAATAATTGAAAACAAAATCAAAAGCAGGATGCTGCAAAACCTGTAATCACAAACTCCCATTCTAACATTGTCTTCTTGCTTCCCTTTCAGCTTTGTCTTGTCTGCATACAAGTTTGTGAATAAATTTGAGAGTAAGAATACCTTTGCTATGTGCGTGCAGCGTGCCCAGTACAGCAGGGCTCTCATCCATGGGAAACACTGGGGTGAAGAACATTCCTGCTGTTCCCCTTCTTCCCTTCTCGTTCCATTAACTATCCCCCCTTTCACTGAGAAAAGCCCACAGAGGTCTATCAAATATCTATTATTTTCCCAAACCAGAAGACGCTTTTAAGGTCCTTGTATATAGCAGTCTGCTCAGTGACGTCCCCACCTCTGCTCATAAAGGAGGAGAAGGCGCTGACAGCAGGGCGCATTCATCCTCTCCTCAGCCCGTGCACGAGGGACATACGGAGCGGACGAAGCAAGAGGCGAGGCCACGTAGCAAGCTTCTCTCTCCTCTTCTACTCCCTCCATGCCCCAATGTCAATATCAGAGGGAGTGAGGACAGCCATCTCCTATTCCCTTCTCTCTGCCCTGAAGTCTTTCCCACTATTCCACCTTTTGGAAAAGGAGCACATGCCCAAGGCATAGCTCTCAGAGAAGAAACAGCACTTTCTACTCCTCTCTTCCCCATCCCAGTGCCACCATGCTACCCACTGGCAGAAAGGCCGAGCTTCCTCAGCGTGAATCCAGCTTCCACTTCGATTTGCCTGCCTGGCCCCCTCACCT
The DNA here is from genome assembly GCA_013399475.1 of Chauna torquata. Lineage (NCBI taxonomy): Eukaryota > Metazoa > Chordata > Aves > Anseriformes > Anhimidae > Chauna > Chauna torquata. The sequence goes on from VXAL01009867.1 coordinate 262,017, forward strand.
GTCCCACCGGCGAGAGGCCGTGGTGGCTCTGAGCCCCCAGGGACCGGGGGAGCGGGCAGCTCCTCCCGCCTCAGGCAGGGGAGGGCAGGCCACGCCGCCTGCCCTGCTTCAGCCCTGCCCAGGGAGGGGACCGCATTGCTCCCTCAGTTGTTCGGTTAGAATACCAAGATTATACAACTGCTAGTGACGGACGCAGGAGAGGAAGTTTCAATCAGATACGGAACAAAAGTAGGACTCCCTGTAAACAGTGCGGGACGTGTGGCCACAACGTGCTCCTTCCAGCCACAGCTGCCTGCACCCGTCAGATAACGGAGTTACAAAGCAAGTGAGATCCTTGCTTAAGTTCCCTCAATAATCTTCACACTACTGCTATTTCTTATGTATATAGCCACACTGGAAGCAAACGCCCCCAAATTCTCATTATTTCTTTCTACTTAAAGCTGATTTAGCTACTTTTTCTCGCTAGCATCTAGTAACAGTAGGAACTACAATTTCATTGTTGCTTACTGGTTAACAGATAAAGAATCTAGGCAGAGAGGGAGCAGCGAGCCCTACAGAGGTGAAAGCAGTTGCACTAAACCATGTTATGTTAATGCAGATTAATATTAAACCACCAATGTACTACTAAGCAAATTAGCTCGGATTGATCTTGAACACTGGCAGTGACCTGGCCCACAGCAAATGGAAAGCTGAAACAGGAAGCCAAGGGTTAAGAAGACTTTAAAATGTTCAAATACTTCAAATAAAAATGGCACAATGATTAAATAGGAATACAGATACTCTGAACAGGCAGAGGACAAAGAAGTGGTTCTGACTAATTACCTTTTCTTTTTCTTTTTTTTTTCCCTATTTTAAATGAAGCCAGCTGTGCACATTTACAGAACCAAAGACTTTTAGGGCCTATCACAGGGAGTTTCAGCTATACTTCTTACTCCAACATGAAACCAGCACTCAGGTATTTTCACAAGCAAATTTATCCCTAGTACGACAAATACTGAAGGAACTGCATCACGTTGACTTCGCCTGCTGCCGCCACTCACTGCGAACCTGAGAGTAACACAAGTGAGAACATCTGCTTGTGCTTAATGGGTGAGCAGTGAAAAGCAACCCCATCCTGCTAAAGCTGATGAACTAAGCAACTACATCTTCGACACCTGCAACCATTGCAGGATCAAAAGCACAACAGCACTGTTACTGTAGGGGCAGGCAGAGCAGCAAGCAGCTTCTCTAACATGAGCGAGCGAGAGAGCACTTTCACCTGCGAGCAGTTTGTGCACAAGCCCTTGCTATGTAACATCGGGGTAATGCCAAGGCATTGTGCAGCAAGGACAAAAGCAAGATTCTCACTCGGTGATGGTAATTGTTAGAATGGCTCTGCAAGCGCAGGAGCCCAGGGGACAGCAGCTCAGCCATGCTTGACTGAGCTTTACCAGGCACACGTGATCCTTCATGCTGAACCCCAGCTGTACACAATGGGTTTACAAACAATTTCCAGAGGTGCTGAAAAGCACCCGGAAGAGAGAGGCTGCTCCCAGGATGACAGCCCAACCTCGATGACGTGCTCAGTCCATGAGGCACACAGTGCAATATGCCCATGAAACTCTACCGTAACACTGCAAAGCTGTCCCCAGAAGACTGGGATTTCAGGGAGGGAGAAACTTCCCACAAATCTGAACTGGATCACGACACTAGAACAATATGCTTCTTAAAAACAAAAATGAGGAGAAAAAAAAAAAAACAGTGCACTCAGCCAGGTCCTCAGCTGACCTTGATCTCTAATCACAGAAACAGAGAATCAAAAGAGACTCAAAAGATCACATAGCCATGTGCTGGGTAGGCTCAAGCAAATAGATCCTTTGCGACATTCATAAAAACCTCAAAAAAGTTTGCACAACATGTGTTGGCAAACTGTTCCTCCACTTCTCTGCCTTTGCATCTAGGAAGTTAGCTACACAGTTATGCAAACTGGATCTTCTCTGCTGCAAATGCAGCCAATCTCATTCCGTGCTTCTCGGTGCAATGGAGAACACATCTCCATTTGACAAACCCTTCCACACGTGGAGATTGACTAAATCCCTCACTTATCTCCGCTCTTCTAGATTGAGCCAGCCTAGTTCTATTAATCTTTCCTCATAAGTCTTCTTACCTAAACTTCTTCTTATTCTCACTGCCTTCTACTAGTTTTCCTCCAGTTTATCAGTATCTTTTACAAAATGCAATGTCCAAAACCAGAGGCAGTATCTAGCAGAGGCCTCTTCAGTAACAGGAACAGAGAACAACTATCTGCCTTGCTGTACACATCTCCTGCTAACACATCCCAGAATAAGAATAAATTTTTGCAGCAGTATCATTTGATTTACATTTATATTGTGATAAGTATCATTATCCTCCATATGCTTTTCTGAAGTACTGTTAGTTATTTTCCATCTCTCATCTGTGCAAGTCCAACACTTCAGACTCGTGTTCACTGAAGTTCAACTGCATGACTTCAAACCACCTAGCTGACTTATCAGGACCATTCTGAATTCAGATATTGTTCTGCAGGAGAATGACATAATGCTCGTAAACCTGGATTACCACAAACTTTTAAGGCATGCTCCACATTCCATCATATAAATCAGCTCTATAAAAACAGTGTTACTTGGAGTGAGGCCAGGAGAGATCACTCACTTGAAGGAATCTATTTGAAAAGCTATCAAAAAGCAGAACCACCTTATCTGAAGTACACAAGCAGTCTGTATAGCATATCTCAGCGTCTAAAGAAAGAGTGCCAGCTACTACAGTGCCAACAGAACATGGATTTTTCTCTCTCTCATCACCTCACTCAGCATTGCTCAGCTTTGGACACCTTACAAGCCCATGCAGCACCATTAAAATCCCATGGCCATAGGTCACATCACGTACACACACTGTGGGGAGCTTCTGTGAGCACCATTAGCAGGCAGGACCAAGGATTAAAATATAAATTCATTTTTCCATCTGTCTTCCCTCTTTCTGTCCAGGTAACAATAGGGACTGGCGATAAAGAAGCTTCAGAGTGACCTTGGGCACTCCTTGGTACTAAGCATGGAAAATGGCAACGCAGCACAAAACAATGCCTGTTTGTTTCCCTAGCTGGGGGCTGATGGCAAGGGTGTCATACTCTCTAGCTTTCCTGCCGTAACACTGCAAGAAAACTCTGCTGATACAAGCAGGCTGATGTGTGGTATCTTAGAGTGTATAAAGATTCAAATGCTTACACTGCAGCTAGTATTTTATAATTCAACCTTCTATTTCAAGTCTGGAAAGCCAATTCCTCTCAAGAACACCTTACCTCCTCATGTTCCCTCACTTAACCATGTTGATCGCTTGGACCCCTCCTCTCCGCAAACATACACACGTTACAAACAGATCTTTTCCCCAGACCCCCATTTTTCAGAGGTCTCGGCGCTTTATAAATTTTCCTGCACCAGTCCAGCCTGCTCCCTGGCTCACCACTGAGCTGTCTTCATGCTCTCTGCACTTCCCCCATGGCCTTCTCATCCTCTTGAATTCCTTCTGTCTTCCTTTGCGTCCAACTGATCCAACACAAGCAGCCATTCTCACAAGCGCTGCTTTCAATTAAGACTGTTACATAAACGGTTACTAACCTCATACAGGAGGTCGGTTAGATAATATGGCATCTACCTCCTTTCCCTCAGGTGTATATCACTGCTGCATCAAACAGTGTTCAGGTTGGAGGAGGAGAAGAGGCTGCACAGGGAATCACGTACAAGCGACAGATGACAGCATCTCAGACGAGAAGCAACATCACACAGTTCCAGGTCAATTTTCTCTTTGAAATTCCTCTGCTCTTTTGAAACCAGCTTTCAACTTTTGCTAGTCCTGAATATCAGACGTTTTTCTGCAGCCTCCGTTGTATGGGAGCCTGGCCTCCAGAGACTCCTAGCCGTCTGCTTAAACAGGCCTTCTGGGCTAACACAGGTTTGGCCGCAGCAAACCACCTGGCTGCCAATTCCTCCCGTGGGAAGCAGTCCCTTACCACCTCCCCCAAAATTGGGAGTGAAGGCTGCTCAGCAGTCTTTGCTGCCGAATGAACCCAAGGACCTCCATTCTGCATTTACCTTGCAGTGATTCAAAACCTCTTTTGAACTTACTTTTTTTTTTTTTTTTAAAGTTTTCTTCAATTTCTAGACTACCCTTACCTGTCTACATCATGCCACTGTATAACCTGAGATGAGATGTTCCAGCCTTCCCCTTATGAAGCCAATAGCTTCATGCCGAGTGCTAAGTAAAAAAGCATGTCTCGGGTTAAATCCCTGAGACTCCAAAGACTCACTTCCTGAATACTAAATAGCTCTGCACTTGTTGAGAAGATTCCTGACCTTCCAAAATCCTAAGAAATGGGCCTTTCCTGATGGTTATAATTCTGCTTATGAGCAGCAAGCATAATATTAGATGTCTCCAAATGCCTTGCGTAGGGTAATTTCCAATCTCTTTTTGTAAAGCCAAATACAGACAGCAAACTGTCTTCCAGGAGCACATATAAGCTGCTAAATCTTGTAGTACTTGAGGAACCATAATCCCCAAGCAGGCACATGGCCTAAGAGATGAACTCATGCGTTTCCTATCTTAAAGTCACATACAGCTTTTACCACCAGGCCTTTTTCAGTAACAATTTCACTACTTTTGTTCTAAATAGCTGGGATTCTGACTCCAATTATGCTACTGCAATTTAGGCAAAGCTGAGACACCAGACACCTTGCAACTTTTCAGCTAGCATTATCCACACGACCGGAAAGCAGGACCATAACGTCCATCCTATTGAAGAGCAGCACCCCATCTGCAGGATGAAAAAATAATGCTAACCAGAACCTGCCCCACTATCTTTGCGACTGCTGATAAATGAGTGAAGAATTGCACAAATGCAAATTTCTAGAGAGATTTAAGTCCAATACGAATTAGAAGAAAATTGCAAAAAGGTGGCTCCCAGTCTGCTACAAATGCAAAGCATTTCCTTCAGGTCCCGCATGGATCGATCACATAGCCAGTCACCATTCATTCAATCTCCTACTATAAACTGTGTTTCAGAAAAATGCATAAAATATCTGTAAAAGTTTTCTCCAGAATACCAGTGTTAAACATTGGGGGGTGGCAAGCCAGAATGATACCTGCTTTTTCAGGTTCACAGCCATGTTATTTACCTCATGTTTTAGCATCATCTTAATTAAAATTTTAGTCTTATCAGTATTGGTCGCTCAGAAGCAGTAACTACACCAAAGAGCGTATGGTTTTTGCACAGTGCTACTATTACACTTGAAGTTCATTGGGTACAGAGCTAACCAGCTAAAAAACTATTTGCACAGAACAAAAAGTGTTATCCGGTACTGATGAAATATCAAACTTGAAAGCAAATCTTTGAAAAATACTTGCCCACCACATACAATCACTCAATATTAACATTTTCAGGATCTAAGCAGAGTGACAAGTATGTAGTAGTTCTCTTGATCTGCTAAGGACAAGCAGAATTCCAGCACATAAGCAGTTTGGGGTATCAAAACTGAGGTCCATAATGCAAGTCATAGAAGAAAAATTTTAAATTTATCTGAAAGCTTCAGATTAACATTTATAGCCAATTTCATAGATTGGCATTTCCAGAAAACTTTTATTTTTTAATTTTAATTCTTAATGGATTGTAACAAATGAGTTAAGCTCATGAATTCAAAATAGAACATCCTCCCCCCTCAAACGAATAGCTCCTTCAAGGAATAAACCAGTGTTCAATATTAATAAACAAACAAACAAACAAAAACCCACAAATTTTAAGAACCACTGGGAGGAAAAGAGATCATTTTTATGACTGTATGTACTTCCACACTGCACTGCATCTTCAATACCACGTACAGTTCTATTCCCCACGTTTTCAAGGATTATAGTAGAAGTAGAAAAATAAAGGGGAAAAAGGATAATCAAAGGCATAGATGGGCTCCTGCACAAACAGCATCTAAATAAACTATGCCTGCTTATCCTGGAAAAGAGGTATCTGGTTAAGAGATATAACAGATGTCTAATAAATTCACAAGTGATAAGGTGAACAGGGAAAGACTTATAATCATCTCTTCCAATTCAAAAATTAGGCAGCTTCAAGTGAAACTACTTGGCAATAGGTTTAAAAACAAACAAAAGGGAATACAGTTTCGTAAAACCCTTGGAAAGCTCTGGAACACACCACCACAGGATGTTGTGCTTTGGAAAGGTATTTTTCCAGCTTGAGTACTTCTGCAGATTAAAGCCTTCTTTTTCCCAAGACAGACACATAGAGAGAGATGCACCTATATCCATCTTTTGACTACTCTGATTCTAATTTGTTTTTTTATTCTTGTTCCCTCCCATCAGCCACTAAAAATATTTCTTCACACCTGAGCATGCCTGCTGTCATAAAGCATCTTGTTGCTACACAAGAAATAAGCTAGCTACAAAGCAATTCAATCTATACGCTGAACAAAAAACATGACCTGATGCCAGTCCTCACTTACCCAGATCCTCAGGACCGTCAAATAACCGTTCACATAAGTAGTAGTCATCTGGATTCAAGTAGGGCAGTTGCTTCAGTATGCTCTGCTTCGGAATGAGATACAAGACCTCTGCAATATCCCCATCCTCAATAACTGACATCCTTTTGACTGAATTTCTGAATTTCACCTTTTCCAGCACCAATTCTTCACTTTTACTTGATCCACACAGCTTCCCAAAGCTGTTTAAGATGGGGAAAGATGGCATTTCTATTAGGAAGAAGCTATGGAAAGCTTCATGTACTATGTTACACGAAAGCTATGGAAAGGAGTGCACGTACTCAGTCTACTACCCACGGCGCACTGTCCTTACCGATCCTTCTCTTTTTCTCTTATCCAGCAAAGGAGATTAAGGAAGATATATTTTTAGTGATTATCTTCAAGAGATTATGACAGTATGCTTGATCAGGTGACTGCCATCTAAAACTATTGCAATCAGTTGCAACTCATCCCTGGGAATTCAAAAATCTGAAGCAAAACCATAAAGAGTATTTGAAAATCAGATTAATATTCAGGACAAAAGAAAGAATTTATCTGAGGTATGTAAGAGGATTAGTTTAAAAACAACAAAAAAAACACCCTTGCTGTGTTAGAAATCTTATTATGGAAGAATCATCATCCTAAGCTACAAATGCACATCTGTGCATTTAATCTACCATGCCCCCGTTTCATGCCAGGTCTGTACGTGTGCTACGGAGAAAAGGTTATAGTAAAGACAGAGCATGCTTGTCCTCCTCTTTGAGGAATATACAAAGGCTGGTTAACTCTACTTCATAAGTAGATGTCCTTGGAGAAATCCTTTCTGCAGCTTTCGCTGACTATTACAAACAAAAGCACTTAAGCTTTCCCCTAACTACTAAAGACTGGTTTGCTTGTGCTCTCTTCCTCTCCACTTTCCTGCATAGCTGACAGGAGAAGCTTTGCAGATACTGTGCCAACTCCTCCTGCTTCACTTACAAGAAGTATTTACATTAATCCAATTCCAGTGACTTGCTAATCTAATCATCTAATGAATATTTCTCCCTGGGTAAAGGCAGAGTTAATCATCAACTGGGCACTGGAAAGTCACAGGAAATTCCAAAGCAAAAGATAAAAAACAACTAAAACAATATTCATCATCTAGAACAGGGAGTTACAGGTAGACGCCAAGACAAGCCCCCTACTCAGAGACAACCTCAGCTCCTTATTCTCCCAAACTTCCTGAGACAACAGCACAGTGTTCAGCCCAGGCTTTCAATTCCCCTTAACATACAGAAGTTAGACATAGCTGTAAAATGGCCTGGTGCAATAACTGCACTACTTCCAGCAAGGCTTTTGCTAAATTAGAGGGTGAAAAAAAAGATCAAAATAATAAGCTTACTGAGCACAGTGAGAAACTGTCATTTAACTCTTCCCTCTAAACCCAAACAGAGTTCAAGCACTATCTACTGATGGGAACAGGCTTTGAAGAGAAGACAGCTTTATTTACTGTTCTAAGGAGAACATACCATCTCACAAATCCAGCCTTTGATCATCTATTATTACACAGTTTTCCTTTCCTGTGAGGTCATTTGCTTTTTATTTTTTAAGTTGCAGGACTTTTATGTTATCTTGAAAACAAGCCTGAAATCACGGTTCCCTTTAAACAGCCATTCCCCAGGGCTTTATAACCAATCACAGACAGAGTGGGACAAAGCCAGTATAAATCAACACCACTGTACTCATTTTAATGGGGTGATGCTAATGTATATTGAGAAGGACCTGGCTCAATAAACACAGCAATTAGAGTTCTTTCTTACTGTATCTTCTATCAGATCAGAGATCTCAGCAAAAGCTGTGTTTTAAAGTATCACCCCGGGGAAATGAAGCTTTTTAGCTGTTTTTCAATCTCCCAGATTTCACAATTTACTGACCTGCACACCATAGCTAGTCAGTGGAGGAGGCAGATCTCCTGAAATAACAAAAGCTTCTACCTCTTCAGCTGAAGGTGGATCACCATTCTGTGCTTAAAGCAGAAGGATGACTCATAGGAGACGGCTGGATGCACTCTAACACACGTATCTCTCAGCTTAGCATAAGAGTATCATTTATTGCTGAATAATCTGAGAAAGATGTTGACAGGCTACAGAAATCTGACAACAGCGGTGCCAATTACCCAGCTCCACCAATACTTCAGGGCAGACTCTGCCCTTCAAGGTAGGCGAGGCAAGAGCACACCTTACCCTGACTTCAACTCTGCTGCCCAAGTTAATCCTCAGAAAGGTGAGCTCTGCAGTAACTTTTTAAACTCTAGCAACAGTTGCGACAGCTTGTCTGCCTGAAGTGTAGCCTGTCCTTCACCACAGTTTGCACAGATCCGCGAATTCCAACTTTCCAGCTGTGTGTACCCAGACAGTCGTTAGACCCATTAATGCAAAACATACTAAACTGGTAAGATCCGTTGCGGAGCAGTAATCAGAAGAAACTGTGGTCTTTTTCCACATAATCACACACCATAAAAGCTGTTCGAAGCCTCCACTGATTTCTTTAACCGCTGGAGGTTTTACCTCTTACTTGCCTATAGAAGAGCTGCAACCAGGGGACACAGGTGAAGGGGCAGTACGAAGGTATAAGAGGCTGAACCCACTTTTACCCACTCTGGGATCTGTTCCTGCACTTGGCAGCACGACTTCTGCAGGCAGAGTAACTCCAGTGCTAGCTTGAAAGGCAGCAGAGACCAGTGGCCTCTTTCTGCAGCATCTCCACCACAGCAGCAGTCAGCCTGTGACGGCTGTGGAAGGGTCCAGTGCTATTTCAAACAGGGAGTCACAACCCTGTCTCTTTCTGACACTAAGACTCATGGCATTAGCGGGGGGGACACGGGTACAGTTCAGCTTAGGCGAGCACTTTATGACTTTAACATGTCACCACAGAAACATCCAGCTTATTAATTTTTGAAATTAAGGTCACCTTTCTCCAAGAGGCTACTCCGATGATGCCCCTTTTCCAGCCCTGGCTACTGCTGTCAGCATCAGATAGCTGCAGTCCCAAAGACCACACAGTAGCTGCTGCTGCTAACGTAAAGCAGCATCATTTTTTGTTACTTTTTTTACACAGCGTATGCCTTTAAGAGCCTCCGTCCTGTTAACACATAACCTAAGAGGACAACAAGTACAAGTGAGCAAAACAGGACTAAGAAGCATCAAACAGAGTGGTTTCCTGAGCCAGGCTAGGGGCTGTCTGCAGCGATCGGCTCCGAGCATCAGGTCCCTGTGCCCAAGGCCCGAGACAACCTCCTACATCACCCTGCTACCAAGTGTTATTGGCAACAGGGTAAGCTTCAGCCAGAATCAAAAAGACAGGGCCAATCTCCTACCACTTACGTTAAGCACTTGATTAGATGGAAGAGACTGACTTCTAATATCCTTGCTGTAGAGAAACAAAAGGGACAGGAAGCACAAGGGCACAACCCTGTCCTTATGTTTCTTGAAACCCATTCTCAGGAACCCAGAGCGCCCAACCCAGAAGCAGCATTGAGGAAATTTCCTCAGCATCTGCCAAGTATCAAAATATTTTAAAGCACTGCCAATTCGAAGCCATGCCTCCTTGGAGCATTCGATGCTGGGGCTCCAGCCTTCACAGAGCACAGCGGCAGGTACAGTCGCTATTCAGGCTGACAGACTTCACCAGGGACTGGATACAAGACAGAAATTAGGCAAACTGGTTACTTTAAATATTTGATCTCATTACTACTTTTATAAATATTTTAATTACAATATTTCCATCCATCTGAAGGCCACTTCCTATTCATCCCTGTCTGAATTTACCAAAAGAACAGGCTGCCCAGATTATAAAAAAACATATATGTTTCACATACAACCAGGAATAGACTACAATACTAATGCTACTCAAACAGAAGTAACAACAAAATTTGACTACAATCAGTAAATAAATTGCACAACAGAATAACAGGCATCTTCTATATTATTTTGCTGAATAACAGAAAAAATTAGACACCAGACTCCTGAGCAACATTCAGGGTTAAACCGGCCATTTAGCTCCGTAGAAGATAGAAATGTTTAGTGCGCTAATAATACCATCTTTATTTGCTTCTGTCAACAGAATTAAACATCCTGCAGATGCATTTCAGTGTGATTTTATTCTTGTATTGAAAAAAAAAACCACACCAAAGAAATCGAAGTCAATCATCCCAGTTCAGCAAAACCTACCTCCAGCGAAAATAAATAAATAAAAACACAGAAAACAAGGCAAAACAAAATCAAATTTTCCTTTTCCCTCCTCATATCACTTTAGGAGGTAAGACATTCATTGCATAGGTAGATACCCCCAAATAACGTTTCATGCATCTGTCCAAGACAATAGCATTATCTTCTTCCCCAGTGTAAGAATTCTCAGATAGACTGAGAATAAAAGGAAAAAAAAAAAAGCCTTCACATAGATGAAAACTGAGCTACATGCACTAATATGAAGAAATATAATTATCCAAGCAATTTTAAAATACCTAAAACAGCAAGAGAGAGCAAAAAAAAGTCATTCTAAAATTCAAGTTCCCACAAATAAGGAAACAAAAGGTGTCTGCTTGTTGTAAAATGACTCCACGCATGCAGCTTGGTTTTTCACGTTTGGTACACACAATTTACTTACTGAAGACTGCAGGGTGACGTACAAAACACTCAGGTATTTACTGTAAGCTTGACAAAAATGTTCATCGATATAATGGAGACCAGACCAAAAAATCCACATGCATATCTTTAGTTTCTTTACCTAAATGTCCAAAACAGGCAGTCATCTTCTGAGCATACCGACACAAGCCATTCTCACTGTACGATTCCTCACCAAGGACCTGCTCACTCATTGCTTCGGAAGGAGCTGCCTTTCTCTACAAAGTCAACCAACTTCTCCTTGCTTGAGACTGATAAGACTACAGCCTTCCAGTTTATCTCCATTAATAATTCAGGCCCTATATAAAATTTGCTGGGCTCTAAAAGCCGGCAGTGCTAAGCTACTTTGTGGCTTTTGAAGCAATCATGTCCTTAAAAAGTATCTCAGGTTATTATATTCCAAGAGTTTACAGCCATTTTTTTCAAATTGCAACAAAATCCATGGTCTTGCTGCACAATGGGAAATATTATTGGAATTATGTTCGGGCCAGTGAGACATTTAAAACATCCACCCAGCTCAAACCCAGGAACAGAACTACCACCGTTACTGAAATGTGATAACATGCTCCAGCAAGCGGACATGTCCACTGTTGTAAGAGCATTTCTAGTCCCTCACATACTACCACGCACCCCTCCTCAATGCTACGTATTTTCTGGAAAATAAAGTAATAAAAAGAGCCCAGGTACTAGCATCACCTTATTTTCTGGTACTTTCTAGCACAATGTATTTCAAAAGAACTAAGGCACCACAGCCAGGAGCAACAGGGTACTTTGCAGCTCTCTGGCTGGAGCATGAAGCCAATCTAATCTTACAGCTATCTTTGCTTCCCTAACACCTGCAGGCAATGAGAAACCAAAAAAGTAACCCACCACAAATTTGCAAAAAGCAAGCACATAATCCTTGTTGCTTCCACCAGCTGTGTGGAAAAAGCAGGCTCATCTCAACAATAAAACAAATGGTCAAAAGCTGGGAAGAAAATAAATAAGAACTGACTCAGTAGTCCTCCTCTGGGCTGACTGCAGCCGCAGACCTCATGTCCCTGTCTCTGTTTTGCTCTTCAGAGACAAATGCACAGTGAACTCAGACTAACCAGAAGAGAAAGAGTATGAGAAAATGTACTACAAATCACACAATGACTGATACTGACTTAGCTAAATATTTGCAGAATGGCTTTTGCTATATCCTCTTGACTCAGGTGATCATTACAAGTGAAGAACAGCGGTCCTCAGAACAAACACGCTCCTTGTACACCACACTTGTTTTTTCTCTGGTCACTTATTGCATGCAGCTTCCCCACTAAGATCACATCCAGTCATGAAAACACATTTAGTAGAGATCATATAATGACTGCTGTTGTCCATATTAAGCACTGTTACTGCTAAAAAAGACACTTTAAAAAGAGATCTGTGCTACCATATCTGGATGTAAATTTTACAATGGATCAAAAAGCCTAGTTATTCATATTTAATATTACTTCAACAATTTCCTGTCTATAAAAGCATAAAATATATCTAAGAAAGAACTCGGGGACATTGCTATTTTTCATTGTGATACAAGCTATGAAGAACCCATATAGACATGAATTTTACAGTCTCTACCAAGTCTCCACCAAGTTAGTTTATTGGTTTCAACCCTCAGAGTTAAGTAAGCTATACCACCATCTACGACAGAAGAAACATAAAAACCACAAAGACACAGAGTATCTCTATACTGGCAAAAAAAGAGTGGCTAACTGGAAAGGGCTATCTGAGGTTAAAGTGATACCAAAGATAAAATGATTTGTGTCACAACTCAGCTGAGCAACCCTATTAAGCACCAGTCTCCCATATAGGTTTGTTATCAAGCTGCTACTTCAAGATTTCGTCTTCACTGTTGTTATAACTGACATTTAACTTATTAATTCACTAAATTCTATCCAAAACACCTGCTTTTTGCAGCACACACATGCAAAATACAGTACTGAAGAACTGTTATTATGTCTATGAATGTCTATATCAAAGGATAGAAGCAAGTCTGAAGACAGACTAAATAGGATGAAGCTATGTTTGTACCATCTTCCACTGCATCAAACATTAACTTTTTGAAAGCCCATCTGAGGATCTCCAAGGTGATGCACTGCAAATTGGATCGCAGGTCTACGTATTAACAGCAAGATTTGCATGCACAAACTATTTTGTTAAACTCAGAACTAAGAAAGCAAATGTTATTTTATTTATTATTTTTGGTGTTCATTGCAAAACACACATAAAACGTTGCTTTGCTCTGTATTTCTTCTGTACAATTTGCAAGCAAGAAAAAAATATAAAAGAAAACACTACTACAGTTCTATCTCAGACTTCACTAGGACCACATGGTGACAATTTCCTTTCCCAACTGATGACATTTGCAAAATCTTTCAGCTGAATTAAAACATTGTGCTCAGCTTCCTGTTATCAACTATCTATGATAACTTTCATGGCACATGAGCCTTAAATAACAAAAGACCAGCTTTGCAGTGCATTGTAAAGCTGGACAGGCAGCATAACAAGCTCTTGGGAAAGCTTTTCCCTTTGCTGTACATTCAGAAACTGAATCTGACTCATTTCCCTCAACTCCAGCGTCCACCAAGCTTATCCTTCAATGAAGCAATGCATGTTAAGATTACACATACAAAAATATCAAAACAATACGCTTGAGACTACACCTAATCTAACTCCTTTTTGGACAAAAAAAGAGAGCAACAACAGCCATTCTCCATCACGTACAATCATCTGGGCTGAAACAGTACACAAAAAAATAAATCACCACATGAAATATTTACATGATGTTAGGGGCAAAAATAATGTCAGCTAGCAAAGTACTGTCTACTACCTCTGGAAGCTTTAAAACATCCTTCAGGTATTGGTCACTGTCAGGGATCAGATATAGGTCCACTGGAAATGAAAGCTCAGTTCAAATCAATTTTGTAACTGCCTGGTTTCTATATTGGATGATCCACTTTCACTAAGAATACTGCAAATAAATAAACACAATTTGTTCTTAAAAAGCATCTTTAAGCTTATTTAAAAGCAAGAAAGAAACCTCTTTTTAAAACTTCCAATTCAGTAACAAAGCAAAATGCCTACTCTTTCTACATTACAGTTCTAGGTAAAAAATACTTAACTTTCCTTGTAATTCACAAACTCACCAATCGAAACATATTAAAAATCCACTAAAAGGTTTCTCAAATGATTTTTTCCATCTTCTGCAGGAAACTAGTATCTATGAGGCTTACAAGTTTCATTAAAAAAATGTTGTCTCCTACCAGGTTCAAATCTAAAGCAGACACAGGCAACTAAATCCCTAATCTGTGATACAAAATGGGCAGTATCTGGAGGCAGAAAGCTGAGAATTCATATATTGAAAACTGGAGCTGGGTCTGTCAAAGGAACCAAACTACATGGCTTTAGCACTTGCTTTCCATCATTAGTTTCTAACACCCATGCCTAAAGGCATTTTTTACTGAGGTTTCCATTCCGCCTACCACTGTGCACTGTCCTGCCCACTACCCAGAAATGAAGTGCTATTTCTGTGACACTGCGCCTCCAACGCTGATTTATTTCTTTTATTAATGACCAAGGGCATGAGGCAAGATGCTATGCTAAGATAAGCACTGGTGAAGACTGTCACCAACATCCAGACGAATTACTGCCACATCCAGAACAGCCTGTGGAGAACCCATTCTACTACATTTAAGTAAGTGGCAAAACTGGTCACTGGAATCCATTTACAGCATTTAATGCCATCACAGCTACCAGAGTATCTGCTTCCTTAATCAACTATTCCAATTATTAAGAAACAGATTAATAGTAAGAAAGGAAGCCTGAAGAACTAGAGGCCTAACCTGGAATTTGAGAACCACGCAGCCTCTGCTCTCCCTCAGCCTTCCTGTTCACCCGTAGGCCATTCCCTCCACCTGCCATCGCAGTTCCCCACGTCACTCCCCGCACCCCAAGGGACTTGTAACAGCAGGTACAGTAAAGACTGAAGTATTCAGACTCAATGATGATGGGAGCTACGGAAGCACCACATATAATAAGAGCACTAGGAAGTAACTGGTTAGCATTAAAAAAAGAGGTCATGCAAAGCATTGTTGAGCGCTCTCCTTGATCTTAATTACCTTCCGACTTCTATACTATATTTCTCAATGATTTTCCAATAGATTGCAGCCATTATTTAACACTGAAAGTGCTCATTTCACCCAGAGAGCATAACAATGCTGTGCATCTTCTCTGATCTGAGAATTCCATTTTTAGTTAAGTCACTCTGCCTCGAACAAGCAAAATCACTGGCACACTGCTTGCTGGGACTGGAAGAGTGCACTGTTAATCGTGTTAAGACAAAAGGCATGATTCAGCCAAAGGCTATTTACCTTACTTTATCACTTCAAGTGTTCATTTCACACTAGTCATGGAAAAAAAAATCTCCATCCTTGATTATTTTCAGACATAAAATGTCAATGTGTACATTAATGCGTCAGTCTATTGTATTATTACAAGATGAGGTGGCTCAGCATTTTATTTCCTGGCAGCACAATTAAAGAGTAATCTATTGATCTGTAATGCCAAGAACACTGCAACATATATTCTTATAGCAAAAGCTATCTTTTTTACTTAGAGGTAGAAAAAAACAATAGCTGTAATTGCTGACAATTGATGCAATTTTGTAGGCAGGATATGGTCAGAGCTATATGAAATACAAATATAAAAACTGCTGCACCCCCAAGACTCTGTATAATTGAACAACTGACTCAGCAACACAATTCAAGTGCTTGCCTATTTCCAACCTTATAAATAATCCCATGACTTTCCTGGGGCCATGCAGTATGCTTGAAGTTAAAGAGATGCCTGAGACACTCCAGGGAATAATTAGGATCCTGGCAGAAGCTGGCATGCCTTCAGATATTCAGTAGGAAACTTTTTTTTTCTAGTCCTCAACAGTGTTTAGGTATTTTTTATTTAAACAGATACTTGAGATGCAAATAAGCACCGTGGAAAAACATTTAAAATTTTTTATTTTCTTCTACTTACTTGTGGTCATTACTATGTAACAGTTCAGCCTGTAGCAGCCTGTAAAGAACCACTTAAAAAAACAATCAAAAAAAAAAAAAACAAACCAAACCAAAAAAAGCCCCACCAACTTTATTATATTAGCTAAAGGCCCCAAGAGTTAGAGAAGGTTCATTAAATAGCACCCCATTGCGTTTCATATCCATTTTGCTTTTCCAGACAATCACAAAGGTAGCATCAAATGAGTAAAGACATGCAAGAAAAATGTAACTCCTTTAATCAGACTTTTTTCTTCACTTTGCCTTTCTTGAACTTTGATACTTGCTTCCAGCTGAGAGGAGAAACTCTGTAACATTTTCTTCACAATGTAGACTTCATAGTAACTGAGACAGAAATTAGTTCAGAAGGAAAGAGATCCAAGTTGAAAGCCTGGTTTTCTTTCAGTCCTCCTATTTATTTCTTGAACTTTTTCAAAGTGTGATGTGTTATAAGCATGACATCAAACAAAGCACCACTCCTCTTATTATGTGCTAAAATAAACTGGATATTATTACACTGTTTCTTTTGACAAGTCACAGGATTACAGAAATATACACAGCAACTTCACCCAAATGCTGAACAAAGAAATTGTATTAGAAGAAAAAAAGTCTTCTCTAGGTCACTGTAGAACTTCCTGAACCTCTTAGTTTAAAATTTCCTATTCTCTCCTAACAGTGGACCTTCTACTGCAGATGCAGAACCAGCACATGTGACCACAAGAAGTATTAAGTATTTCTGCTGCTGCATCGAACTCCCAGAGTCTCCAACACCGCCGTTCTTGGAGCATGGCATAACTCTAAATTAAAGATAACTTTTGCAGTCATACTGCCCTCCCCTAGCTTCAGCGAAGTACTGAAAGAGATTTCGTCTTCCCGCTATAAGGGCTAATTCAGGTACCTAACAAAAGCTGGTGCAAACTTTTTGTCAATGTCTGTCAAAAACAAAACTAAGAATAGGAGGTTACCTTTCAACATAGTGGAAAGTATGGCACTGCTGGAGGATGCCAGAAATGACATCAGATCAGTTCATCCACTGCCAACACTCCTACTAAAAGCAGCTTTAAATATGCTGTGTTGGCTAATCTTTGCTTTGTAATTAAATAAATCCTACAGCACTGCTGAACCCTTCCTCTCATGGTCAGCACTACCTTCTGGTTAACAAATCAGCTGTGCACACACACAAGTGACCAAGAGCCATGTGAAAAACTGTCAGTTAAGCAAAACGATGGCTGTCGGCAGCTCACTTCTCACAAGGGACCATGCTCTGCACCGGCTGAGACGAGGCCTGGACTCTTCTGAAGATACATTGACGGGGCAGACAAAGGACTTGGAATTTAGTTCAATTTATTCACGACATGAAACGACATAACTCTCTATATAAAATATGACTACTTGTACTTGGTAAACTGAGGTTTTGGTCCTCCTGGGTATCTCATGGTCTCACTTCATTTTTTTTTTTCTTGATAGTTAAGAGGAATCTTTACTCAAATACGGTTTGTAATCTGGCACCAACAGGAAAAGCAACAGTCGCAGAAACACACAGAACTTCCAAAGCTGACAGGACATTAAAATGGAGAAACATGCCCTTGACTTGAAGACAGATACAGCCTGCTTGTTCTTTACCAATGCCACTCAACACAGACCAGGCCTTATCTTGTTATATTTCCCTGACACGTACAACGTTGTATAGCTATGTCTATCAAATAGTATGAGAGTTATTCAAAGATAGTACTAAATCAAGAGTCTTGATCCTGCACTGGGGCATTTGACATCAAGCGAGCTTAAAATTTTGGAATAAAAGATAGGAAATAAGGTCTTACAATATTGGGAAAATTGTACTAGTGGTGTTATAAACTACAGGAATGGCGAATGAGTCAACTGGAACAGCTACAAAGAACCACAATGTTGATTTGCTTGATTGATATCTACCACTTACATTTGCAACAATGATTTAGAGCAGTATTTGTTCAGCAGTAAGTTCTTGATCTTATTCTGCCATTCCTTGACCATATGCCAACTATCGAGGCTATTTATTTTGCCAGTTAAGGTCATGTATGTCTTGGGCTACTAAAAAAAGCAGCTGTTCCAGGAGGTGAAATTTAACAAAATGTGTGGTTTTTTTTTTTTTAATAAACTTCAACTAAAACACAATTTAAAGTCAAAATGGCCCTTGCCATCTTTGAAAGACAATCTGCTGCTGCATTCTTAGTCATCACCACAGATTCTCCATACTTCCTGGTACTTAAAATACATTAAATGTTGCATCTAGACAGTTACTGCGCAATGGGAGGTCCCATTCTTCAGTTCATGTAGAGTGCAACCAACTATTACAAGTGCATATTAGGGTTTTTCTATTTGTTTTGGTGTGGGGTTTTTTTCTTTTCTTTTCTTTCTTTTTTTTTTAAGTGTAGACACTCCCTTAGTCTAGCACACAGCTTAATTTATTTGTGTTGACATTACCACTGTGATACTTGTTTAATACACAGATTTGTCACTGACACAGGTCATTGACAAAAAAAAAAACACTTTTCCACGTACAAACTTTTCAAATTCAGCTTCATCATTGCTTCTGGTATTTACACTCTACATGTCTTCAATTATTTGGTAGGAGTTTTGCCCTGGTATGATTTAAGAATAGTTCTGCAACTGAGAATAGCAAGAAAACGACAACTACTCCTAAAGAAAGTATGCATGCCAGCCAACCTGTCAGGCTGTGCTAAGGAAAACTGATTGATGAAATACTTCTAGCAGCACTGAGCAATATTTTCAGATGAATCAGTTAAAACAGGTGCTGACCACCACAGGATTTATCAGAACAGAACCTTATGTTATAAACATATGTTTATAACATATGTTTTCTGACTGAAACTAGTTGGCAGCTTCCAATTATTTCCTTTTTAACTGCGAATGAATTACAAGATAACCCATTATTTTGTAGTGGTTTTCTCTTCTTTTGTTATTGTTTTTTTTCCCCCACATTTACTCTTTCTTTGGAATCCAAACCTTCCCAGTACTTTTCCTAGATTCAATTACTTGATTATGAAGAAGTCAAAAATCTCAGTTCTCCAGCTGCTTGCTGGATTACCATCAGAGTAAGGTCAGGCCTTCCACCTCAAAATAGACATCTGACAAAGAATCAGTGGATCATCTTTCTAGAATGTGAAAGCCAGCACGTGAAACTGATTAAAAACAAAAGTAAAACAAAACAATGTGTCTTCATTACCCACTTTAATGAAATAACAAACACATATCCCCAGAAGTGTCTCTCTGTATTTAAGATCTCAAAAGAGCTAGACCCCCAACTTCCTCCTAATGCTAGGGAAGAGAAAGTGCAAATACCTAGAGTACCACGGAGAAGTCATCAATCTTCCCTCCTACGCTTTATCAGTGTGGCAGTCAGGAGTTTATCTACTAGGACCTCAACAGTGAGAACAGATTTCCAAATCCACACGAGAGGCCATCTGCACTAGCCAAAGCAGGCAGAGATATAATCAAGACTTCCCCCAATTCCCCGTATATCTGTTCAGGAAGCAGAGAACCAGATATTCAGTCTGACCTCACTGGAATCAATCCCCACTGGATTTGGACAAATGCTCATTTCATCAGTATGTTCACGCAATGAAATGGCAGTTTCCCACATCACAGTGACACAGAAATAGCTGATTTTAACCAAATGCTATCACTTTGCACTTCTGTGAAGATTAATTTATATTCTTGTAATCAGTCGAAATAGAATTTAAAAATAAAATAGTAAAGAAATAAGGAGGTGAAAAAAGTGATTTTGCACACCTAATTCAGCACACATTGACAGACACAAAAGAAATAGAACAGTTATATCTAGTTCAACATTAGGTTAAGTGTTTGGCCTGCAGAGACTAATTAACAAGAAAAAAATTTATTCCATTGCTGTTATAAACAGCTGTTATAATAGAGTTTGGACTTTTTTTTTTTTAAGGTAAAGTGATACTTTTCATAAAGAGATATACAGAGTTGTCTAATATGTCTACCTGCACATTTCTGAAGTTCCAGACCCATAAAGATAGATGATATCTGTGCGAGACATTACTTTTAAGTGACAAATTCTGGATTAGACAATGTAAAGAGAAAATAAGATTTTACTTCTGCCAGCTTTAACCCCTGAAGTCAAATGTGGTCCCAAGAGGTTTGTTTATCTGTCCAAGCATAACAGAGTAAGCAACTACCCACACTTGAGATACTAAGAAAGCTAAATATATCTTTTTATAAGCACGTCTCTTCCCTCATGTTTTTCTAAGATTGTGGTATAAAAAAAGAGAAAAGTTTGATAAGTGAATTAAGATTTGCAGGCCTCTTCAATGCCTATTATTAACGTTGTATCATTTGCTTGTACCTTACCACCAAAACTCTGGTGAACATTCTTTTGGTGCTCAGAAGCACAGTGCTTCAAGTTTCATCTCCTAGTAACTCCTCGCAGGTCTGTACTGCTCAGTCATACCTGCAGCACCTTTAACAAGGAAAAAGCACCGCTTGCCAGCAACAGCTGCTCAACATCCTGCTGCCTGCCTTTCTGTGCAAAAGCAAACAGGAGTGACAGACAGTTGCAGGACAGCCAAGAACTCGTAGGTGTGCTTAGTCAGTAAGTCACAGATTGTACAACAATGTTTCCTCAGGATAAATCCCAAAGAAAGCTGCCCTCAATAGCATAGATCAAGTTATCAGCTTTGCACCTAAGCATTAATTAACAATACTTTGAACTTTTATGCCACCTTCCATTACAAAAGAACACAAAAACCTCTTTACACAGAACCTACCCCACAGCAACAGCATGCTGTCATCATCTTTACCTAGAATACAGAAAAACTGCAAAGCAGAGCACCAAAGAGCTTCCCACAAACACACACATGGAGTCAGAGCTGGACAATGAGCCTATTTAATTCCACCAAGCTGTGCTCCGCTCCTCATATTGAAAAATCCACTTCAGGAGGAACACATGGATGCATACGCACACTGTTCAGCCATGTAACAAAGTCCACTGTTCATAAAATACACCAAACTGGGAAGGTGTTTAATTGCTTAATCAGTAAAGAAAAAGAAACTAAAGAAATTGTACTATCAACAAGCATGCAAATTTCAGTCCAAGAGAACTTCCTCAGCCTGTTTTCCCTCTGTAAATCCAACAACCAATGTCCTCTGGATGGTTTAACCTATGTAATTTATTGGTAGAGATTTACATAGCAGAGCCCAGGACAAACCTTTGCCGTTTGCGGAGCTCTGATGTATTTCTAATTCCATCTGTGTTCCCAAGCAGTAACGTTTCTGGACCTCAAAAGCTACAGCGTTCCAGAGTACAGATATAAAGCTAGAGAAACAGCAGAGATCCTTCAGAGATGGCTCACTCTATGGCTTCACTCCTAATATTTCCTGGGTTGAGCAGTACTGAAGGGAGTGGCCCTAGCAAAATAGGTGTGTCCGTGTTCCCAAACAGTTTAAAGGAAGAGTGAGTATTTTCCTTTAGATATTCCATTCATCACCAGGACCATGGTATTTTGTCTTTCAGTCACATGTTCCAATGTATCGACCATCTCAAAGCAGCTGATATCACTGTCAACTTTCTTTTTCCTACAAAGGGATCCTAACTTGCCTCAATGGCTGTCCGCGAGCACACTTCATTTTGTCATATAATTGTTTTACTTCTGTTTTACTCTGTGCCTCATCTCCACTCCACTGCTCTTCCCTTTTGGATATATTACACCTAAACAAAAGAGTAAGAGCCTGTGTAAGACAAGGATCAAAGAAACACTGTTTTATCACTTTCCATACACACTTAGAGCAGGGAAAGCCAAAGTCCCATGCATCTTTGCCAGGTTCCCACAACATCCCACCCAGACAGAGGCAATTAGGCTGAGTACAAGGGTAAACTTCCAGGCACTTCCTTCTACGCAGCTGCACTTATCAAGAGACAAATTGTTCCATGAGCAGCTGAATTAATGAATCCTTTTTTCTGACAGACTTGTGTCCAACATCCTCAACACCCATCAGGTCTGCACTACCTCCAAGTAACATCCTCTTGGCAACACCATTCCCAGAAATACTTTCAGTTCCTTTCCATTAGTCTACTTTCCCAGTTCCTCTCCATGTCCTTTAAACCCATCCACCAAAGTCTAAAGCTGTCTTCCTTAACTGCTTCAATATCTTAAGTTTCCACCTATACCACTTAAACTGCACACTCTTCTTTCACTCCCCTCTTTCCCCTACATCCCAACTACTGGTTGGTACCTTTGAGTTCTACTCCCTGAAACGAAGCAAGAGGAAGAAGGACAGAGCAGCTGTATAACCTTCATGTCCTATGCAATGAGTCTGAAATGCAAACAAAAGGTGCAGAAGCTGACAAATTTCAACCCAAAGCCCCCTCCAGAATATGTTTACTGTACTCTGTACATTATTATGGACTGAGAGATGCTGCTGTAATAAGAATCCCATTTTTTTCCCTAAGATTTCACTTTAAATGACCAAAAAAAGGCAAAAACCCCACAATTTTTCTCCTCTAAACATGTATGAAAAGACATCAGAAACATACAAAACTGCTGGGTTCCTGGGTAAGAACGGCTACATGCTAAGTTTGGCCAACTTAATTCTCTGCTTCAAACAGTAAATCCTGAATTTCCTGAACTCTTGACTTCATTCTCCCCCACACTGAACTGTCATCTTCTCAGCCAGCTTGTTAAACAAACACAGTCATACAGACGCACAGACAGGTGTAAACACAGGCACAGAATGTGGTCTGTCTTCCTTTATTCTCAGTCCGGCATTCTCCTCCTCTGCCTTTACGCATTTCATTTGCTGTGAAATTAAGTATAGTGCAGGACAGGGCGTTCACTCCGTTTGGACTTCAATATGCTTGACAGAAAATGAGTAGCTCAACGAAATACTGCTTTCTATCCACCCCCACCCTTCTTTCTAATAATCAAGGCACTTCACACTTTAATTACCGTTCCTACAACTATGAACTCTTATGTGGTAGGCAGATACAATTATGCCTGTTCTACAGACAAAAAAAAATTAAAGCACTGTATTCCCATGAAGTGTGGAACACCAGCACTTATTTATGGCTACTCTGCTCCTGATACAATTGTGCACTGTGTATCTGTCTCAGACGCAATTGTGAAGAGGAGCTCTATGGGTCTACGGGAAATAAGTTCTTCTGGCCTCATTAAGAGGCAAATTCCTGGAGAATGCCACTGTGATTTATGCAGCTAACCACATTTATATGGTTTTTGCTTAGGTGAAGAGATGAAAGAAGAAGTTGAGAATGGCTCAATATATATCTGCATATTGTACAAGTCATCACGCTCACACCAGCTGTATATTATTAGTAGCCACAGCATTAGACGCTATATTTGAGCCATATATTAACTCTTCCGTATGGCTATGTATGTACATACACATCCCCTCTGTAATACAGGTTGATTGTACATTGACTTTCATCTATGCTCAATTAACTGACCATACCTGGTAAATTAGCACACACGTGAGAAGCAATCAATTCGCACACACCGTACCAGTCTCCAGTATCATCTCAGTAACTTCTGTTCACCCCTCTTACACTGAATGCCTAGCCTCTAAAAACTCTGGAGGATTTGAAATCCACCAGTGTCCCTGCCATAAGCACTGTAAGTTGTTCCCATGAAAAAAAAATCACTCAAATCTCGCTATGTGACAAGACTCAGAAATACTGCAGTCTATTATGCTCAGCAAAGAGATGTTTTTGTTGGCTATTAAAGCTCAGCAGAGACTTGCCGGCTATTAGTTCTCCAGCAATTTCACTGGATTTAGGTTACTCCATCCTACACAGTTCTCAGGCCTGTTGTAATTCCTGCAGATTGTTAGAGCATAATCAATCCCCACGCTGCAAGGGTCATGCAGAACTTACACTGGTGCCAGAAGAACAAAAAGGCAACAATGTTCTCGGGGACTTCATTACACAGACGAACAATCTAACAGTTCTTAAACTGAAGAGCGTGTTTGATTTTCATTTTCCCCTAATGCCTTTTTTTTTTCTCCTCTCCAGACTTCATGTAATCCAAACAGAAGCTCCCAGAATCACAAGCTACTCACTGTCAGGGAACATGCTAATCAAGAATGTTATCAGCCACTTCAGACAGCCACAGATTCATGAGGCAGCAAATTCCTGTTGTGTCTAGTGGGAGACACACAAGCCATCTCAGTTTCTCCTTCAAGTTTCCAAAGCATTTCTTCCTAGACAACATTAGACCATATTAGCTCAGCCTGCTCCCTGGAAGATTTTATCTTTGTTGAGATATTATTTCCCTACTTCAGATGAGGAAAACACTTAAGTAACCTTATGTGATCTGCCCAGGACCACAAAACTCCATGCTCAACTTAGGAACTGAGTCTGTCTCAGAAATCCCAACACTACCTGTTCGATCTTCTGTTCTGAGAAAATTATTTAAAAAAAAAAAAAAAAAAAAAGGAAAAAAGACTGAGATTTTAAAGGAGACCAATAAGCTGTCATCATAAGGAAATTAACTTACCCTGTTCCTTCATAGCTTTTCTCCTTATTTCTTCTCACTCCAAGCCCCACATAATAGAATATGCACCTACACAGCTCCTGCAGATGACGCAGCCTTTTCACCAGAGCTGGCTCGTAGGGGCCAGCAGCAGAACCAACAGATCACAGGATGGAAATCACAAGCAGACTCTTCCTCCTTACTTCAGCAAACAATTCCCTCACCTCCCTGTCTGTGCTGACGTTCCTCACCGCTAGTTACTCTCCTTCTCATTTACTTCTTCTAGTGGTGACTCTTCCAGAACTTTTTCCCCATCCTGTGAAATTATTGCATCATTGTCAATGCTTCTGTCTCCCAGCAGAAACTAACTTACAATAACTTCCTTGCTTGTGCACAGCAATTATTTTCAAATGTAACTGCTTGGAACACGTGTTATGCCTTGCATTCTGTGCTCCAGAATAATGAAACTTTATAGACACATGAAGTGTAGCCAGGCAAACACTCCTTCCTTGTGCATTGCTAATTGCATCCTAATTATAACATTTTACATGCATTTATGTACCTTTCATCCTGCTGCATCCCACAGCATTTTGTAAACTGTCAC
Source organism: Chauna torquata (assembly GCA_013399475.1). Lineage (NCBI taxonomy): Eukaryota > Metazoa > Chordata > Aves > Anseriformes > Anhimidae > Chauna > Chauna torquata. The sequence goes on from VXAL01009867.1 coordinate 287,385, forward strand.
ACGGTTTTAAAAGGAGGCCTACATTAACACAGAACTACCAATACCAGACATCCCCAGAATCCAGTGCAGCAGTCTGTAGATATATGCATTACGAGAGAGATTTGGGCCAGCGGCAGAACACCAAATCTCTGCAGTTAGATAGAGACCTTCCCTCCCCTTCAGACATCACTTGAAATTCTTGCATATCCATTTCATTTGATGATCTCAATGTTTTAAAAACATTAATTAACTTGTACAGTATTCTAATTAGGTAAGGCATAAATAAAGATATAAAACCTGCAGTGCCTCTGCTAGCAGTCAAGAGCAAGTGCTTAAGGGAAAACCCATATGAAACAGGGCAAATATTGAGAGATCCTTCTAGATTCTCACATTGTAGCAAAAAGGTGGTTTAGCTGGAGACTGCCTCCAGATCAGTGCTTATCAGCTACCAAGGCACCTACTCTCTCTAAATTTTTCTAATTCCTTCTGGAACACCTCCCTCCTTTTCATTGCTCTACACTCTGAAGTAGTGAGCTCCGTCTTGCACTCCAGTGCAATATGAAGAAACACTTCTGAAACAGCTTTTTTAGCTTTTAAGCCTCTCATCTGCTGATTCGATGAGGTTGAGGCCAAAATTCTTATATCCTTAGAGGGAAAAACAAAATAATAATAAAAGTAAAATAAAATAAATTGAAGAATCATTCTCTACATGCTTGCTCTGCGCAAATATTTTAGAAATATTTCTCTCTCTCAACACCACTCAGTTTTACAGGTAAACAAACATAGAAGTTATTTTTTTCCAACAAGACCTTACATCTGCAAGAATACAAGCTGTTTATATTTAGGTGTCTAATTTTAAGCGCCTTCTTTCAAAAATTCCACCCATATAGACACGAAGCCACCTTCCGAGGTCGCACACTGAGCTAGTGACAGCCCTAATGAAAGAGCCCAGGCATCCTCGTCCTTACAATCACTAGCGAAGGCAAGAAGAGGGAGTAAATTGCATGCTCCCCAACACAACCATGCAGGAAGGATGGAAGCTGAGTCAATTCTACTGGGATTTCAATGTACTGGGATTTCAGTTGCGATACACTGAGCTTTAAACAGCTTCTAAGACTAAAATGTCAGTCTCCCATTGCACTTTGTTTAAAGATTTACTGAACAACCTTGCCTCTTCTTCAGCTAAGTGTTTGCAGAGCTACAGTAACGTGCAGCCTCCCTCTGTGCTTTTCCACCCTGAAATGTCGCTTGGGAACTTGCTGATACTGATTGCTTTCCCCTGACTTGGCTCTAAACTCAGGCGTCGAGCAACGGATCACAAACGGACAGCATGAAGATAAAACATTTGGCAGACGCTTGAGTGTCATATGCTTTCTGTTGCCAAGAAACAAAAGAGGACCTATTAAAATCATCTCATTAATTAACTTTTTTATAATTCTATTTTTATTGGCATCTTGTTGGTTAAGCAAATGCTTTTGCTTTCCAAAGGAAAGCACGTTAGCTGAAGGAGTGACTTTTATTACCACCAGAGGCTGGTATTTAATAGATCTTCACAATAAATAACTTTGGGCCAGATCCTCAGCTAGTTATGGTTGCTTTTGCTATGTTTTTTGCTAACAAATAACCTTTTTCCTGATTTTGACACAGCTTGCTTGCAACTGTGATCCGCTTGCAAAACAATTCTCAAGGAAAAGAAAAATATTTACACTGTCAGTGACAGAAGAAAATTTACATCCTCGATTTTCCTAAGGAGAACTCTTAACCCTCCAAAGAAGTCAGCTAAGACCTAAATGAAAGGCCTGGTTGAAGGGTTAAATCAGGGGTAATAGCTGTAAAGATATGAAATCAGATCATCAGAAAGCAAAGAGAGTGACAGGCAGAAGTCAATACCGCAAACATTCTCCTTCAACCTTAACACATACGGCTTTACCTGTGTCAGGGTTTTTAGCACTATACATCACGGCTGACTGCCAGCTCAGAAACTCCTCAGTCCGTGACATGATGTATGAGGAAGGGAACAGGACTCAGTATTATCGGACCCTAACAGCTTGCCCATCCTCAGCATCAGGCTTCCCACAAGCCCTGGTGTGAGTCTTTAAAATGGATGTTCATTTAATTTACCAGTCTCTTTGTGATATCACATCCCTTACAAGAATGTAAAGAATATGCAGTCTCTAAAATGAAGACTTCACTGTTTTGTTTTCAATAAGAAATGTGGGCATGGCACTGAGCAGCAAAATATGATACCAGGACGGAAGGAATGGATGCAACTTTCCAGCGCATCAAGTTCAGCTGTCAGCAATCACAGGCTGTAACATCATGCAGCTCCTTATGCAACCAAGTTCCCGCTTAAAACACGTAACATTTACAAGTCCCACTGGAAGTCTGGTGTGAGGATTCAGTTTCTTCTGGCTCCTATACTAAATCTGTTAATGGGATGTTTATGAACTTTTTTCTTCACCCATTAGTTAAAATGGCTCCTCTGCCTTCACTGGTGCCATGTACTTTCGGATGTATGTCCTGACAGGTACATATTCTCTCAGCATCTGTTTTGTTAGGCTCTACCAAAGCTGTAGCTGTTTAGAGATGTTGGGATTTACCTACCCACCACCATCCTGTCATCAAACAAGGCATCAGCATTCTCCTCAACAGTCATTCCCCCACCAGTTAACTCCTAAACTACAGCAAAAATCCTTCTTCTTAGTCCCCAAGTACACAAAAATCTCTTACTAAGACTAAATTTTAATCTATTTCTATGATTTGCCCTCAACTCCTCTGTACAATATGCTAATCCCTACTTGGCACTGAATATGTGTCCCAGATTTGTCATCAGTACACTGCACTAGCAGACCCCTATGTTCTTCTTGTGTATGAACCACAATCTCTTCCACCTTAATTAGTAATTTCTCAAGAATAAATATTCAAGCTGGCAAACTTGTCCATATTTCATCTATCATATTTTATATTAGCATGTGAAAAAAAGAACCCTCATCAGACACTCTTGCAGTAAACCGTTCCGTTCGCTCAAGTTAGGTCAAAAGAATTCTGTACCCAGAGTGAAAAAAACAATGGTTAAGTTCTGTCACTAAGACTTTGCTCAAATGAGTGTTCAGTTCAGCTGACATGCTCTACATTTCCAGAATAACCACAGCATTGTTTCAGGAGAAAACAAGAAGTGTAGCCAATTTTAATTTCAGTAATGCCTACTAGCTCCCACTGAGGTTAAGACATCATTGGACATAGATCTGTAAAAACATAGCACCATTTCCGTACCAACTGAAATCTGAACAGGTGAGATAACCACTGACAGGAGGTAAAATTAAGACATAAAGAGAAAGGAATTAATTAGTCTAAATTTGCACACCACAGATCAGTGGCAAAGCCAGAGAGAGAAGCTAGGTATTACAACACTCCAGCAGAAACCCACAAGACAGTTTTTCAGTTTTGTTTTTTTTTTGTTTAAGTACAGATACATCTGATAGGAATATTCAAAATGACAACAAATGAACAATACCGCACAACTAAAAAATCAGTTGTCTCTTTATGGTAACTGTTGCCTAGATAAATCATCAATATCTGAAGACCAAGGCTCAAAAGTTTGCTAGAAAGGGCAAACCTGAAGCAGTTAAAGGCTTTGACAGTACTCCATGCACTGTAAGTATAAAGCGCAGTTGATAGGGAAAAATACTGGAAGAATTCAAATGACGCCTTCTAGCTCTTTTTTGCTTCAAGGCAATTTTTATCACAGCCTATTGGATTCTATTAAAAATTCTTTCATTAAAATTTTATTACCACTGACAATACTATGTATGAGATGTGACTTTAGACCAAGAAAATTTTCTTTCTTATCACAGTGATTAAAGCAAGGTAATACAGAAACCTAAGTTTTGTGTTTTTTTTTTTTAAATCTTAACTTCAACACCTATCTAGTCAACAGCCTCGTGGAAAATATCAGGATGTCAACCACTAGTGAATCTGAATAAATAAGGTTTTGTTCTTGTTATTTTGTTATGGTAAGCAGAGAAAACTGAAAGTGCTAGCATACTAGACCTCAGGAGTATCTGCCCTCTGTTTATCTAACAAATGAGCAGTAAAAAAAGTTAAATAGAAAAATGCAGGATTAAAATTAATAGAGATTGTTAGGTCAAAAGGGAGGGAGATTCATTCTTCTCTTAACTCACATTGACATGCTTTTATACCTGTAAGTTTTATGTAGAAGTAGGGCACTGACATTTGCTTCTAGTTACTTAAAATGCATCAGGATGCCTCACAGAATCAGCAGTTCTATTTATTTATTTATCTGTGTTTCAAAGGACAGAAGACAAGAACCATGCCCAATGCTACCTGCCACACCTAACCAGTAGTTCAGCCTTGCTATTCCTATTACTCAGTGCCCCACGCATTATAAACCATGCACTGGGAAGCACAGGGAGCTCACCTGACTGCAACTCCTTTCTCTTTTCTGCCCAGATTTTCTGCTAGAGTAAGCAGAATTCTGGCCAGGACTTATATGTGGGACAAGAGACCAAAAATATAGAAATTCACATTGACCACCACACATTCACCAGGTCGTTCGCTATCAGAACAGAGTTTAAAAGGAAGAGCCCTGGCGAGCAAGAGCAATGAATGCATAGTGGTTGGAGACGGAGATCACTGGTTACGCGAATTCTGAAACTCTTACAGGGTCAGATTCTACCTTAAGGCTAGTGCTCGTACAGGCAGCCTACTGATATCCTTCCTGTCCCTTATGACACGAGTAAGGACGAAAAGATTTCAGCCTAGAAAAAGTACAGCCTGTGCCTACCTACTGCAGACCACGGTGAGTGCATTGGATTGCTGAAGGGCAGGGGCCCCTGCATTCAGCAGCCCACCGGCATCGCAATCCCAAAGTCATAAAAGAGAAGCACAGAACAGATCAGGCTGGAAGGGACTTCTGGAGATCTCTTGTTCAACTTCCTGCCCAAGGCAGCGCTACTTTCAAAACCAGATCAGGTTGCTTAGGGCCTTGTTCCATCAACTTCTGAAAATCTCCAAGGATGGAGATTGCACAAACTCTCCAGGCAATCTTACCAAGGGCTCAAACAAGGGCTTGTTGTGAAAATAATTTCCTTCCATTCAGCTGGAATTTCTTTTGATGTGATTTGTGGCTGCTACCTTTCATCCTCTCACTGTGCACCAAGGAGAGTCAGGAAGGGGGCTATCACAGAAAACAAGGATCCATTCAGGTAGCTGAAGCCAGCAGTTGTATCTGCCCTTAGCCTTTTCTTCTCCAGGCCTAAACAAAGCCATCTTCCCTCACGTTTTCTGTGTAGGCCACACGCTCTAGATCCCTAATCAGCACTCTGTCTAATTTGCTCATTTGCCAGCACCTTTCTTGTAGGGGGTGGGAGGAGAGGGTGGGAGGTAAAACTGGAAACTTTCAGAGGAAGCCCTCAGTGCTGACAGAGGGGTGCAATCACTTCCCTTGATATGACAGCTATGTTTTTGCAAATCTTGTAAATCTTACTCCACCGTGGAGTAAGCTTTCAGTGCCACAAGTAAGCTTTTCAGGGCACAGTGCTGACTCTCATTCAACCTGTCCATCAGGACCCACTAGTCCTTCTCTGCTTGCCAGTTGCTCCCAGCCTGCTTGGTTATTCCATCCAATGCGCAAGCCTGCATCTGTCTTTGCAGAACATCCCAAGTTCCCCGCTGGCCCACCCTTCCAGATTGCTCAGGTACCTCTGAACGGCAGCCCCACTCTCTCTCCAGCGCACTGACCGCTCCTCCCAATCTGGCGCCATCTGTGAACTCGCTAAGGGGGTTCTGCCCCAACATCTAGGTCACTGCCGAAGATGTCAAACAGCAGTAACTCCAGTATCAAAGCCTGAGGTACACTGCTTGTGACAGGCTGCTAGACACCAACTCTTTCAGCCCAATGGCCTAGCCAGTTCTTCAAAAACCTTCTAGTCCACCCATTCGGTCCATAATCCCCCAGTTTGACTACAAATATGCTAAAGCACATCTTGTGTGCTGGCCTGAAGAATAGCAAGCACGGTCAATTTCAAAGGCGCACCACTACTACACACCAATGCCTGGACAGGTTCAAGGGTGATCACCACTGAGTGAAACTCAGCAGCTGTTTGCACTAAGAAGAGCTGCTGTATCATTTCAGAAGCCCAAGATGTTCACATGCACACATCCCAGATGGAAACAATCAATACTTCGGTCACCACCTGAGAATTCCTCCCATTCCCCTGTATAACTAGGGACAGCTTTCTCTTCTGTCCATTTTTTCCCTATTATATTCACAGAAGGGAAACTAGCAAGGCATTTTAACACCTCATTCTCTTGCTATTAATTAATCCACTTTCCTGCAAAGAACAGAAAGCAGCTAAGATGTGGTCTGTTTCTTCTATTTAAAGAATGAGCTGTTATCGTTACCGATCCATCTCAGATGAATCAGAAAACAATTCCACACCCTTTAGCATCTGAGAACTCATGGAACAATTTTATGAACAAAAATTAACACAAGCCAATGAGATTTAGCTGGCATTTGACTGAACAGTCAGCAGTTTATGCACACTGATGACACCCACACACTAATTCTACTAATTTCTATCATGAGTTTCACATTTGTTCTGTGACAAATTAAGAGTTTAAAAAAAAAAGCCAACAAATCGTTTGGCCTTTTAGCAGGTTGTTTATGTACGATAAAGGGAATCAAAAGCCTAGCTCAAGGTCAACTGCACTGCCAAAGAAGGCAGTTCAAAACAAATTCCACCCAGAGTACGTGTCTCTGATCAGGGATTTGAAAGGCTGGGTAGCACATAGCTTACAGACACCTACACTGGAAACACAAATCCTTTGTTCCACTCTCTTTGAGCACCTGTCCATTTCACACAGACACCTTTACATGGATCACATATTCTTGGAAGCTCATTTTCCAGATAGCTGTATTATAGTGTCACTAATTTCTCCAGCTCAGAACTATTTTCAGCTACAGACTAAATGCTATTTTAATCTTAAACTCTGGCTCATTGCTAGGCTTAAATTCATTGTGCACTTCAAGATTTATTTTGGATTGTTCTCATACTTTTGCAATCCCAGGAAAATTCTACCGGTGTAGAATTTTTAGTCTCTGGACTAAATTTACAATGATCATTCTTTTCTCACCAATCTAAAATACTACAATAATAATAAAGCATGGTGTTACCCATCAATTTTTAAAAACCCTTAAATGCCGTATTGAGTCTTGGACTTCAAATTCAAGAGAGATCAGTTTCTGTCAAAAGATTTTAGAGCTGTTTCTTCTCATCTCCATGCCACCTATACCCTATTCCGAGAGGCACAAAAGTACCTTATACTCTAAGATCTCTAAAATCTCTTCTAAAATCTCCAGCTGATCTAACCAAACCAATTCTACCCTCACCTCCTAGCCGTCTGTCTCAGCAAACTTAGACATACTCTTTCACTGTTATCACCAATTAATCTGTAAAGCAGTCGTTCCAGGACCTCTAGAACAACTGTCCCATTTTCCAACAGTTAGCTTCAGCAAATCTGAGTGTACAAGGCAGCTTCCAAACTAAACAAATGATCTGGGCCATCACAGACATTCTTATTGTTCTTCAATTATAACCACATGAAAAAAAAAAAAAGAGCTAGTCCTGGGAATAACTAATGACACCTATGTCCTGATACGCATATTACTCACACTCAGAAACTAAAAACACTGCTCCTCTATGCCAATAGTGTTACTTCTGTGCAAAAACACATTAAAAACAGAGAAAAGCCTAATAGCTTTTCTGTCTTGTGGAAACTGTTTAAAAAAATAAAAAACTGCTAGCATATAATGTAGTTAAAGCAGACGAAAAGCCATCTCTAGAAGGCACTAATTCCTACGCAACTTCACTCCTTTCCAACAAAAAACACACACACCAAAATCTAAAGGAATTCTCATAAACTCAAATGCACACTGAGAGCAAAGCTATCATAAGGCGATCTGGGGGGAGATGAGTTGGAAATACCTTGGAAATATTTTAAATGGCTCCACTGCCTTGGAGAGGCAACAAACTGGTCCACGCTAGCACTAAGTAATACAAATGCTTGTTTAAAAGTTGTTGAAATACATGTTCCAGACCTGCTTGCAGTGACAACTCTTGTTTGCAGGTCAGGAAAAACAAATTTCTATTTAAGGAAAAACTATTCTTGGGGAAGATGGTTCCAAATTTTTCCTTAAATGAATTCTCATTTAAACTTCTTTCCCTGTGTGAGCCCCATTACACACCGGAGCAGTAAGGGCTCTGCAAATACTCACAGACTCAGAAGTAAGGCTGGCCAAACAAGCCTACTTTGCTGCCAGTCCAAGTGACCGCCAGGTTATGTCCTTGGTTGCCCCACCACAGGACTAGAAAAAACAGGCCCGTGTTCAGAGATGACGGTATCTATTCCAGAACTGAGGACCAACGCCTCCACCCTCGAAACATGTGCAAGAAGGTTCGGCTCTCCTCAGAATAGCATGAGGATCACCTACCCGAGCTCTGCGAGAATGCTAGGAAGCAGAGAGGCATTAAGCAGCCTGGACCACTGCTGGCAGGCAGCAGCTGCTGACAGCCTGCCAGCACACACCCCGCTACTGCAGTAACAAAACAACTCAATTAGCGGGCAGCCACAGCCTGCACTGACTTCAGCTGCTGGCCAATTTCCACATATAACTCCCTGCACCTCTTTAGCCCGGTGTAGCTACTGCTTCACAAGCAAGGCTTTAAGGTCTCAGAGTACTGTATGACTTGGTAGCGCCTATCACAACGGGGACCAGCTCTTCAGCTGTGATCCCAGTGCACTGTCTCATCGCAGTGTGTCTCGTTACAGCCATATTCCAGAGCAGTACTACTGTGGAAACAACCAATTCAGTAGCAAGGGACTGCGACTCTTGGGAAAGGCAATGCACTTGGCATCTGAGGGGCTAGATGATAAAAAACCCCTCTGCGTATCCCTTAGAATTACCCCATAAAAGCGGAGGCCTTTTCTGAGCAGCTCTGAGTATAAAAGGGACCTCCTGGGCTGCTGAATTAGTGCCCATGACCAGCACAATCCTTTAATAATAGTAGCATAAGACAGGACCTGAATTAGAATAAAAGTTCAAATGAACATGCTACTCTGAGCGGCAGAGGAAGGAGTCTGTCAGAACATTCTCAAACAATTTTTCTGTGTGGCAGAGTGGCACAGGCACAGCATCAGAGTGATATTCCAGCTGTAATTTAGAGTGGGAACATTACAAACAGCTCAGAGCAGTTCCCATGCACCCAGCCTTTCCTCCTTTTTCACAACCTCCCTGAATTTAAAAGGGGGATACAGCTTTTTCAAAACAAGCTTGGCTGAGTCACCAATAAGAACAGCAGTAACAACAAAAAATTACACGCTGGGGCTAACCGGCAGGGCCTGGCAGCACAGGAAGCCTTCAAGGCACAGAGCCAGACAACTGGAGCTCACGGGCCAGGTGGTGCACTTGTTCCTGGGGAACCTGGCATTCGTCTCACCCAGCAGCTGAACCACTAAATAATTCTGGCTTAAGTGCTGGAAAAAGTGTCTAAAGACTCGCTCTCAGCTGTGGGTGAAAGTGACATACATCAGAGGCAGGGCAAAGCAAATGTAAATTACTGCACCGGGAGTAGGAGGTAGGTAAAATATATCAGCTTTAGCAGGAGTCCTTAGTCCCTGGTGCAGGCTTCAGGCAATGGCTTTGCACAGAGGAGAGACTTGGGCACTGGGGACACGGCACTGTGGTGTAACACAGTGCTGCCTGCAACCCACCGGGGTACCGCAGCGTCGCTCTACAAGTACTTGTTATGGCACAGGCAGATTTGTTTCTGAGTGCTGGCAGTCTTCAAACATAGACTATAATGCGTTTTCTGCCTGCAGACATTTCAGAAAATTAATTCAAATTAACTTTTGAAATGGATTACATAAACTACTTTAAAGCCTTTTGTGGACACCCTTGTTCATAACTAAGAGTGACCTTAATTTCAGTTAGCTCATTACAAGAATAAATTAAGATCTATCAGAGCCCCTTCAACTCTGAATTCACATCCTTATTTAATTTGGATTAATCATTCCTATGTCTCTCCATCCAACTGTGTCAAACTATGAGGCTGGAGAACAACCAGAAACAAACATCCCTACATTATCTTCCTGGTGGTCATACTGAGAGACACTTGTAACACAGGGTGCTCTTCAACATGGCTGTTACATTTCTGTTTCTAATATCCAAGTAACCATGGCTGTAAAGCTCACTGTTCTGGATAAAGGGACAAAATTCCAGTAATATCTGAAACTGGTACATTGCTGCTGTGTACTGGCTTGCATGGACACATCACTTCAGCTGTTCCATTTATGTATTTTAGCTTCTTCTCTAGGAGTCTGACATCCATTGAAGTTTGCGGACCCTCCTAACTCCTCAGGAGGGTCTCAGGTCAACTCCAGGAGCAGCAAACAACTGAAGAAACTGCCATATCTACATTCCAACTGCCATCCAATTTCATTACCTCTTCAATCCCATTACCAGAGCTGTTTTTCTATCAATATCTTGATACAGGTGAGACAGCCATCCAGGTACCATCTGCAGTTACACCATTACAGAAAAGGAGGAATTTTTTACTATTTCCCATGAATACCTTATAGAAAAAAGCCTTGTGTACCCTGGAAGAGCAACCCCAGCAATAGCTAGGTGCAGCCTTTCTCCCACCCTCAGTCCCCTCAAAAAGTTAGATTATGGCTGGAGGTCAGTGAGGGACAATCAACAGAGGGTGTCAGCAGCGACAGGGTCCCATGCCGTCACATCACAGAAAGCAGGAATAGCAAATGACGCATCTGTCAGGCTTCGCTCCAAAGGCAATCGCAGCTGAATGCTGTGGATGATGCCAGCTGTGATTTGAGCTGTGCTTGACAGCCCTCAGCTTCTCCTCATGTGCAGACTATCTACAGAGACTGCAGGAGCTCAAAGCAAATGAAGCAAAACAGCTTGCATTTTATTGAAGTCTTCAGATTTGGAAGTAGGCTCAAGGATCAGGTAGCAGTCACTGAACACTGAGACTTTTCCTTATAACCAGGATTGACTGCTGACTCATTTGGGGACAGGAATAACCTGTTTTGACAGATTTATTGCTCCTACCATTTCCCACTAAACCTTTAACAAAGTTTTTATGACCCTTTTCCTTTGAACAACACCCTTGTACCAGTTGACAATGCAAGGAAGTTGCACTTGCAGAGAGGAACAAAGTCAAGCAGACAGATGGGAGGCAAAACGAGCTGAGAAGAAACTCACCCTGCTTGCCAAAGCTCTTCCCAGTATTTTCCACAAGAAGCTGCAAGCAGTATTCCATGCTTTCTCAAATACCACCTCTTCCCTAGGATCACGATTTTTAAATCAGCTTCTACTCTCATACAGCATTACTAAAAGAACAGCATTAGTCAGACAACCTTTTTGCCTGTAGCTAACTGGGAGAGTAGCTTTCTCATATGTGCCAAGCTGACACAGGGTAAGAGTTAATCTGTATTTATGCTTCTCCAGTGAGCTCTGGAGAAGTTGAGCAGCATTCCACTGATCAAATTAGTGTGATACTGACTTCCCAGAGAAAACCAGCACAGTGGTTACATATTTACTGAAGGCTTCACCAGTTACTTTGAAATTCAGGTGAGTGTAAACCTTTGGGACTCCAGAGACCGAGCTGTACTGTCAGGGGAACTTGAAATGGTATAAACCCAGGAGAATTTGTCCTTATGATGTCACCTATTTAAATTACTATGGGTTTGCAAGTATGCATGCATGCCTGAGTGTATGTGTACTTAAGCATGATGGGGTGATTGTGATTCTCTGTCTCTAGCACTATTTCTCTATGCATTGTTGCAGAAGTGTCTGTATTATCAGTACACAGCTCTGAGGGGAAAGGCAGCAAGAAAGAAACATGAAAAAGCACGAAGGAAGGGGTGACTAACAGCCTGCAGTGGCACCCAAGATGTCTGAGGTTAAGCCTCACCTTTGTCGCAGACTTTTTGAGGAATCTTGTGCACATCACTTCTTTCTCACAGGTTAAAATGAACGTGCAGTAGAAAACCAAGGTTGTTTTTACTTGTCTTAGGTCTAACACTGAGACTGACAAAACCCTATAAATCCTGAAGAGTGCTTTGGCTTCTTTAAATGGTAGGTTTCCTGCAAGTTCTTATGTAGCCCTCACACAGAAGATGAAGTAGGAACAGACCAAACTTTATGCTGCATCACAGAATGTATGCCAGCCATCCACACTGTGCTCTACACTACACGTGTAGCACCATCTGTCCCGGAGAATTCAGACAACTTTACAACCTTTACTGGACTACGAAGTAGGCTGATACAAAGCCCTGAGACACAGAACTCCTACTTCACATTCAGAGACTAAGATTTGCAAACTGATGCCAAGCGCAGCAGCAGGAAAGTACTGCTTCAGGGTAAATCTATACCCCAAGAGCACAGCAGACTGTCTGAAGCCTGAGAACTTCCTGGTATGACTACTTTTAACCATGAACAAGTTTTTCTCTTTGCTATTGAACTGCTCAATGGTCTTTGTTTCACTGTCCGTCTACATTTTGCATAGAATTAAAAGTGGTCAAATCTGGACTCTCAGAAACATGCAGGTAGCCCTACTCCCTTTGAGACAAAACATACCTGAAGATAGACAGGGAGGAAAAACAGATGCAAAGAGGTAAGAGCAAAGGTGACCCATCACTTTGCTGAGTATTCTACCTGCATGCATTCAAACGCATAGCTAAATGAAGACATACTCAAGGAAGACAGCCTTGGGGGGGATGACTAACCAAACAACAGGAAATGAACTGGAGGGGGCATTAACTGTATAATCAAACTACAACGCTTAAGATTAGAAGCTGTTCCTTACTTGGACTGCAGTAATTTCAAGCCACACTAAGACAGGAAGCGAAAAGTACCATAATCAAGTAACCAGAATCTATCGTATCTTTAAGGAGTGCTAGTCAGTGATGCATCTATAAATACAGCAAGCACTTATACACGGATTGGGGAAACAAATAATAACTACCTCAGTAGAATTTGATCTGGGATTAATTTTTGTTTCTTGCTGACATGGTTTCAGGAACTTCAGTGCAGTCAGAGTTCACAAGGTATCAACAGCACCTTCCCAGCGAGCTCACCGGGTGTGCTGCAATGCCATCGCCTCGGCCCCGACACCGGCAGAGGACTGTGGCCCCACAGCAGTGCAGGCAGCCGTCCCCTGGCTCTTTTCCCCAAGCTCACCTGAGGATGAGTCAAGCTTGACACGGCTTTATATTACAAAAATTGCATAAGAAGCTGTGTGGTGATGAGAGTCACGACAGCAGAGATCCACAAAGAACAGAAGACAAACATCTTTAGCATTTTTACCCAAAAAATACCCACTGTCAATATCATCGATAGGCCAAGCACCTGCCACGTTCCTTACTCACAGCAGTTTCTTGGTGAGAGTCAAAACCAAAAAGCCCAAAGCAATGTTTTCTGCAGAGTGGAGTGAATTTTATGCCTTCCTTCCCCTATCACGTGTCTGTTTACTATTTTGTTGTATTTCCAGCCTTGTCAATGGGCAGACAAACACTCGTTAAAAGTACTGCTTCCAGACTGACTGCCTTTGGTACTCTAGTACCTTATGGTAACTTTCTGCTCTTGAAAAGACTAAACAAGGAATGAAAGACGCAAGCTTGGGGAAATTATTTGTCATGATGAGGCCTCAAGAGAAAATGGTAAGTTTTACTTTCTGTACTCTGTTGCATCGATAATTTGCTAAGAAGTCTCAAATACTAAAAGCTATTCTCAGCATTATCAGTTTCAAATTCAAACTCATTTGTACTTACACCTTCTTGGGCAAAAAAAGGAATCTGTGCCAGGTATATCTGCAAAAGGAAAACATATGTGATGTTGCTCTTCCTTCCACCTTATTCAGTAACTCTTCAGGCAAAGCTGGTAAGCAATCCTGCCCCAAGGTACAGATTCATCCCGGGATATTTCTGAGAGCCAGTTTCAGCTGATGAGTAATTATTTATTCAGAAAAAATAAAAAGTTTGACAGATCCAGATACATAGCCCATCCTTTTTTATAAGGATTTGGTTTAAATGATCTTCTTTCTGTTTATATAGGACTAGATGAGAAGCCTGCCTGGCGAGTATGCCAACTGTAACACCATATTCATATTGCTGTGGCCATCCCTGATACTGTTTAAAACAGGCAATGCAATATAGCAAAGGAACAAGACAGGGATGCCAACAGAACTGGAAAACAAAATCTGCAGGCAAATTCTTCACACAGAATCTCTTGCTTTGCCTGCTTAAAGCTAGTCTGCATGACACTTCTCAAAAATTAAATTCTAAGTAGCTGAAATAGGCACCCAAAAATATGGTAGCCCATATTAGTAGGTATCCTAAAAAATTTGGTCAAGTATTTTTCACGGTTTTTTTGAGGGGACAGAAAAGACCCACCTCCACCTCTCCATTTCAGTTAAGTCAAAATGAAAGGCAAACAATACACATACGGACGGAAATATAATTTGCATGTATTCACTTAAACTCTTTAGTACTCCACCTTTACATTTGTAAAATGCCGCTTTCCTGTCTACTCCCTTAACAACTTCATATAGCACTGTCACTGCAGTATCCAACAACCACAGTACCCAAATTTGTTCAAAGCAGCTTTCAATATTAAAATCTAAATCCTGCAAAATACCTTAGAATCCTGAGAGAAAATATACAGAGGCTCATACATATTCTCTAAACGCCACGCTACATTATTATACATATATTAAGCACTAGACACTTGATCACAGCTCTATGCTTCACTAGCAGTGGATTAAAGCAAGTTGCATTTCTTTTAATTAAAAGCCACCAATTATTTAAATTTTTAAAACGAGAGGAAGAAGTCAAAGTCATCTACAAGGGCAAGTCAGTTGTTCTCAAATGAAGGAAAGCGATGCTGACAGCTGCCTAATCCTCCTCCCTGTTACAGGCATTCTGGGAACTCCGTGGGGCAACAGCAAGGGAATTCTAATGCCAGAAAGAGAAGTCTTATAAATCTGCCATTAAACCTATATATCTTCACCCATCAGGTGAATTTTCTGGACAAGATAAAATAACATTAGGCATTACAGACACAAAGCCACATAAGCAATATCTGCCTAATTTAACCAGACAGCCAAGGTGCAGGGGAATATTCCTAAGTCCTTCTGGTTTTCAGTTCCTTAGCCGACCCCACCTATCTGCCTATTTAGTGCACTGTTTCTCTGATATGAATTGTAAGGTTTTACCTTGGCTTCTTCTGTGACTTTTTAAAATTTAACTGTATATTAACTTCACTGTCTGCTCTTTCTGTTTGATTTTTACACTGCAGTAACACTGTACAACTTTCTAAAACAAGAAGACAATTACTAAGTCCACAATTTTAACAACTCCCAGGCTTTTGAACTTACAAAATGGAAAAAATTATTGCAGTTACAGGTAAAGAAAATAAATAAATACTGGGGGAAAGTTTGCTGTCTTTAAAAGAGAAAATGTTTTTTCTCATAAGTTTGCTACAGCTATAGAGTCCACACTGTAAAGAGACCAGAAAAGTTTACATCTCTTTCATTTATGACTTCGATTACTCAGAAGCCAAAAATACAGAAGAGAACAGAAGTGATACTAGGGTTTTTTAAAAAAAAAACAAAAAATAAAAATTAAATGTAATACAGCTCCCTAATAACTCTCTCACCTGTCACCTAACCAGGCAGCTACTGTACAATCCGCCTTCCACCAAACCCCTTTTATAATTGCTAAAGGAAATGCTATTCATTTACATGCAGCTGAGAAAATACAGAAGGTAATCATCTCACTCTCGTTTGAATGAGAAACAAAACACAATGGTGTGAAAAAACAGAATCTCAGTATTTTTAAAAACAGGAACAGATAAGACTTTACTGATTATCTAATGTAATACACTTTAAATAACAATTATTCACAACATCCAGTCTGATATTGCAGCTACTTGTAGTGAGGTATGTCTTCCACAGCCGCAGCTCTCATGAAGTTTCTGCTCTGCTGCAAAGTTACAAACAAAGTGCAATGAAAATAGATACAAATAGCAGGTGTAATGTTTGTACTTTTTTTAGTCAAATTAATCCCAGAGAGCGTTACAAACTTACTTAATTATTTGAACAATGCACAAAATCTTTCAAATATTTTGCTAGCAGTGAAGTCATCTTTTGGCATTATCTGCCACTAAAGGCAGCTTTCCATGGACTAGAACAGTATGGCAATCAATCTAACATTACTTATTAATTTATATATGCCAAATTAAAGTAGAAGTAAAAATAAATAAATACCCAACCAGAACACTGGATAGTGTTTAGGGAAGAGGAATGAAAAGAATACAGAAATAAGAATGAAAAGAACGTGGAAATAACTTTGCATCAGAAACAGTCATTAAAAAAAAAACAAACCATTCTTCTCTTCTCCCTTCTATTAATCAAAGGTCAGTAAAAGATTATGAGAAAATGTACGTGTCTGACTAGTCTGTAATGGTAGGCTCCTTAGATTCATAAAAATACTTCCAAAATCAAAGGTAAGACTGCATTTCCAAGCCTGTTCATTTCAGCTGTAGTATTAAAAACATCAATTGTTTGACATAGGATGCAAACTTCTTCGTGATGTGTACAGATCAGCAGCTAAAAGGAAAAAAAACTAAGTTTCACACAAAAAAATTCCATCAAGATTTATCCTCTAGAATAATATATAACTCACTGAAATATACTTTATATTTTCTTTTTCTAAGCTCACAGTTGATTTTCACTTGATGGCATGCAAAAGTTTAGAATCCCTACAAGGAAAACTCTTAAATGCTACTGACTGAATGAAGGCACTGAGAGACGCTGATTTTCAGTGAAGTACCTGCTGTTCAGGCAGCACACAACACAAGGTCCAACAGTGTTTATTTTCTGTAGTGTATTCTCCTTCTACATACAAAGAGTCACAGAATATTTCAAAGAGAAAACTCTAAGAATAAGGAAGGTTTTAAAGAAAGGATGAAAAACATGAATGGTTCCATTAGTTTTCTCTTTTTTTAAAAAAAGTCTTGTCTTCCATGCTTTCCAAATTAGTTCTGGAATTGGAAAAAATACTAACCAAGGAAAACACTTATTCTTCTATTCTTCCCACAACCTCTGTTTCAAAGTATTAGCAACTATCTATGGCGGGCTTGCCAACCTAGGAGATACAATTTAAAGGTTTCGCATAGCTTGGAGCCCATCTTCCTCTTTGCGCTGAAAAACCAAGGAGACGTAGGAGGGGACCGAGGAATTCACCAACTGCCAAGATGCACTTCAGACTGTCAGCAAGTGCAAGGAGGCATACAAGCCTTCAGTCGATAAGCTCTGATTTCCTGTGCATCCCGTTTCCATGCAGTGCCATCACTCTTACAGCCCCCGCACAAACAGGAATCACTGGGCAAATGTAGCTGCCTGCGGAGTGCTGCACAGCAGCCATTTAACAGAACACGGCAATATGATTCAAGCACTTGGGTCATGATGCAAACTACGACACGCTCATGTCCACACCACATCTGTATTCTGCAGACAAAAGCACCTTTTCCATAGGCAGAAGGTCAGAATGTAGTCTGCAGCTGGTAATAAGATTAATGCTGCTGCTCCTTCAGAATACCCCAAAGGTAAGGAGATCAGCACGCTTGCCATCATCTGTTTTCACTGTATACACAAAGGCACTTTCTGCCAAGACTTCCACAAAACACAGTTTATTTTAGTGAGTTTAGAGGGCTGACAACTGAGAGGATTACAAAAAGTTTACCAGTGAACCGGATTCACATTCAGAACACACACGTGTGAAGAGCATACCACATTTTAAAAGAAGTGTCAGAAGGCAAAATTCGTGCAAGAGTGACATTTGCAAAACATATGCAGTGATTTGGTCTTTGGGGAACAACAACAAAAGAAAAAAATATTCTAAAGACAGTAAATAATTTATAAGTATATGATATATAGCTTTTGTGGATTTTAAGGTAAGTTCTTAGAATGAAAAGCAAAACCTCAAACTTAAAAAAAGAAAATCAAAGGATACACAGAATTTTTCAGACAAAAAAAACATTGCACTGACATTAATACTCTAGTGACAAATCTTTGAATTTTTAAAAGGACACAGAAAGTGTTTCTGCAAATAAACACACTCATATGACTGCATTTCTTGTGACACACACAGTCGCATAGTTTTCAGGGTCCCATGAAGAAAGCTAATAACGAAGACTACTGAAGGGGACAAGGTGGACTGGCAATCTGCAGAAAAGTACTGGCCTGAACAATGGCATCTCAGGGGATTTACTTCAGAAAAGAAATGTGGCTCAGACTTGGACAGTCCTAGAAGCACAGGTGCATGCCCAGGCCTGGTCACAGCACAGGCTGCTAGCGCATGTTCTTGAGAAGGAAAAAAATGCCTTACCAAATACAGCTATGGCATTTTCTCGTACTTTCTTCAGTCCTACAGTGCTCTTAAGACGGTGCGCAAGTGTAACTCCCTCATCTTATACCCAGGACTTCAGAGCCAGTAATTTTCTAATTTCAGTACAACTAGGCATTTGGATAATTAGTTTCAGTGGCTCAATTTCTTTTTTCATTTCATTAATTTCTTGATTTCAACAAAAGCCCACTGCAATGAGTCTTAAAGTTTAACCAAACACTCATTTTTCCCTTACACGTTTCCAATGATCTGTACTTCACTGAGTGCCCTGATATTTTTATTAAAAGAGAAGAAAATGTATGGTCCTTATCTATCTTTCCTATACTGTTTATAATTTTAGCTACTGATATAACACAGAAAGGGTATGAAGAAAGGAGCCTAAGATAATAATCCAACTGTACCCTTCAGTCCTTATAAGCAGTTTAAGAAGAGCAACTGCCTGAAAGATTTTAATCTGAACACGGAGTACTTAAGTAATGATGAATATCTGAGAGAAAAAAATATATATCTAGTCTTTATTTTTTCGGCTTCTGCTGTACCTCCTAGCCAATAGTAAACTATTTCTAGTAACAGTTGCTAAGAATTTTGAAGATTATTTTTAGGATGTAACCAAGCTCAGGGTATTTTTATCTATGATTACACATTGTACTAAGTCAGATGAGCATCAGTTAGGAGGTTTAGCCAGACTCTGTTCTCATTATCACACCCTCATATAAATTGAAACAGCTGCAAAATAGATCTTTATGAAGAGCCATTTAAGAAAGGGTGCAACAGATCAAACTGAGCAGCCCTATCAATTCTCGGGCAGGGAATGTCTTCAGGGGAGTTTCGTCCTGTTACGTTCCACAGTAACAGTGGTAACTCCACAGTAACTGGAGCTAGACAGCCCAAAGGTCTCCTCAGTTCCATATACCCTGACGCTGTGATTTCAGATGTACTGGGAAAATTCAGTTGTTTCACAAGGTTACTTCAGCTTTTCACCAATGAAGCACAAAATGAGAATCTGGCTGGTCTGATGAAAAATGTAGAATTCTGCAGCCTTGGGGACGGGGCACTGGGTCTTTTTCACTTACTTGTTTATTTGCTCACTGTTTCCAAATATTAAGCAGCTGAGAAGACAGAATAACGCTGCCTCAACCTTCTGCTTGTATTGCCAGATTCTGCGAAAGATTAAAGATAATTTTCCAATTTTCTCTCATCTTTAGGATTCTAAGAGAGCCTCTCATGAAAATGAAGAGGTAGGAGGTAACTATATTTGTTGGAAAGACAAGCCGGCTTTGCACCGAGTAGTAAGGGTATCTTTCCCACCTCCACGTTAATTACTTCTTGCTTTGCGCAGTATTATGTAACACACTGCTGTGAAACCGTCTTGCAGTTTAAGTTTCCCTACCCAAAACAAAGAGGGACCTGCTCCCTTACTGCCTCTGCGATTGCGCACTGCCAGGCACATAGAACAAATCGGTTGGAGATTCCCAGACTGCCCTGCTGAGAGGAATGAAAGAACAAGTTACTCTTAAATGGCTGCAAAAAACCACTACGAACGACTGTCCATACCAGAGGGTTTGGCCAAAATCAGGGATCCAAAAAAATACTGCTTACTTCTCTCCCATAACACAGAACTGAGGGCATAGAAGGAGAAAGGATGCCAACAGGCCACCAGCTTACAACAGAAAAAGCACCATAAGTGATTTTAACAATCTCTCTCACGCTGTTCTCTGCCACAGGCAGTAGAAACAGGATGAACACAGAGCCAGATAAAACCTGTAATTGTTTTACATTATTAAAATTCTGAGAATTTTTCTCTTCTGCTTGGAGACCAGTTGCTTTTGTGACTCCAAAGAATAGTAACAGGAAAAAGGAAATAACAAGGAAACAAACAAACAAACAAAAACCACTACAGCAACAGAGATGCAGGTATCTTGATTCCCTCCCCACCTTTTTGCTTCAGTATGACATTATCTGGTATCTCAACCTATTTCTGCACACGAAAGCCTAACTCAGGAGGTAAAGGAGAGGGGTGTCCCATGAACAAAGGGGAATGGAGGCATAATGAAAGACTGTGGTACACGTAGTCAGATGATGCAAGCCTTGCTGCTGACGGGGTGTGCCCACTCACAGGTGCAGACCCTGCAAGGTGGCATTCCCAGAATCACAGACTGGTTGAGGGACCTCTGGAGGTCATCTTGTCCAAACCCCCTGCTCAAGCCTAGCGGGTTGCCACCCTAGAGCAGGTTGCCCACCACCGTGTCCAGACAGCTTCTGAATGTCTCCAAGGATGGAGACTCCACAACCTCCCTGACAGCCTGTGCTGGGGCTCAGCCACCCGCACAGCACTCAAGAGCTTCCTGATGTTTAGATGGAGCCTCCTGCGTTCCCGTTTCTGCCCAGTGCCCCTTGTCCTTGCACTGGGCACTACTGAAAAGAGCCCGGCTCTGTCCTCTTTGCACCATCCCTTCAGGTATTTACAGACATTGATAGGATCCCTCTGAACCTTCTCTTATTCCTATAAGGCATCTCCACAACCTAGCTGCTGCTCTGGGACCCCACGTACTCGGTGTGAGTGGCTGACAAACTGCAGACCACACCGATCACCAAGTCAGTGGTGACTCAGGGTGGAAAAAAGGCTGCAGAGCTGCTCTGCTAATAAACAGCCAGGCTTCACAAGAGCAGGAGGGCATGAGAAGAAAGGCAGCTGTTTGATTTTCATTCCCAATGCCCAAGAGTCAGTAAGTTTATAGTGTAATAGAACACGCCAAAGCCAACATAATTCACTGTACTGAAAAATACACAGATTTTCACTTGTTGCTAGCATAATATATGTACTCCACTTACCAAGATCTACATCCTCCCTAACAACGGGGAAACATGAAAACAATGCGGTTCAGCATGATGGATGCCATTAATAAAGAGCATGTATGAGACAGAGAAAGCAGAGGTCCCTCACATACACATCTGTACGACTGTCCTGAGGGTGGTTAGTGTGGATAGAAAAGCATGTCAGTGTTTCATTTTAGGTTCACTGCAATTTCCTTACTCTCTCCCCTGGAAGCATGTGCAATTTCACAACTGAGGAAAAGGTTTAAAGATAGCAGCCTTGCCCAGACAGGCGGACCACTCACCCCTGACACTTCAGTGTTCACTGGGAAGAAGTAGAGATGCTGTAGAAAATGACTGGACACCGACTCTCTTGCCAAGGGAAATGAAAAGTGATTAAAGGAGTTGGGAGAGTCAGAGAGGAGCACGACTCTGGAAAAAATATCTGGGATGGGACTCACCACTCTCAGACCAAACTGAACTTGAAAGGCCCTGTACAAAGATTTGCAGAGCCTTAAATCCCTCATACCAACTACACTGTGAAATAAAATCAGCCTGTTGCTAGAAAAACTGACTTGCCTGTTTCTTTTACAGGTGAAGCCTGTAATTGCAGAGTCATCACCTGGAAGGATGAAGGTAATCCAGGGAGGCCACCCAGTGCAATTACAACTCTGTGATAACTGAAGCCAAAAAAGAAGACCAAAGTCTACCGGCTCCAGGGCTAGGCCACTTGTAG
This sequence comes from Chauna torquata, assembly GCA_013399475.1. Classification (NCBI taxonomy): domain Eukaryota; kingdom Metazoa; phylum Chordata; class Aves; order Anseriformes; family Anhimidae; genus Chauna; species Chauna torquata. Next base: position 309,421 of record VXAL01009867.1, read on the forward strand.
GAGAGCTGCAGACACAACCACAAAAGATTTCAGAAGACAAATTACAGGAAGCAAGTTCCTTTGTACACAAGAATGTGCAACAGTGGCTATAAGTCATTTCACCTTTCTCTCATTAAAACCCATTTTATAGTTAGCAAAGCAAAACTTTCTCTCTCAGGATCTTTGAGATGGCTAATGGCAATCAAATCAGTATCTACAAACAAACTGCCAGAAAAGATGTTCGTTGGCCCCAAGGGGTAAGCTGATTACACACAAGAACAGCATGAAAGCAAGGTGATTAAATTCAGTGGAAACACAACTACAAGACCGCAACTATTTAGCTTCACAAGTCCAAATCTGGTAAAAAAAAAAAAAAAAAAAAGAAAATTAAAAAAAAGTTAATCTAGTAAGCAAAAGGTATACCGGAAGAATATGCATGAACAAATACCATAGCTGTGCTTAAGAAACAAAACGTTGACCCAAACAATTCTAAATCTGGCTTTCTGATCTAAATGCACAATCTTTTTGATCAAAGTTTATCAAAAACACACTGTGCCCTAAAACCTTTTTGCACGATGATTTTTAGGTGAGGATACGTGGTTTGGCAACAGCATTTTACCCAGTGCTACAATGGGAATGCTGAGTGCATCTGGAGAAGATGGGAAAATTACAGGTGATTATGGAACTGAGTACAAGGGCAGAACGACAAGCTATGCAATACAGGGCAGCCTGAGCTGGCCGCGACGGCGCAACGGCCGCCCCGCA
>VXAL01009867.1:310173-331439 GCA_013399475.1 Chauna torquata
CGCCGCCAGGGGGCCCCGCCGCGCCGCCTCAGCCCCCTCCAGGCGCCGCGGGTTATCCTCCGCCACCTCCGGCCCCCAAGCCAGGGTTTTTTCACATCCGACCTTCTAAAACCTAGGAAGCCCTGCGTTAGGAAGCCCTGTCTGGCCGCTCCCCCTGTGCCCATCAGAATTTCCTCCACCACGACAGAAGCCGGCCTGCCATACAGTTCGTACTCAAGTAGCTTCCTCTGCCCGTTTTGCTGGCAGCTAAATAATATTTAAACATTTGACAGCCTCTAAACTTACACTCAGAAGTGACCTACATTTGTGGCCACCATCTGAGGATTGTAAACGGCCTCCATGCATCACTTTCAGCATTCACTTTTTATGGAAAAATCTATTTAAGGCTGATGCTCTAAAGTTTGTGACTCTTACTGCTTTGATAAAGATCAGTAGCTACATTGTAGCTAAAATCATGTAAGGTGTACCTTTATTTCAATTTTCTGATCAGAATAAGGTGAAAAAGTTCATTTAAAATACCATTTTACATGGATTCTATATGTACCAGACTGTAATGAACAAAGTTATAAAGGTGTCAGGTGGATATCAAAGTCTGCTGCACAATCCTCCTAAAAGAGGAAAATGTTTTACAGCACATACCTCTGATTAAAAGCACTCCCTGAAAAATCGCATGTCTCCCTTCATCTAGAAGAAAGAATCCATGACTCTGCCATGCAAAGTGAATTTTATTAACGTGATTCAGAGCCTGTCGCTCATTTTTCAACATCTTACATGCACTTACCTATACACATCATGGTTAATCCAATTGATGACCTGTGTTTATCTGTGCTTCTTTGATGGACTCTCTCTGCAATTTGCATGCCAATTTAGCTCCTTTACAACAACCTATCAAAGTCATTTAAAATAGCTCTACATGGCTTTCTTTATTGATAAATAAACAAACAAAAAAAAGGGCCACAAACTGTTCCTCTGTTTCTGCTGTCCATTTAGATTAGAAATCCCTTGGGCACTGATCTTTCGCAATGGGTAAACACTGCTTGGCACAACGCCCATCGCTCACCCCAGCCTTGCTGGGCTTCCCAATGTTAATCTAATTCTAGTAATGCAAAGCATTTTTGGAGCAGGATTCACCTCACCTATCGGTAGTTGCCCAAAAGATAAGCATCTCCTCCGTGCTAAATCATGAAAGCCTTCTCTACAGTCAACATAAAAAAAAGTACATACAAAGGGTAATTTATCACCTTGTCTTACATTTTTCAGGCTGAATGCTACTTTCATTCCTCAGTAACTGTTCAGACCAGACACAGTAAATGCCACCTTAGTCATGTGTCAATGTATTAGTGTCAGTTTCCTTAAGGAAAAAAAGCAGTCCCCAAACTAAATGCTTACCTTAGACAGGTCAACTCAACACAACTAGTGTTAAAGGGAATCTCTACAGTTTTAAAAACAGGCGGGAAATGTCTTTAACAGACTTAAATCATGTTCCCAAAAAAGCTTGTTCTTCCTCAAAACCTTGTGACACTGGCAAACCAGTAGTGTTCCTCCCCAGTTCTCCGTAACAAATTCTTAAATGCACAAGGCAAACTTTTCATAAGTATATTTCTGATGATCAGTATCCAAATCTTTAAAAAAGGCATTGATTTTTAATTTCATGAGTAAAAATATTTCTCTGTTCAGCAGCTGACATTTTCAGACTTGATTTTTAATGCAGGGGAACACAACACACCATAAAGTAGCCTGCAACAGAGGATAAAAACAAAAGAACATTTTAGGATAGAAGGCTCAGGAGTAAAAGGCAAAGATTATATGGTCAATCTTTACTACAAGCAGGGAAATAAAGAGAAAGGAAGAGGGGAAGAAAAACAACAGTAAGAATAAAGACACAACTGGCAGGAACACTTTTTTTTTTTATCCATGACCGATGGTTCCAAACAGGCTCTGGCAAAGAACCACCACAGAGCATCCCAGCCATAGGCTCCTGAGGTGGCCTGACCACTCCAAAGGAAGCAGTCTGTGCAGCAACTTCACACTGTGTGCACCTTCAGCCTCTTCATCTGCTGGGCAAGTGCTCTCTCATACATCACAGACAAAATTCCTATGACCCTATAAATTGCAGCCAAGAGCAGGCAGGTTTACTTCAGTCAGAGTACAATTTCACTGCGTGTGACCTGAATTAGATGCAAACAACAACAAAACTGGGCGGTACTGAGGAAACCACAGCCTTCATAGATCTGATCCGATTAGCGTCAAGGAAGGGACAATGGTTTGGAAACCAGCACTTATTTATTTTTAATATTTTGACCTTGGTTATGTCCATCTTAAAACACTGAAATTACACATACTGTTTCCAAGGAAAGGCACATCTAAAGCAATACAGCTGCAAAACAATTATTCCTGTGTTAGCTCTGGATTTCAGGGGGCTCCCAAAATACAGCACCAGCTGCCCAAGCATCTTTTTGGAAGCCTGAACTTAATACAAACCTACAAATCTTATTGGTTTTTGCAACAGTAGATACCAAGCCTCTACTAGCAGGTACCTCAGCACTCTACAAGGCAGGATGCTAGGTCATTTTGAATTTTAATTTGTTGCCACAAAGGCAAGTCATTTGTAGCATGATTAAGTACATCTTGGGGAATATGCCAAGCAAAAGGCAAAGCAAGAGGTTTTCCCTGGTAATATCAGGAAGGTCACTTCAGACTCAGTCTCAGATGTGTTCCTAAGGACAGACAACGTAGATCGTTGTTTTAGCCACAAGCCTGTCCTGAAAATCACTGGACACAAACCAAATTCTGTAGTGCCCTACTAATGAAACACAGCCACCTCCACCCCCCCCCCCCACCATCTCACACACCAAGANCCCCCCCCAAATACCATGGAAATCACTTAAATAAATAACAAGTTAGGAAGAACATAATTACAGATTGTAGGATATCTTTATCACTATGAACATGTCATATTTATCACTGTTTCCTGTCATCACATACAAAGAACATGTTTTCACTGCAGTTAGTTTAATCGAGTAGCTCCAAAATAATCACTTCTTACCTCTACTGACATTTCTGTAAGTTATTTTTACCTTAGAAAAAGCCAACCCGAGGATCTGTGAGGTACATTACACAAAGCAGCTTGAGGCTTTTGTCTGCCTTAACAACAAAGTAACGGTGTTAGAAAAGTGTTACCTCTGCTCCCAAGCAGGTTCAGAATCAAATTTCACAAAGAAAAAGAGTGACCCAGTTCAGCAGTGTAAACACATTTCATCTCCCTAGCTTCAAAGTTTAGCTGGAATAATGTTCAGATGCTACAACTTGCACTTCAGACAACAAATCACATAAATATTCCTTACGATGAACAGAAACAGGTAAAGAGAAGGTGATATCATTGTGGGGTGGGTGAACTGGCAGAGGTCATATAAAAGGCCATGTTCCTACAGCTGAGGCTTTGCTCCAGAACCCTAGAGCTGTAAACTTTAAATGTTTGCATTGTTTCAAGCAGCGGGTCAGCAAGCAGCACTAAGGACAGACGAATAACCCTACAGTGAAATCAACATCACCAGAGCACGCAAACTAATCCCAAAGCCATCTCAGAAATGCTTACTCTACATTTGCCCAAGAAAGTCACTCCAGGTATCTTCAATTTATTCCTAATACGATCTGTCTCCTTCATCTGTGCAATTATAAAAAGTTATTATTGCCGGATTAAATTCAGCCATAAAACTTTTTTTTTTTTTTTTTTTTTTTTTTTTTAAGAGCTGTACTGAGTAGCCAAAGATTAACTGCTTTTGTAGACCCCTAAGTGTTTCATGCTTCCTTTTTGGAAAAAAAGCACCACCATACCTTTGAAAACATGAACATATGAAAACTGCACACTAGTACTAGGATCGCACAGCCATTTGCACTGTAACAGTTGAAAACAGACTTCTTGTCCTCAAAACCTTTCCATGTCTCTACAGCTGTTTGTAAGGAGTGTAAAGAAATACATCTTCTCTCTAATCCAGACTGGACGATTAATTAACTGATACAACAGCAATGCTGCAGCTGCATTTGCCAAGTTTTCATCCGCAGGACCATAATTAACACAGAGGGACCTCCAGTGGGAATCAGGCATGAATGACATCAGTGGTAACAATTAAAGCTCCCGAAGCTTTCACAGCACGTCAGAGCAGACTTCTCAGCCCTCTGAATAATCCTGGTTCTCTCAGTTCTACCAAATGCCTCTTGGAGGCAAAGGCTCAGTATCCTTTCACTGGACTCAGGGATCATCCAGAAACCTCTGACCTAAGGTTTTCTTCTAAAATAACAGTGCCTTACACATATTTCCCCTTTACCCATTTTATCCACATTTCTTTTTCTTTCACGTAAGCAATGAAAGCACAAGAGCGAAGTCCACAATTAAAACAGTGGCCGGGGTGGACTGACTTCTCCCTTCAGCCATCCTTTTGGATTTGTTGGTATATTCTGTAGCTCAAGGAGGCAAGAGATCACAGTGCTGGCTAAATATACTTAACCATACCCTAGTATTGTTTTGGTTTTCTTCTCCCAACATCCCCACCCCCAAAATCTTTACAGCTCTTAACCACGTGTTGTGCACATGGATTTTTGTGCCTCATGGCAAAAAAAACAAACACCAGACTGGAGCAATATATTATCATAGTAGACTTTTAATGTTTTTGTTTTATCTAGTGGAGACATTGCCATTTTCACCCGTGATTAATGCATCAACCCAGTGCGCAACATTTCCTGATTCCTCACAGAGATATCAGTCTACCCACAGACAGCAGCTCCTAATGTGGCAACACAGTTCTCCCTCTAACACAAATGCAAAGAGAGGACATCCTTGATCTTTTATTGCTTAAGTGTTTCTGGTGCAATGATCTACTTGCAGCTGACATTTGAAACTTGAAGCTAAAAAGAATTCCGCAGATGGGATTTGAAGGTCATCCAAACACAGCTTTAAACCTGCTCTGTTTTGCTCCCTAATGTAGCCTCAATACAAGCCTCTGGTTATAAGTTATCCTGTACTTTTTTTCCTCCAAGCTGATCATCTGGTGTATCAATTTATGACTGGGTGGGTAATAACAAAAATACATTTACACAGATGTTCCTAATGATATATTATTTTAAAGTAGGAAAGTAGGAAAGCTTGAGATACACTTTTAACTTATTCTGTTCAAAGCAAAAACTTCTCTCTTTTTCCCTATGATCACATGACAACTAGAAATAAATTTCCATCGTGAAATGCTGTGGTAAATGTCTGCTGCATCTTTTCAGGACAGTGTGTTAGAGATACCGTGACACTCTGTCGACTACCAAGCAGATTTAAAAGAACTTGTATTTGTAATTCAAACCTGTTGATTTTTGTACCTCTCCACATTTGAGCAAAAACACTAACTACGGGTTTGCATAAAAGACTGACTACTACCCCATGCAAAGGGTTAGCCCACGTCTGCATGACACTTCAATCCTACTTAAACCTATTCCAAATATCATTACTGTTCTTGCACAAATCAGACAGCACCACCGTGGATTAGGTAAGGGAGACATGCTAAGCATACTGCACTAGATGACAGGGAAGGAACAACATAGTATTACTAGGTTATGCTATCATATGTGCTGTCTCACCCCCTTGGATATAACAGCCTCATCTTACGTATCGTCTCCTGTATAACGACCCACACCTGCCATCATAGATCATGCTAACCGCTGACACGCAGTACATGAAATCACAGAGTTGGAGAGAAGCTGCAGCACTGAGGCAAGCCTGAGTGGAGTATCGCAAAACTGGGGCCAGCTCTGAAAAATATCAGTGGTAACATTTACAGGCACAGCACTTCCCAACCGCAATGCTCTGAGTCTTGTTATAACAACACACTAATAACATCAACTTGCCATAAAGCCCCAACTATGTTAAATTGCATACTGGCAGAACAAGTCACATCTCCAGGCTCACTTCGGAAGTGAACAGAACTGAGTGATAAATGCTTCTGAAATAAAATCCCCAAAATATAGTGATGCAGGCCACTTCGCACCACAAACTCCAGTCTGAGTTTGGACCACAAGCAAGTGTTGCTGGACAAGGCCTTGAGCCACCTCATTTGTCCCATGTCCTCAACAGGCAGTTCTGTTCACCAGACTGGTGTGACACTTTAACACCCTTTGCACTCAAAGGAAAAAAGTAACTTACAGGTGGCAGCTGATGGCCATGACGGTGAGAAGTCAAGCTCAAAATGCGTTCCATGACTGCTGTCTCAAACTATTTTCATTCCGCAATTCACTGATTTTAAGGCATCTGTGATCACTCAGCCTGACTTCCAGCAACAAAATTTATGATGGTGCATGTAACTCTCGGGAAATGCCTGCTAACTACATACTTTACAACGCACTTCACTTACACTACCACAAGTGTAAGCATGTTCTCTCACCGTGTGATTCTTTATGTGGGCTAAGTGATGCTTCATGTTCCATAATTTGCACTTCCTGCCATTTCTCTTGTACCGAATCTGAAAATCTTGTGAATACAGGTGAGGTGATTTTGCAGATCCCAAAGATCTCGGAGCAGTTAAAAGGGAAGTTGTGCTGCAGCTCCTCACCCCACCGTATGGCAGCTGCTAGGCTCAGCTCTCAGCTCACCTGCACAGCAACAGAAGCACTTGTGTCAAGTCCAGAACTGCTCTTCTGGACATCAGGAAAGGCAGAAAACTACTGTGGGCAATCACTTTAAAGAGCTTAGTCACCAAATGAGGGAGCATCGATCTAACACAGTCTCTCTACCGCACTATGCATTAAAATCATTAATCCTCAAAGCTTTGTAAAACGGACAAACACAGCTGTTTGTAAACAGCTGTCTTCAGCTGAGAAACCAAAGTCCAAGTGGAAGGGAAGTCACTAGGTGTTACCTAGAGTACCTGTTGACAAAAAAAAGGCAGTATCTGAAGCTACATACTAAGGTTGGAGAAATCACGTTATAGCAGAATAAGGCCATTATTCTTCTAAATGAGAGCAGACATAGGTACCCTTAACTACCCCAAATATCTGTGTTAAGGAAGCCATGACAATCTCTGGTCCTAACAAAATGCTCACAAAATGCTCACAACCGGTAAGTAGAGGGGAAGTGTCGTGAAAGTAACAAATATTGTGCCCCACATGGAGATGTGCTTGAAACACAGAACTGATATCAAAGTATTTGGGTTCATAACTTATACGGGAGAAGAACACAAGCTTCTTCAAAGTTAGCAAACTGGAGATGGAGGCCCATCACTGGCTTGCTGTGGGAGGTACAAAAACCAGTTATGGGCTGTTTATGTAACCCAGGAGGAAGCTGGACATCACAATTACAGAGGGAGGAAACCCTCACCAATAATAATGTTTGTGGAACTGCTGTCAACACCCTCTGCCCAGAAGGGTGTTGACAGCATCATTTTCAAGGAAGTAGAAATACTGTTATATAAGGAAGCTTGTCCATCGAATCCAATACCATCACCTGTACTCAGTACACAATTAAAGTCAGTATAAAAGCAGCAGTAAATTACCCAAGCAGCTAATAAGGCTGTATTCACTCTCTTCTGAACTCAGAGCCATCCCTTTAGAAAAGCTGGGGCAGAGAGCTATCGCAACTCAAGGCTTGGGGAGATACCTAGGGATCGAGATGCACCCTACAGGCAGGAAAAAGTGCAGGCTCTGTAAGCACTAGCTCTGAGCCATTAGCAGGTCCCAGGTGCCCAACACTACTCAGAAAAAATTGCTCATTAGTTGTTTCAACTCAGAAACAAAGTACTGGAAATGATTTGACTATTTTCCATTTCCTTGTGCAGCAATTCACCCCAAGCATCTTTACACCAAGTTCCGTCACAGTCGAGAAAACAAGATGAAATTTCTCAGTGATCTGCTCAGCAAATGAGCACCTGAAAGGCCCAGTCCAGCCCTGATGGAACATTGCTCATTCCACTGCGCTTACACCAGGGTCGAATCTGGCCCCTAGATCCTACATTGCTCCACTTAACACAGCTAACGTGTGTGACTAAAGCTCTGCTCAGCTCCAGATGGCCCAACGTCAAACACATTAAAAAACAACCACTGCCAAATCTCTGCTAAAAAAAAAAAAAGATACAGAAGGAATCAAAGAGCGAATGTGAATTCAGCATCAGAAAACATAATGCAACATGCTAACTTTCCTTCCGTAGGTCACTTTTACAAGACACCTACCTTGTAAAAGGTAATAAAAAGATGCGAAGGTAATGAAACCATGCAATAAATCTCTGCCCCTAGTTACTGAGCAACCTCTCAGCTCTCTTCATCCTGCTGACAGAGTTTATATCCTCCAAGACAGAAAGCCACCATGTTCTAGATTAGGAGTAAATCCTCCACATCACAACTGGCACACAAGCTATTCCAAAGAGGTATTAAAACTAAATAACAGTATCCAGATACTGCAGTTTCTTTAGAGAAGATTGAGGCATAACTAGAAAGCAAACTATGGGCTAGGCAAAAAAATGGGTACTTGTCTACGGTTCAGCTAACACAAATCACAATTGGCAGCAGCTGATCAACCAGCTAAAAACAGAATAAAAACATGTATATAAATGCACTTGTGAATCGTAGAGTTCCTCATGTTTCCAGCAGTTTGCCAATGTGGCTGCTGGGATGGCAAAAGAAAAGCTACTGAGTTCGGAGCAGGGTTTAGCCCGGAAGAAGAAAGGGAGAGGAGGAGGAAGGGACAGCAACATTTTGATTAACATACAGAACTAGGACTCTTAAATTAAGTGTAGGATTAATTTCCAGCTTTGCACAACTTCTCTTCCCTGCACTAACCTACATCTGACATCAGTCATAATGCTTTAGAAACAGCTAAAAGTAAATTTCGCACCTTTCTTCCAGAATAACATCTTATCTAGCATGTCCTAGATCAGCTAAATCAGATTGGAGATGGAATACAGATTTTTACCTAGACTCTTGTAACAGTTAGAATGAATGATTCCCCAAGGACTACAATGCCTAATTTTGCACTTTCAAATCAGGGGAGTACTTATTATAAATCAACTGTATACAATTAACATTCTATTTTACACTCCAGAGTGTAACTCTATCTTCATTATCAACTAAACTTCTAAATAGCAATGCACTGTTGAGGCTCTCTGTGCTGCTGTCATCCACTAACAAACAGGCAAAACCACTTTTTTTTTCAAAAAAAAAAAAAAAAAGTCTTCAAAATACGGGTTCAGACCGAATACAGCTGAATAAACCCTTACATCCCATAGCACAGAACCCCAGAAGTTATAAAATACTAACGGTGAAAGGGACTCGAAGAAGCTATGTGCCTCTTCCTCACTTAAGGTAGGATGAACTGTCCCTAAAAACATTCCCTGGCTTAATGCCTTCCACTGCTTCAAATCATTACCAAAAAAATCTGACCAATTCACCTCTCTGACTAGCACAAATCAGGAATTACTCTGCTGGCCTCCAAAGTTATTCCAGATTTACAGAACACAATAGAGTATATAGCTCGTCTTCAGAGAGCCCTGCCACAAAGAAAGACTTTTTGTCGATATATTCAAACTGCAGTGCATAAAATAAGCACTGCAGTTTCTAAACAGTCATTCAAGCAAGAAATACATCAGAAATAAAAGGCATGCTAATTATTTTTGAAGCACTTAGGAAAGGAAAGATCAAATTACTGTATCTGTTTCACCCTCTGATATTGCAGAATACTGTGTTCAAGTGTAACCAACAGTATTGCCTGACATTTTCAACACATATGAAACAGGAAAATAACTGTTTTAGAAAGACTTTTAACTTCAATGTCGCAGTGCAAAATGAATTTGATTCTCAACATTTGCACCCTCATGATGAAGTATTAATATTAAGAGTAACATGCTTACAGAATCTGTAAATATTAGCAGTAACTAATGTTGGACAGAAACAAAGCTGAATTCAAGTTTTCCAACTGGGTTATCTTGCATTGCAGAAATTAAGCAAAAAACAAAACTTAATAGATTCTAGTAGCCAAGGACTATTTCAGTTCATGATGAATGTTGTTTCTGGAATACAGACTGTGGAGAATATCAATGAACACTTTACTAAGAACTACACATTTGAAAGAAATTCTGAGCAGACACGCTAGCACACTCTGTGAACGGACCAACAATCTCCCATATTTGTGTCAAGACATTATTTTTTATCCAAGAACTTGGAAAAAATCTCAGACACTAGTTCTCATGCAGTCCATTGGCCATACTTTTGATGTAACATTTATTGCTGGAAATCAAAAAATTAGAACACACTAAGTAAACCAAGCTGTCCTGCTGGAAGGAAGGAAAATATATGTTGAATAAAACTGTTAAGCTGAGAACTGTTAATAGCATTACCAGTGTTTAGGCAGCAGCAGTGATTCCTGTGGACTTTACTTTTTCTTCCAATCATATCTTCTGTCATCCTGATTTCATTTACATGAAGGGTATTTTACAAATAGAAAACTGCTTGTCGTATTTATAAAAACAGTTTTGCTCAGTTCTGGCTGCATCTGTGGGGCTCTTTAGACAAGTCAGAAGTCAAAAAGACATCCTAGATGATCTATTAAGCAATCCATTCCCAGTGAGTTAACACAGGACCTCTGCTGGCATTATGCTTTCCAGCTACCTTACATGTGCCAACTGATGGTGTTTCCTCATCGCCCTAGGAAATCGTTTAATAAATCTGTTTGAAGCTTCAACTTACAGTGCAAAGAAAACATTCATTGCAAGGAATTAACTATTTATTCAAGGAAAACAGGAGATTCTACTTTTAAGTAGCAACACAGACGGCGTAACTCAGCAGGAGCAATACGCACCAGTGCTGGGGCTGTTCAGCCTCACTGAAGATCAGTTCTTTGCTATACAAACACTGAAACACAGCACCGAACTTACCTCCCTCCCTTCCAGGCCCTACTCTTGTGTGCTATCACTAGAGAAGCATCACTTCGTAAAGGTAGGAAAGAAACCTAACTGCTTAAAAATAGGATCCGGCAGAGCACAGGTTCCTAGCACGGCCTGTGAAGCACTCAGAGGTTTTAGGCAGCTATGAATTTTTCCCAGACAATTATAAACGAGTACTTCCCTCCACTCTCTCCTGAAAAATCACAAAAACATTTTCAGCAATTATCAGGACTGTTACTGCAGAACACACTCCCCTAGACTGGCTGCTACGTTGCTTGGGGTGTCCAAAAACCAAAGAAATAAAAACAACAAGCTTTTGACATCAGAGCACTTAAAACTGCTTGCACTAGAGAGGTATCTGTAACTCTCCATATATTCTCTGCTCCCATCTCTTTTAGTCTTTTTTATATTGAAGGTCAGTTCTGGTCTGTGTCAGCTCTGCCTCCACCAGCTTGAAGGAGAATTTCCACACCCACTCTCTCGTCTTGCTCTGCTTTAAATATTTCCCTTGCTCACCATTCCCAGGTGCCCTTCTATTCCGCTTCTACCCTCTCCAGCTCTTACTCACTGTCTCCTTTACCCACTGCTCTCGTGACTTCTCAGCCTCCAGAAGAAGAGCGCAGGAAGCTAATTTAACAAGGGCAGAGCAAGGCTGAATCTAGACCTTGCTTTCCTGAGAAAACTGAGTCATAATCTGGATTAGCAGATGCTGCTGGACCTCTACTTTTGGTGGGAGGGTTCAGGTATGGAAACTAAATACTGTGTAAAACCATTCCATGCAACTCTGATAATCATTCAGGAACAGGAACTGTGTGGACCGGAGCACGAATTAATCCCCTGCCCTCTTCCAAATGGCTGCAGTGAGCACAGGTGGTTACAGCTTCTGTAGTGGTTTTCTCTGCACGGGCTCCAAAGGCGCTGCTGTGCCCACGTGCAAATTCACACACACAGAAGCCACCCAAGGGTGCTTTGCTGGCGTTGCCACCTCCCGCAGTTCCTGCTGCAGCACTTGTTAGTTTCAGCTGGCTGCCTGCGGAATTCGCCTGCACCAGCCATTCCCTTTGGCATCGCTGCCAACAACCTGTACTAAAAATACCTCCTGAGCATCATAAATAGCAAGATGGTAGAATTCTAAATCCCCCTTGAGGCACATAGTCTTTTCGCTTTGATAAATACAGAGTGGCAACAATGCACAGAGAATAAAGTGCATCTTATAGCACTGGTCTGTTTGGCCTGTTTGCCTTGCAGAAAGGAAAAATGACAGCTTCCACTATCTGCTAAAGCTGTCACCAGAGAAGAAGAGAAAGAGGGGGAAATTGCTGTTGTGAAAAGACACAAAAACTCCCAAACCTAGCTTTTGAACATATTTAAATCAACAGGAATTACTGCCCAAGACACGAGACCAGTGTTACTAAAGAACACTTCAGATCTACACCAAACAGGGAGCCTCGCAGGAGGAAAACTCAAAGCACAAGGGGAAGGCTGCATCTTGCCCTGCTTCACTGCTGGCCCACAGCACACAGCAAAACAAGCAGAATGCACAGGGCAACGCCAGCCTGATGGGAGAAGGAACAACACGTAGCCCTTTTGTGGCACTTTACTCTGGAAACACTCACTATACTAACCGCTGCAGGAGCCTCGCACAGGGAGAACTTCAAAAGTACCAAAGTGGGCATCACAAAGTGGGCATCACAAACTTCTGTAGGAAAATATTTACCATGTTTCGAGCACGTAAAGAAATATGGTACTACTGTGGTAACTATAATATACTCACAGATATTAGCCATTTATCATTTTTTAAATTTTAAATATTTTCAGAAATAAGGAAAGCGAGATAACAGCATCTCAATCACGGCACCAGAATTTTATTATATATATATTATATTTTGTATAAACATAATCAGTTAACCAGAGCCTCTTTCTCTGAAACACTAGACTCCAGCAAATGTGCCTGGCACATCTAAGTACACAAAATATGTTTGCCATTCACCTTGAATATCAAAACATCTGGCAACAGAAAACAGAAAAAATATTTACGGACACTTTTGGACAGAGATTACTTCAGGTCAAGTCAGAAAGAATCCCTAAGCTGCAATCATCAAATGCTTTTATCAGTTACTCTGGATTTAGCCAGTGTTACTAACAGAGAAATAAGACAGTCTTTTTATAGTATCTGTCAAGCATGATCAAAGTTTTATTATTCATCCTTAGATCAAAGTCCAGCATTTTGGGATTATCTCCAGCTCATAAAGCAGAATAAACAGTTTTGGATAACCACATTATTATATAACAATATTGTCTTCTTGCAATGAGTTTTATTCTTTTTACACATGCCACAGGTTTTTAATGGATCGTCAGATTATCATTTAATTGTTTTCCTGGCTTACTATGACAAGAGAAAACTATCCAACAGCAGCAAAAGGCCATAGAAACATTATATGAATGCAGACACTCAGGACAGGATTTAAAGAGAATACTCACAACAACAGGTGAAACTAAGATTAAAAAACAAAACTGGGCACAACTCCAGTGAAAGCCAATAGGTTTTACAGCTCTGCTTATAATAAACCCCTCAAGACATCTGCAGATCTCCTGTTGTGGAACACAGACACTCACCCACGCTCCGCACAGCCTGCTCATGCATACACACACCCTTTGGTCTGGAATAAAGAAAGTCCTCAACGAAGAAATTAGTCTACTTTCATTATAACAACTTTCATAAACAGGCATAAAATATTACTTCATGGGTAATACTCAGCACAATTCCTTTCGCAACTAAATCTAATTTTAAAGGTGAAATTGGTGGTGTTTAGATCTGTGCTTCACTCAGCTCTGCTTTCACAGAAGAAAAAAAAGTTTTCCTTTCAGTTTTCACTCTGAGAAAACCATTAATTTCCACCTTGTCTACTGACCATAGGCCCACCTATAGTCCTGTGTCTTCAGAGAAACCGCAAATCCCAAATCCATCTCTTCTTTTACATCCTAATTCTATGAAGTTCATTCACCTTACATAATATTTATCGGAGCCAGCTCTTCCACAAATGTTGATTAACAGAACCGCAATCCTAGGACAACAGAGGACGCCAGTACTTTTCATCTTCTGTATGTGTAGCGTCACAGGGAGTTAGAGCTGGAACATCTTTTTCAGGGCTGTGTTACACTGTCTTAACTACATTCCTTTACTGATAACTAAGTTTCAGTTCTTATCTAACCTGGTCCTCTCCCAGAATTTCTAATGCCAAAAATAAACTGAAAGCTTTCATCAGTGGTTGAAAGGAAACTGTAACTTGGAATGCAGTTTTGCTGACTTCTCTGTTGATCAAAGATGCCTCATACAGGCCTGATGCGATAGAAACAAAATCAGCTTTATAATAACAGTAATTACAGCAGAATCCTTTCACTGAGTGAAATCCCACAGTTCTTATTCATACAAGACTTACACTGGAGGAAACTGTAGTTAAAATGGGAGCACATTAAAAATGACTAAGTTAAGGTCCCAGATATAGCAAAGGGAATGACAACTATTAAAAAAAGGTTACAGAAACCGTTTCAGCTTGGCACTTTGTAATAATATATGACAACACACGACCTGTTTGTGCAGTTCCAGAAACAGAATAAAGCATCTTCGTTAGCAAGGAAACAGTCAACCAAAACTTCCTATCATGTTGTCCTCTGAAAGTCCAATATGATAAGACCACTCACTTCTCAGACGTATTTCTAGAACAATCACTTCTGAGCACCATGCCAATAAGTTACCAAGAAAATGTCTATGTGCATGAAACAGGAAAAAATATCTATCTAGAAAAAGACGTTGACGTGGTCAATGAAAAGGAGCATTTTGCAGCACACTCGAAAAGAGCTAAGCACCGGCCTAAATGCTTCAGGGAGGCAGAACCTCACAATCTGCTGACCAGTCTGGTCTGGTTTTCTTCCACCCCCCTCTATGTTGAAACTGCAGATATACCACTTGGAGAAAAGAGCACCCCTTGCCCCACCTTCGAGCACACTGTCTTCTGGATGTTCCTGTTCCACGCTTCCTTCCACAGCACCACCCAGCCACAGCTGTGCAGAGCAGGTGTCTCCCAGCACCTCTCCCAGTAATACCACCAGCACAGCCAGAGAGCCCCAACACCTCCTCCCTGAAGGCAGAGAGCGTACTGGTGCCACAAGACACACTGGCTCATCATGCTTTTTTACACATCAGTCTGTTTTACAATGACAACCACAGATCCTCTTTGCGCTTTAAAATACAGAGCTCACATGAACACATTCATCTTTTTCAACAAATGTGAAGCACATGCAATCTTTTCTAGCCACGAGGCAGAAACTCCAAGGCTACATAATTACACCATAGTCATCACCACAACTGAGCTAGTTCGGATTAACCACAAAAAACTGACCACCACAGCACAGAAATCAGCACAGGCTGCAAAACTCAGCAGGTAGTTCGTACTCGGCTCTCGCTGAAGCTTGACTGCGACCAGTGCCACGCTGAGTTTAAGTCTAACTCAAATGTGGGCGCAGAAGCAGCAGGCTCTGCGCTGTGGATGTGGCCACATTTGGTGATTCACATGAAACACACTGACTCACCAAAGCACTAATTCCAGCTTACAAACGGGAAAAGGAGAACATAAGACTCCTCCACCACAGGCGTACCTTATCGAAGCCCATCTGGTCCAACATTGCTTACAAATTAAGGATTTCCTTACATGACGTATGGGACTGGTAAACATACTGAATGTAATGCTCGATAATGTTTACAGGATTGAGACTGTTAATTGGGTTGGATTTTCTAAAAATGAAATCCTTTCTGAAAACATGCCACAATAAGGGCTGAGGATTTAAAAGGTCGAGTCTCATAGAGTTTTTTTCCGCTATTACTGTATAATGTATAAGAGTTTTCTTTGGGTTTTAACCGAGACCACTTACTTATAAAGACATCATAGCCTAAGCAATACGTAATAAAAAAAATTACGGGCTACTTGCTAGTCTCAGAATTTGAAGACCAACATCTGCTTTGCACTATGTTTCTACCTGCAAAACTAAGAAATACTGCACCAGGTACATGAACTAACCATGTGTGGTTTCATTTTCAGTTACTTACAGATTAGTTTTAAAATAATTCAAAATACTCAATTCAAACCCATTATATTAAAAAAAAAAAAAAAAGGAAAGAAAAAGAAAAAAGAAATCTCCAACAGATTGTTTGCAGAGACTGCAAAATACATGAGGTTTTGCTGTTCTTCACTAAAAGCAATTTTGCTGGCTTTTCCATCCATAAGCCGATGTTCATTTGCCTTCTGTGCAATTCCTTTCAAAGTCATGCATCCAAAATAGATTCTACCTCATTGTCCCAGTTTCCTTTTGTTGTTGCCATTAGCCTACGCAACTTTTTCCATGCATTCAGGACTAATTTTCACTAATCTGAGAAGGTAAAGAGCACAGACTAATCTCTGTTGAGGGGAAAAAGACGGGAAGAAGAGGCAAAACTTAAAAAGGAGCAGCTTGTAAGAAATACTATTAAGTCAGATACCTCAGTAAAACATTCTTCTTCTCCATCAAATCTAAAGTTCTACCAGGCCTAAAGATTAGGCTGCAGATAGTGATTCTCATATACAGAAAAGTACAGTGACAATCCAGGCGCTGATCCTGAGCTATTCAAGCCACTAAATTGAGGTTTGAGCCCTAAAATGAGTAAAATGGAAAAAAAAAAAAAAAGCAAGTCATTACATGAATTCATGAATTTTGAAGAAATAAACAGAAATTACAGAGAGGATTAAATAACAGTATGAAATTGGTGCGAAAGAAACTCAGGATGAAAGCCAGGGAGAAAAAAATCTTCAGAGCCAGGTCCGTATCCTGCACTGCACAGGTACTGAAAGCAGCAAAGGGCTGTGCCAGCAGGACTCACAGACGGTGCTGTCTCAGGTAATGCTGCAGCGTGCTGAACCCTGCCAAGAACGTGCTCCTCAGGCTATGGAGCATTACACCAAGGAAAATGCTGGAAATCACCAGGATTGGGAGTGTTTGATGCTACAATAACTAACTGCTAAACATGCTAAACTTCTCTATTTCTAAAATTAAGGAAATGCCCGGCCAGTTTATGCTGCCCCACTCTCCAGGTCTCTCAGCCTGAGAGCAGTCCACGACCGACACGCACCAGTCATGTCACAAACAGCTATCAGGAAGGTTACCACGTGCCCAAAGAAACACCTCTGACAACAAGCAGAAAAACACAGCAACAGATTTCCAAGATGACATGGCAGACAACATTGCCCCCTCTTAAAAGGCTGGTTCCTTCAGATGTGAGCAACATTACCGTGCTAATCACAGACCACAATAAATCGCTGAGCTGCAGCTCACAGCAGCTGGTTTTTAACCCAGTCAGCGTGGACCTCTATCAAAACTGCCACTGCTAGCAACAGCAGCCATGACTCCAGGTATTTGAGGAGGATTCTAAGATGAGGGAAAGAAAAATAAAAGTTACTAGTGAAATATATAGGAGCTCAGAATTTATTATGTAAATTTCTCACTGAAAAACCTGTAATTTCTTCATACAAAAGTTAACACCTGTGAGACAGATCAACCAAGTGATCTACACACTGCATATGAGGAAAGAAGTTACCGGAGCAAAACATAATGAGGTGAAGTCTGTCATCATCTCATTGAAATCTATTGTCAACTTGTGTAAGTACAAACTAGTAGTCTCAGAACAGGACCAGAAGGCAGGAATTCCCCTTCTGACCCTGGCTCTGAGACTCAGTGCAAAGAAAAACATCATCTCAGTGGTCTCACCTGTAAAACAAAGACAAAACCTCCCTACACCAGCGTGTCGGTGATTTATTTGTCTGTTTGATCTACATTTGTTGCAAAATCAAATCTGAAAAGACAAAGATTGTAGTATAAAAGAAATTATAAACAACCCTACTACGTTGACTGTTGAGTAGGCTAAAAAAAATGTAATTACCTTCTCTACAACTCCTACACTTACAGTATCGCAGTGGCACAGTACAACCTGCTCATATTAGACAGCAATATATATATATATATTTTTTTTTTTAACTCTGGCTTCTGTCAAGACTTTGTGATTTTTGTTACTGCACAAAAAAGGCTGAAAAGACACCACTATTGATAAGCCTCCTATTTTACAAGCCTTCATTTTTCCTGAAGTTGCTCACTGGACTAAATACAGCTCGTGCTAATCCTTTCAACATTTAGAAAAAAAAAAATTAGCAAAGGTCTTATTTGTCCACCCCAAATACTACCATTTGTGCCTGTTTGCTTTAGCATAACTGCAGATTATAAAAGTCAAAAATAGCCACTTTTCCATTAACTTAGACCTTCACGATAACAAGTAGTTTTGACAGTTTTTAAGCAGTTTGAGATAACATGCACAAGTAGGTCACAGTTATACTCGGCTTTAGAAAAATGTCTTTCATCCAGCGAATTTACAGCTCTTTACAAACAAGCCCTTAGGTAAGCGCCAACCTATAAGGCTTACTCCAACACCCAAATTCAGTCATGTATGAACCCTAATAGCAACTACTTAACAACAGCTGAAAGTACAATATGAAGACCGTTGCAAACTGCACAATTGAAAAGCATGACTGACGTCAACGGCAGCTCTCCACTGATCCCAACAGGCTGCACAACAGGTCATGAGAGTGCCCTGGGAAGGACTCCAACTTGACAGGGACGTGTAAAGGGGTTTTCAAAGTTCATTTCAGCTCCCAGCTCAATCACCAGATTTCCAAACTGATTATTCAGTCAGGCTTCTGGGAATACTCATCTACGCTTCTTCATCTGGTATTTGGTCAGAACATCAGCTAGGGCTGTACTATGAGGAAAGCTGCAAAGGAAGGTTACACGCCTCACACTTTGGTAACAGCAAGAGGTGAGGGATGTGTGTGAAGGACATCAACAACATAGTCTGTAAAGGGCGACAGAAAACAAAGGAAAATTTCAGAAAGTTCATCTTAAAGCATGGGTGAGCCATTAGTCGTGACAGCAAGCCCTCTGAAAAAGTTAGCTCCCGTTATTTCCATTGTACAAGTAGAAAAGTATAAAACTCTTCATTTGGAGTTCCATTCACAGCAAAATTACATTAATTTGTATTGTTAGTTACACTTCATGTATTGATTTACAGTCTGCCATAATGTCATTGGCTATATGGTACTTCTGGTTAAATAACAACAAGGAACTAGAGCAGAAGAGTTAAAAGAGAGAGCTCAGAATACAGAGGTCCTGCTGGATTTCAGGAGTTTCTTCTGTCATCTGTTGCAGTCAGTTCACTAGACCATGCTGCCTCCTGGAGCAAAAGAGATGAATAAAGAGAGCTGCACAATTGAACACTGATGATATTGTGATTTTTTTTTTTTTTTTTTAAACTATGCCTTGAGTATCTTCTGCAGTTTAGCAATAAAAATGGCACAGGTAGATGTTTAACTTTTTTGCTATTCTTGTTACACTTGGTGTATCATCAACAAGCAGACAGCTCCAAACCTGATGCATTTAGAATAATAATGATCACCTTTTGGACAGCTAACACAACATAAAATATTAGCAATCAACATTCGCTGAACACACAGACCCTAACGATACAGAGGTTTTAATGAGACTCCTTATGCATGAGGTAATCTGCCAGCATGAGGCAAAGGGTCCTGATCCAACATTCGAACAAAGCCCTGATGCCGTAAAGACGTATTTCTTATCTGAGCTACATGGTCACGAGTAATCTCATTAAGATCCATTATACCACTGTCTATAAGTTCACACATAAGATTTTAACAGTAGTAGTGTTTACAACAGTTAACAGTAAAAATCCTCTGTACTGCCTTATACACAAATAGCCTTTGGTCAGTACCGAGTAACTCTACTATTTACTTGTACAGACACGCTTATTTTCCAACTAAGTCCATTTGTTAAAATCGAAAAGCAGATATCGATACAAATTAATATCTTAGTCTCTTTTATGAATCTTATTCGCTGCCTCTCTAAAGTCCTGTGAAGTCTCTGTCTCTCCAATTAATTACTCTGAAAAAAACTAGACGGCACAAGAAAGAATTCCCCCTTCATCTCCAGGCAGCTCTCCAGCAGAATCAAGCAGGCATCAAACATCCGTGTTGTGCAGATGAAACAGTAAAGAGGGATGGTGGGGGGAGAAAATGGGAATACGGCCAGTGGAAATGTTCCCTGGCTCCCCATTCTGTATGTTTCAGTTTTGGGGAGTCATCTGCAGAGCTGAAACTGCAAGGTATTTCCATCGCTTCCTCAACTCCAGGTAGCCCTTTGAAGACAGCAAATCTAATGCATGTTATAAAGCTTTGCCGAGACCAGGATTTTCCCCACAACTACTCATGCAGCCTTAGCGCAGCACTGATGCTAATACAATTAGCACTCTTCCAGAAATGGATTCTTTGGAGACCGGTGCAGACCATCTCTTCCTAAAGCAAGAATTCTACTGTGCCACAAAGAACTACGCTGACCTAACATCATTTATTATTTATACCTAAAATGGGTGCGATGCTTTAGGAATATGGTCCTAACCACAAAACGCTGATAACCTTTCGGCAGTCACACAATGCCTTCCATGTGCATGAAGCTCATTTGGACACGAAGGGGAATCCAAGCAAACGAAAGAGCTGGTCCATGCTGAGCAGCACCGAACACATGAAGATGCAGAGAAATAAGGGGATGCACCAACAGGGCATATCCCTGCATTCAGGGGTTCGTTCATTTGCAATACACAATTTTCACACAGTATTTTTTCAATTCAGAGATAACTGGGGAGTGTTTTTACTTGTCATTATTGTGCAGATAATTTCCTTTCAGGAAAAAAAGATGCTTACCAGTATTGCTGCTTTGTTATGACAACGTTCAGAATATGTTTAACTTTAAGCCTCCGGTTCTTTACTTGGCACCAACTGTAACCATAAAAACCTAAGAGCAAGCAGTCTTTGGGCCACACCTGCACCAATCTGTCAAATCAAAAGCCGAAGTTTGTGACAAGCGAGGCTCTGCAGTCAAAGGGGTTCGATCCGTCCGCCTCCAGCCCAGACCTCCCAACGCCCAGCCGGAGCCCACGCACGGCACAAGCGCGTGTAAAGCACGAAGGCGGTCAAGGTTAGGCCACTACTAAACGCGGGTCGGGTGTAAAACTTCAAAGCGTTCATTTCCACCCAGATACAAACGTCCACCTGCGGCGGCACCCGGCGGCAGACCGCACCCTGACCGAGCGCTGGCTTCACGGATGCCGGGAGGAGCCGGATTCCTCACCGGCGCCCCCGAGCAGCGCAACCCACAGCAGCGCGCGCGGTCCCCGAGCTCCGACCCCGGCCCCCCCCGTCTCCAGCGCTCCAAGCG
>VXAL01009867.1:344108-406903 GCA_013399475.1 Chauna torquata
GCAGCCTCGGGCAGCGGGAGCGCCCCGGCGGGCGGGCCCGGGCTTCAGCGGCGGTGGGGAGCCGTGCTGGTGGGCCTGGTGTCCCCGCCGAAAATGCGGGTGGCCCGTACCCCAGGGTGGCCCTTTTTCTAACGTGTTTCAATGCAGCAAATAAAAACGGAGGAGAATGCGGGAAAGTTCTCGGGATTTTGTTGTCGTCGTGGCCTGCAAACCCTAGCCATCTCCGGTGCTTTTGTGTGGTGTAGTCGTTTCCAAAAAGCACCTTTTCAGTACTGGTTTCTTTTTTAATTGGGTAGGATGAGAAGGCAAGCTGAGGTGGCCTGCAGTTGTGTATGCTTAATTAGATTTCGTCGTGGAGACTAGAACATCTGTGCCCATCGCCGCACTGGGGAGAAGAAAGCGGCAGGGCCTATTTCTGAAGCTGCCATTTCTGTAGGCCGCATTTGGCTGCCTGTTTCTGGAGACTCATTTACCATTTACCGGATTCATTTTGCTTTTTATTCAGTGAGCTGGGGGCCTGCTAGTAATGTCTTTGGCTTTCAGCCCCGGCTTTTTCAGTGAGCCAAGACATCTTCAGGACTGAGTTTGAAGAGATGCATCCTTGGTTAGGAGTCAAAAGCTGGCAGTGAAATACTGCTGGAAGTGCACACAGTGCTGAAGGAAAAGCAGAATGGTTGAAAAAAGAAGAGCCTACATGGCAAATCATGTCTCATGTGAGGTGCACCTTTGTGCATTAATGTATTTCTCAATGCTACAAATACTTAAACATCTGTTTAGCTTTATGCGTGTCTGTAGTTCTACAGTCTTAGGCAGGACTAGTCAGGTGTTAAATTAAGCATGTGTTAATTGCATGTGTTCCATAGGGTCTACGTCCTAGTTTGCTCTGTTAGTGGTAGAGTGGAAACTGGAAAGAAACGCAATGATGAAAGCACTTATTTGAAAACTCTGTATGATAACATATGAATATGTTCAACAGATAGTGCTTTCATTGGAAGGTACATAGAAATTAGTTAGTGGCTGTCTAACTAACAAAATCATGTTGTGGCGAGCTGTGCCACATCTTGGGTAAGAATAGATGACAAAGTAATGCAGGAGTGGAGGAAAAGTTATTCTTTCAGGCTTACCGATTCAAGATAACTTTTAAAAGGTATACCTAAAAGAATATTTACATCATTGATAGTGCACAAAAAAATAAGAAAAAAGAACTGCATTTATATGAGATCCATACAATACTAGGAAAAATCAGTAAGTTGAATGGAAAAGGTGAAAAGTAAAAATAGTTAGCAGGGGCTAGACTATCTCTTTTAATTTAAGGAAAAAAAAACACTAGATTGGTAAACACCACTTTGCAAGTGGCCACTATGAAACAACATTTTACATGTCCTTGCTCAGCAGGGTTGTCTCTTTTAGAATTGCCTCATCCTGCCAGCATCACTGTGATGGACCTCCTGATAATAAATACTGTGCTAAATTGCGTTTACAGGGTTGTGGCAAATATCGAGCATCACATGTTAGGAATGAAAGATGGAATGACAGAAGCAAGAAGATAGTAAGAATGCGCTTTTGCTTTATCTATGAAGTTTAACCCAGTGGTTCAAACGCAGAGCAGAGAAATAGAAACTCTTAACCAGTTTTGGGCTGCTTCAGCTTTGAATATCAGCAATAAAACTGTTAACTAAGATGTAAATTCTCAAAGGTTTTGGGTGCTTGCCTCGTGGAGGAAGTCAGCTGCAGCTGAACAGTTTTCAGCTGAGTTGGACGCTTAAATACGCTTGAAGAAGTGCCAAGGCTTTGCTTTCATTGGTAGGACTACTTTAAATCAGAATCGTCCAGGTAGCCCTTTCTCCCTGTCACTTCTCCTGCACATCACTGCTTCTCTCCTGCCTCAGAGTCTAGAGGCCTACAGACCCCAGACACGTATATAAATAGTAAGAGTTTCTATGTTACTAGGTAATAGTTGTTATCTTACCCTCAATATGCTCTCTCTCCAAACTATGACAAGGCATTCTGAAGGTTGACAGTGTAATATGCATTGAGTATTTGCTTTTCGCTTGTTGTGAGCGTGCTGTTCTTTAACTGACTACCTTCATGACAGGACTGTGACGAGGCATAAGTAAGGGAGCAGTTGCTTTTCATTAAGACTTTTTTCATCTCAAAACTTTCAAGCTTTTCTCCCTAAATTATCAAAGTGTGGGATAGCTCTGTATTCCTGATTTTCATTACAGCTGAATCCTAATTGTTGCCACCTTTTGTCATATCTGAATCCTGCCAGTATCTTAGGTATTTTTGCTCTTTCTGGATTTTTGTGCAGCATCTGGATGAGTAAGCACCGTTGTGGTATTGTCCTGACGGCAGCAGCCTTAAATCGGGTTAGGTGGGTTGGTGAGAACGGTGGAGAGGACTACAGTCTTTGTTCTGTTTCTTCAGGGCAGAATAGAAATGTTGTTACTTTGTGGGGTTAATATTAATGAATCTGTGACAGTTTCTATATGCCTCCTCCCCAAGATGTTTTCTTTTTGCTATTTATTACTGATATACTTTTATCCCAAAAGGATTCCAGGAGTTCTAAATTCTCAGGAACATACAAAATACAGTGTACAATAACAAAGCTGCAAGTTAGGCTTCTTTTTTCTCTTATCTTGTGTTCTTCACTTGTGTTTGCAAAGAGCAAATAGCTTGTCTGTAAAGGGGTCACTTGGTGTTCAAAGAACTTTTGTTTGTGTTTGATTTGGGCTTTCATGAGATGTTTCGTCTTAGTAGTGAACTTGAAAGGATGTATTTGAGCTGTGTACCTTGATCCGGAAAATTACGATTTCGGTTGTTTTTAATTTTGCAGTTTGCTGTTAACCAAGATTATTTGTATCACTCTGTTGGTCACTTGCTACAGATTACTGCTGCAAAATCCTTAACTGCAGAACTGCTCAGAACAAGATTTATTATTCTTGAACCCTCTTTATTTGATGTGGTGAGCTTGCATTGCTGATTGTTATAACATTGTGCTACTGTTAAACAAATTATAACGACAAAATTTAATGCATGGCTTGCAAGCACGTGCAGTCTTAATTTTATACTTGAAAGCAGTGGCCATTATAAGCTCTGTGCATTCATCAACTAAGGAAATAAAGCAAACCTTCAAGCGTTAGTCTTTTTTTGGATTTTCCCTCAGGGCAAACATTCAGACTAGTGAGTTCAAAGAAAAACGTCGAGTAACTGTTGTACTTTTCTTTGTTTCAGTCAGGGAAGTGTGCATGCACTTCCCCTTTGCTTCTCTTTGACCCAGCTTCTGCTTTCGCTTTACCCTCCCGTCTGACCAGCCAATAGCTGTTATTCTTCTGTACACTGTTTTCTTTGCTTTGTGAGCTTCTCCAAAAGATACTGAGGGGTATCACCAGCTTTGCTTGTTTCTGTTCTTTCAATACAGAATGACACTTCAGAAAAGCATACATGAAAAATACGGCAATGATTTTTAAAGACACAAAGAAGTTGCTGTTACATACTGAATGTTTATAGATTTCTTTGCTCTTGACTTTATTGGTTTTTTTCTGCCTAAACACTAATTTTATATACTTTTGAAAACTACGTGGAATTGTATTTTGGACAGATTTTATAATTGAAAGACTATAGCTGTGGTCAAAGATCTATAGTTCTTGTGAGAACAGCGCTTTTTCTGGAAGGAGAGGGGTTTGATCATTACTAACGTATTGTCACCAGACTGGTAAGGCAGCATGTGCTAAGTTTAGCTGGTAAATGAGAACACTCATTCACTCACACCCAGGAAGCTTGACTGCTGGAGTTGGGGACCAGATGGAATAGCTAATCCATGTCTGCTCTAATGGGCTGCTTTTTAGTAGTGTTCAGTGAGTTTTGGCGATTTTGATATACCAACACCCACACTGCAATCTTTAAGATGTTTTTTCCACGGAGGAGGAGGACTTTACATTGAGATTAGGAATGGAATCGATAGCTCAAAATTAGTAAGAACGTAAGTAACTACATCAAAGTGAATTAATATAACTGCAATAAGGAACTGCACTTTTAAAGTAAGTCTTTCAAATTAGACAAATAGCAGTAACTAAAGGCCTTTCACAATGAATTTTGTTTTGCTTCAGAATTTTGCATACAAGTATGTGTACTTTTAGAAAAAAACGATTATTCAGATTGGCAACTGTAACATATTCAATCTCAGCTGGTAGCAAATAATTCATCCTAGAGCAGAAACTACAACTTCGTACTGGAATTACTTGACCTGGTTAGGTTAAAGCATGTCAACCACGTGTTTCAGAGCTTGCATTTTTCCAGTGCTTTCCAGTGCTGGGCTTTGTCTGTGTATAAGTCGAGATCTTAGTTTTTGTCTTTACCTCGATTTTGTATCTGAGTAACTAAGATAAAAGATTTTTTTGCCTTTTTTTTTTTTTTTTCAGCAAAACACTTCTCTCAAAATAATACATAGCACTGCTGGAGTTACATGTCTCTTAAGTATTCCCTGGAATGGCTGTGCTGCAAAAAGCGCGTTTATGCTAGGTCCATCCTCAGTGGGAAGAGCAATTTTGGGGTAGGAGGGTTAAAGTACTTTAACCAAGCAAGTAAATAAATAAATTTTTTCTATATTGTGAGGGGTTGCTGAGTCAGGTTGCCCAATGCAGGTGAGGCTGCCTTAGCTCTATATCCCTAGGTCCAGCTGGTGGCAAGGTTGATTTTTATATTGCCGGTAGGCATACATGCAGACATACGCACAATGCATGTATACATGGCCGGCCGTACAGACAGATAGTGATGCAACACTTGTGCAAACACGAAGAGTGCAAATGGCCTGATCCTGTTCCCCTCCCCGGCTGATCAGAACAGAAACTCGTTAGTAGAAAATATATACATGTATGCAGTGGGGATCCCTCCAGCAGCTGGTGCTGCACATGCAGTCTGTGCAGTGGCTGGTTTGTGCACACACATCTTGATCTGACAAGACTCTGTGAAATCATCAGGTATTTCAATTAAAAAGGGCAGGACCTGTCCTTGAATTACCTCTTCATCTGTGAGAGCAGTCCCTCAAGGCGTTTGTTGGGAAGAAGGATGTCTGTATCCACAGTTCTCTCTGTGGATAAATTATTGACCATGTTGAGAAGTGAAATCCTGTTCCTGGCACTGCGCAGAGGCACTAAATTCATCTCAAAACAGATGAGGCTGGAAGAAGCGGAGAGGAAAATCACATCAGTCAAGGATAAATTTTTAGTGTTATCTATCGTGTGTTACTTTGAAAATAGTGTGGTCTGAAAAGCCTGATATTCCTCAAAAGTGGTCTCTGTGCCATTCGTCAGCCTAAGCTGAGTTTTCAGTATAGTTTTACTATGCAAAACGATGATTACATTGCTTGAAATACACAGCTACAGCAGCAAGCGTGACATAAGGAGCATGAGACAAAATGCCTTGCGCTCAGTCTCCAGTTTGTTCAGTCACTCTTCTGAATTTCAGTAACCTAGTAAACTTCATAGTAAAACAAACTAGTTTTGTGCACTGTGAAGTGTCCTGAGACTCACTGGTAGCTGGTGTGCTGAAGTGCTGCTCTCAGTGCCCACCCATGGAAATAGGGAAGGCTTAATCAGTCCGCAGACTATCAGGGAACGGATAAGCAATGTAAATTTGATTGCCTAGTTGCCGTTTGTGAGGGCACATTTCAACACAGGGTACAGGTGTAGATAGTTACCAAGCACCACTACTTTTTTAAGGTCTTGCATTTCAAAGTCCTGTGTGCAAAGGGTCAGTAACAATTAGCTTTCCACCTTTTTATCAAGACATGGTGTGCTGTTCATAGACTCAGCTCTACATCTTTACCAACGTAAATTTAAGTGCCATTAAATTCAAGGAAAAGAAAAGGCTGGCACAGAAAACTGAAAAGGCTTTTTCAAAGGGACCAACCCTACACAGAGAAGAGTGTACAGATGTTTGAGCCCTGTTCTTCTGTTTATCCAAGAGCTGAAGCAACTTAGCAGTTTGTAGGCCCTAAGAGGAGACACTAGAGGAATTCAGGATTATTAATCTTAAATGTGGTATCTGTAGCTTCTGAAGAGAAAAATTTTTCAATGTGAGGGTAACTGAGCCCTGGCACAGGTTGCCCAGAGAGGTTGTGGAGTCTCCCTCCTTGGAGATCTTCAAAAGCCATCTGGACATGGGCCTGGGCAAGCTGCTCTAGGTGACCCTGCCTGAGCAGGAGGGTTGGACCAGATGGCCTCCAGAGGTCCCTGCCAGCCTCAGCCATTCTGTGAAGGACTGGACTCCATAGCTTTCAAGGATGGGTCAAGTCCTTATTCTTCTAAAATGGGCACACGAACTTGTACATGGGGTTTTTCCTGTTTGCCCTGAGACCTCATAGGTACTGTCATGTTCAAGTGTTCAACCTTTTATTTCAGGACTGTGTGTAGAAGAATGACCTGGGGACTTGATTCATCCCAGTAACAACAGATCCTAATATGATCTGTTGAGTTGTGATTTTCACTGTAGGATTCCTGATTTTACCAACTCTGAACATTTTATGTTGTGGTCACAAATTCAGTATTTGCCTCAACTTTTATAAGGCTCTTTGGAGAGCAGAGTGGTAAAGTGATTGTGGTCCTCTCTTCTTCCACACTTTGCCTGTGGCGTAACAGTTGTTTGTGCCTGTGGTGTAATGGGCCACAGAGGCTGGCCACCAAATTCTTATGCTCCGTGAGGAAGGTGCAATGTTGTTAGTTGACTGGGCAGGAGGCTGTTTCGTTCTTGCAGCATGTTATTGAGCGTGGCATGCCAGCCACGCTCAACTGACCATCCCAAATTCCTTCAGAAAAAGAAGGAACTTCTTTTTATTTCAGAAATGAAATAAGAAATGTATTTGTTAAAAGAAAGAGCAATCTCTCAAACTCTAGGGATGGGTCTGATGTGTAAATAAATCAATAAATAAGTGAACCAAAGCGCTTTTAGAAATTGTGGCTAATAGGAAGCAGTTATTAAGTATTTTTAAGGGAGCGGAGGGAGGAATAACAACAGAGCTTACGGAAAAGGAAGATAGCATCAAGAGCAGATGTAAAAGAACATCATTTTTTTCCTAAAGGACAAAACTCTGATATCTAAACAATTCAAACCACATTTCTTGTGTTGCTTTGCTATATGAGCGATTGCTTTTGTTGCTTTGAGTAGATTGTCTGGTCATAGAGACATCACTGAGATTGTTGGTGATGTTCACATATAGTCAGTATGACATGGGGCTCTTTCCATGAATAATGCTTGGCGTCCTTGTTAAAGTTAAGAGCACGGAGTAAGAATTGTAGCATTAGTCTGCTGGCAGTTTAGTTCCAAGTATAAGATAAAATTCACTTTAATCTCTGAGGTAATAAGTTTATTTCATTCCTAACCTTTTTTTTCTTTGTCTTTCCCCCATAGCTCGCACCTTCCCTTCCATTACAAGAAGATTTTGTTTACCACTGGAAGGCAATCACCCATTACTACATAGAGACTTCAGGTAAAAGAAAAAAATGCTCTAGTTTTGTCTCTTTATTGTGAAAACTAGAATTCCTAGTTTCAGTTTTTTTACAAAGTACAGATTAAGAACTACTAAAATGAGTCATGTCTTTTATCAAAATACCAACAATAATAATTATTACTTTAAAATGTTGTGTACCTCTATTCATCCCTAAAAATGTGGGCGTGAACAATGATGGAAGGAAGGTCTTATTTCCTGACTACATGTGGAGAATTGTCCCTTTTTGTATCTGACCCAATTTCTTTCTTCACTTATTCTGGTTAATCTAAACAGACAGCTACAGAAATGTAGTGCCTGCTGTTAACCTTTTATTGTTTTGCATGAGGGATTTTCTTTTTCTTTCCAAGATTTTAACAAAATCCTTCACAAAGTAATCTTGTGGTCATACATTTTACAACACTTTTCTGAGTTCTGTGTGCTCAGTAATAGTTTTTTTTCTTTAACGTATTATCTCCATGAAAGGTGTTTTGATAACATAGCTCTGAAAAGTGAATATGTGAGCAGATTTAGAGGAAATTTTAACAAAACTCGTCCAGACTTTATTCTGCTCTTCTTCTAAAAAATTGGTATTCTGATGAAATTATGGCTATAGTTGCTTGTTCTTAACCTTTTCCCTGGTTTCCTGCAGCAGTTATGCAACATGTCTTTTCAATTTTTGGTCCTAGTTTAATAGTTTTAAAAGTAAATGTTACCATGCTCTCCTCAAGCTTTTTAGTTCTGCATTTCTGTTAGAGTAGCTATTGAATCTTTGTTCCTGTCTGGGACTGGTGATCTTGTTTATATCAATATTTACTCCTCCAAGCTGAAACTCGACCCCTGGTTCTAAATGCTCATCTTTTGGAACGCTATGTGATGTTTCCTAAGGTGGAAATGACAGAGTAGTGGAAAACTGATACCTGCTATAATGTGGTACAGAATAAAAGCTGACCTATCTCCCAGACTTCCAAAAGTCTTGTGAAAAATAAGTTTTCATTCAGTGGATAAATTTCTGTCCTCTTCCGTGGAAGTAGAATTATGCCTAAGAAACTCCAGCAAAACACTCTAGGATAATTAGAGGTTGTGGTACTCTGATATGCACCAAAATCACTCTGATATGGCAGTTTTCCTTTGTGATCATGTTGCCATTTGCATGCAAGTGGCAGTTGTTTTTAGATTATCACATAAAAAGTAGTAGCTATTTCCCTAGAGGGATATTGGTTGAAGCAGAGTTTAGCTGAAAAAAAAAAAAAAAGCAAAATCTCTACATGTGCAGATGTGCAACATGTTAATGCCAGCTCCCACTGCCAGTGACATAAATCCATGACTTCAGTCCTAGATCAGTGTCTTACCCTTTCCTTCATAAAATCTGACAGAATACTGTCTTAATGCAGAAAGTATAAAAGCCAGATCTAAAATCTTGTAAAGAATAAACAGCATAAAATCTGGGTTTGCTTTGTTGTTGTCATTGTTAGAAAAGCTATTTTAGTTATCTAGTTAGTAAAAGAACTGATCAGCTGCAAGTTAATTTGATCTTAGAGGCTGTTCATAGATTTCAGAATACTATGAAAAGAGGCAAAGAGGAAGTTATTGAAACAGGGTGGATGCTAACTGAAAGATTGAGATTTGAACTATTCTCTGTTCAAAGTTTTGTTTCTGGCTGCAAGAGTTTTCCTTCCTGACTGTAAGATTAATGCATGTTTAGAAATTTGGCATTTTACCTTTTTCCCATTGCAAGGTTAGATACTTGCCTAATGCATATTGCAGTTCACATTTTCAGGTGTCGGTCTGAAAAGCCAATCTAAGGCATGTTAAAGAAACTTTCTTTTCAGGACTCTGCAATTTTAGCTAGTTAGGTAAAATGTCTTAAAACTGAACATCCAAAACCGGTACTATCTTTTCAAAATTTGTGCCGGTATGTCTTCATATTTGTTTTAAAGATACATGTCAATCTTTCAGATTATATATGTATATATTATGTATATGCATGTATCGGTTGTCTGATAGCTTCCTAATGGCTATTTTGTGACTTTTATATATAATATTCTTTCAGTAAGTGGTCTTGTTTTTAAGTCTTAAATTTGGAACTGGACTTAAGAAAAGTGAGGACAATATTTTAATCATTCTTAATTGCATATCTCTTCTGTTTAGATGACAAGGCTCCTGTGACTGATACCAACATTCCTTCTCATCTGGAACAGATGTTGGATATTCTAGTTCAAGAAGAAAATGAGAGAGAATCAGGTGAAACAGGGCCATGTATGGAGTATTTGCTACATCACAAGATTTTGGAGACACTCTACACACTAGGAAAAGCTGATGTACGTACTTCTCTGCAGAGCAGATTATCTTTTATATGGGCTCCTGATTGTAACAGGGAGTGAAATTGTGCAGTAGATGGTAGTGTGGGACACTGCGGGACACAGCAAATAGCTGTTTGCTTATGTTACCAACATATCACAAATACCAGTCTTTTACAAGTGTGATCAAAGTGAGGCAACCAGTGAGATGCTGACTGAGGCAGAACACTGAGATTTGTTACTCAGCGCTCTGGTACTGACTGTGAAGCTAGAAGTAGCAACAACTTTTGTTCAGTCTAAAAGCTTTATGGCATCCACAAGGCAGTATTATCCCTCTCACTGCTTGGTAAGTGTTGGGAGATTCTTGGGTGAAAAGTGCTGTATTAAATACAAATTTGTTTTGTTTATCTGAGTGTGAAGAGTTACTGCTCAGAAAGACTCCATGTCAGAAAGCATTGACTTAAGCTGATCTCCAGACAGCTTTCACATCTCAGTCTTTGATATGAATCTAGCCCATGACAATGTTGTCAGGTTCTTCTCACATCTGCTTTGTGGCATATGAAATTAACTTCATGGTCTTGGTGCATTCTTGTTGATATCTTTCTTGGCAGACTTATGAACTGAAATGTATGGGATTGGGTGGATCATGGGGTGAATTAACTTGGCAGCCCTTGTACGAGAACTTCTTGTATCATGGTGCAGATGCCGTTAGAAGAGCATGGTGTATCCTGTTCTGTCCTCTATAAGTGGAGCTCTCCATGGTTTCATTCTCAGTAAGACTTCTACACATTGTCAGGAGTTTTTAGTCTACTTGATTTGACATACGCAGACAATGTAGGTTACTAGCTGTCTGACGCTAGGTTGTTCCATACTCTGGAAGGACCAGAGCTCTACAGTTAGTGTTACTATATTACCTGTCATATAATCAGGCTAAGATACCTGATACAGATGTATTGAAAATACTTAATTACTCAGAAATATAGCTCATTTAGTGGTTATGAACTTCGTCAAGAAACCGAGATGAAATGGAGACATATGTGAAGCAAGTAATTAGTAGCATGTTTCTAAGAGTTGAGGGAAGTCATTTTGCACTCATGGAGATATGCCTGTACAAGCAATTCTTGTACAGCCTGTCTTTATACTTTGCCACTTGTGAGTTGATACATCTGAAGCAAACACACGGTTTGGTGCTTGCAAGATGTTTCGAAGATCTGTTGCAAAAAGAGTGCTTCACAGCAGTCACTTAGACTTATTACATTATTGGAGATGCACCCTGGTGTTCAAATTTTGTCATTCTTTGTAACGGATTGCTTGACAACTAAGTGATAATTAGGGTTTAATAATCTAGGGATAATTACCTTGGCAGGAGAACCAGGTTAGGCAGTTGTGATTCCTGGCTGTTGCCACCTGTGCTCCATCCCTTATTTCTGTTAGTGGAACTGTTGTTAAGGTTGTGCAGTGAACCAGATCAGGGAAATCATGTGGGTTAAAATTTACATAGGTAGTAACAGCTTGTATTATACTTTCACATGTTAAGACGTTAGTCAGAGGAGATTTAACCAGAAACAAAGGTACGTACAGGACCACGTGCCATCAGATCTCATGGAGATAGGGAAGTACTTTATGTGACGTTATACATGAGAGACAGTAGAACATGGGCCTGGATGTTCCATAAGTATTTGCGATTTATATTCTGCTGAATCTCAGGGGAAACAGAGGCTTTCTCTTGTCCTGGAACATCTGTGCATTTATAAATGCTTTCTCTGCCTGAGTTTAATGGCTTATTTATTTAAAAAACCTTTTGTAGATATTTTAGATGTTTATAGTTTCTCGTCATATATTTGTATATAGTGACTCACTGAATTGCTGGATTTTGTGGCACAGTATCCTAAAAGACAGTTGACCTGTAGCCAACTCATTCAGAGTTGATTTCCCTCTGTATTCATAGGGAATATTTTCTGGAAAGATTGTGGAAGTCTGTACTAGAGCAATTAATTGAAAGTATGGATAATTTGAAAAAGAAAGTGGATAATGAGATGCAACATTTTTTGTTGATCTCTGTTAATATTGATAAAAGTAATGTGTTAACAGATGAGATTTTTAAAATAGTTTTGGATAAATTATTTCTGTTTAATCTTAGCCATTTTGAATGACAAATTTGCGTCGCTGTTTCTCTCCACATTTGTTACATTTTCGTTAGTGTTAATCTGTTTTTGTTTCAGTGTCCTCCAGGAATGAAACAGCAAGTTTTGGCTTTTTATACAAAACTTCTTGGAAGAATACGTCAACCTCTTCTTCCCCACATAAATGTGCATAGGCCAGTGCAGGTACTGTTCAAATTTTTAAGTAAACTGTATTTTTGTATGACGATTTTCTCTTAGTCTGCTGTAGCTAATGGTATCTTTAGTTTTTCTATTCTTAAGTGAGTTAAAGAAAAGCAATAGCTTAAGTATAGTATCAGTTATAGCGTATTGTGTATTGCCGATTAGATCCTTGAGCTGTGACTGCAGCACAAGTCATAAATAATAAACAAATCTTGTTCACAGCAGTCTAAATCCAGAGCAAATGTTCAACTCAACAGTCATATATCTTTGTAGTATGTGTATGGAAGAATTCAGTCCACCATTCCTAGATAAAGCTATAACTTCCTTTCTGTCTTAGTTGTTCATTTTTCTATGTGTGACAGAAATTAATCAGGCTGTGTGGTGAAGTTCTGGCAACACCGACAGAAAACGAAGAAATTCAGTTTCTCTGTATAGTATGTGCAAAGCTGAAACAGGATCCATACCTGGTCAACTTTTTCCTTGAGGTGAGTAAATCAAATCTGCGTTTTTCCAGGTATATTTATAAAAGAATGTGTCACATACAAAATCTAATGAAGAACTGGGGTTAGCACATAGTGGTTCATAGCTTAGTTTTCATTCACTCCATGATTTTTTTCCTGCGATATTAAAAGTCTTTTCTTCTAGAGACTTGATAATTTTTACTCAAATTTCATTCAGGGCTCACAAATACACCTGCTTGAGGTCCTTACCCTTTGAACCTTTAGAGGGCACTCTCCAAGTTAGAAAATCAGTTGTTTTAGCACAGGGAAATAGCAGGGATTGTAATGTAGAACACTGTGTGAGGGAGACCTTGGACTTCCTTATTATTTTGTCTTCAGCCCCGTGAACACTGAGGGACAGATTGCATGGGGCGCTGAAACCTTGCAAAATGCTAAGTGTTCTGCGGGCTTGGGCCCTTATTTGGTAGTGGCACATATGGTCTAGTTGCAGTGCCAGCTCACAATCTACAATATGGCATTATTTTGTATCTGTAAGAAAGCCAAATATCTTTACTCCCTTCTTGAAACTTAACATGTGGCATTGATGAAACCAGAGTGGGAGGACAAAGAATTTCTAGACTTTCTATTCCATTTAGAAGGAACATATAAAAGTTTAATTTATAAAAGTCCATTTAGAAATTCTTTTTGCTCCCACTTTGACGTTTCCTATCATGGCACAGTATCTATTAAGCCTGTGATGCATAGCTGGAAAGATGTAGATATAGTGTACTTCAGGAACATTTTACAAGCTTTCCCCAAACAACAGTTTGTAACAGCAGAGGCTGATAAACAGCAAAGATATGTTCTTTTCCATTGAGTATGTAAATACCACTTACAAGTCAGTTAGTAAAGAGTGCATCTTGAGTTTATTTTTACCTTAAGTAAACATTGCCCTGATTGTCATTGTATCCACTGTAGTTGTACAAGCAGTAGAAGTGGCATCAGGATTGAAAAGTTCATGTTTAAATATTAGAGGCATTTAGAAGCAAGCTACTAGATGTGTTACATGCAGAATGTAGTACAAGTCCAAACCAGGATAATTTTTAACGTGATTTTTGTAAGTTACATGGTCAAGAAGATCCAAGAAGAGCCTCTGAATAACTTCTATACTCAAATAATGCCCCTGAAGTCAAACCTGAAAATCCCAATCATAAGAACTACAAGTTTTTGGTAAGACATTAGTTAGTGTTCTTTCTGAATATAGCAATATTACAATATTAGATATCAGACACAGAAAACCAGATGATTCCAAATTTCAAAGAGATCTCTAGTTTCACAAAATGCTGGCTATAAAATTCAGGCAAGCTGAAGCGCATTCCTTGTCGCTCCTGTTTCCTTCACAACGTTATTCTAAATGTTGTAGCCTAGGGCAGATATCTTCACAACTTTTGATAGTTCTTTCTGGATAAGGTATCTGAATGCAGAATTGTCCTCTGTTAGAACAGAATATTCTGGTTGTTCACATCTGTGCCTCTTAGAGGTGCTGTTGTGACTTGATATCTGTTTCTGACCTTCAAATGCATGAAAGGGTAAAGTTACAGAATTTTTTGTGGCATTTAACTCTCAGATCTGTCACATTTTTAAACTGAAATGTAGAAACATCTCTCCAAAGCAATCTGCTCGTATGTCCAAAAGTTTTGCTTCCTTCTTGGAATTTTCCTGATAAGCTTCTACAGTATTTCATGGACTAAAAAAAAATGAGTATCTACAAACACAGGATTTCCATTTTATGATTCCATATTAAATACTTAGTTATTAGAAAGCTGCTTATATTTTAATAAAATCTTTCGCCTATATTGCTTAACTGATAAGACTTTATGGCATAACTGTATCTCTTAGGAAAGCTACTTTTGTTATGGAAATAAGAACTGCATTCTTCTTTTTAAAGCCTTTAAAATCCATATACTAATTTTATTTTGGCTTTAATGTATTCCATTCTTTAAACTGAGTTTTCCTTGTTCTTGTGTAGAGAGAAAGAACATACTTACGAATGTTTGACTTATCACCTCTGTCTAAATCATTATTTTATGCTAAACATGTTAACTCATGTTTTTCCTTATTCGTTTCCTCCTTAGTTGGCCCATCTCATCTCATCTCATCTTATGAGAGGTATTACTTGCAACTGATTGTTCCATGCAAAGGGACACTTGCATCTCTGTGTTCAAATTTCTGCTCTTGAGACCTTAAACAAGTTCTGATATCCATTAAAAAGTTGTACCTTCATTTTATAAGATGGAAAATAGTTTTACTATTCACTTCTGCTTTCACTACTACAAATTGCCAGGTTTATATTTTTCACCATGAATT
Source organism: Chauna torquata (assembly GCA_013399475.1). NCBI lineage: Eukaryota > Metazoa > Chordata > Aves > Anseriformes > Anhimidae > Chauna > Chauna torquata. The sequence continues at coordinate 359,023 of VXAL01009867.1, forward strand.
GAGTAGGCATTCATATTAGCTATGATATTGCTTGATTTTTCACAGAATTCTTTTTGTATCTATCTGAACTTAATGAATGACATGACAGTACACACCACAGATTTTGAAACTCCAATCGTTGCATATTATGAAAACACAAAAACGTATTTTTACATTCTCTGCTCTCTGCTGATAATGAGTTCACTTGGAGGAGTACTTTATCTAGAAAACACTGAATGTGCATTTTATGTAACCTTTTCTATTAGGTCATTCAGGATCCTGTTTTGCACCTTTACAGGAGGCAGGTGAGCAGCTAAGCTGCAGAACTGCATGATTAGACAACAGGAAGCTTATATACAAGTAGAAGCTCTGCCTGTGTGTTGTTGGATGTACAGACTGCTTTGTGTTACCTGCCAATGTAAAAGTAATGAGCTATGGACAAATTTCTAGGGGCATTTATATTTTTATATATGTTAGGTCTCTCGTCAATGCCTTAGTTAAAGAGTAAACTACGGCGTTTCGAATGATAGAAGAGTCTAGGCATGAGGTAATAGGTAAGATAAAGTAAATGTTTTACAAAACATTATCGAATCTTTGAAAAAAAGTAGCTTTTCTCTTTGGCAGCCCTGCCTGCTGCCTGAGTAGTGCCAGCAGCAGTGTATAATCCAAGACTGAAAATGCAGTTCTGGGCTCCAGTTCTGCTTTATGTGAAAGGATCATAATTCTGATCCAGGTATTCCCATGTGTTGATAACTTATAAGGATACTGGAGGAGTTTAGAAGATCTAGGGATACACAGACGTGGCTCAGACAGACGCATTTTGGGTGCTTTGCAGCCTTGTGCATTTTACACTGTTAAAAAATCTGTTGAAGGCGTATTTTTTCTACTGTAGTCAAAAATCCTACTTCTTTTTTTATCATGCAGTATGCTGCTTTTACCACCAGGTTGCCTCTCTGGGGACTTAGTTATAACTGAGTGTAGCGTGCTGTTCAGTGCAAATTCTCCACACAGAATGCACATCAAGCAAGCATTCACAACAGTCCTGTAGTTTGCTGCCTGTCCCTGCTGGTTTCTATGCACTAAATACCATTAACCCCAAATGGTTACTCTTTTAAATTGTTAATGCTTGAGATACATTTGTAATAATTTTGGCATTATCATAGAGGAGAGAAACTCTTTGGATTAATAATCTCACTACTGACTTAAAAAACTGTCCTGTGCTGAAGTCTAATCTATGGTTCTAATAAAATGTTATTCACCTGTGCTTATGCCTGAAGAACACTAAATTTTTGCCATGGTGTGAGTTTCTTCCTGGTCTCTCAGAGCACAAATTTAAATGCCTCTTTAAGTGCTGGAGATAGATTTATAGAAGGACAGATGGGTTGCTTTCTTTCATGTTAAGGTAGAGAGAGTTCATAGTGTCTGAGAGGGTTCTCTATGATCTGTTATAGTACCTGGTGCTCAATGCTAACTTACAGTATCTTCTGTCCATTGAATCTATTGAACTTTTTCTTCAACTTGAGAGTACTCTACTATCACAAAATATTTTTTTTTCCCTTTGCCATTGAAGATAACCTCTCAAGAAGGTTAAAATGAGTTCCATTGTACCACTCCAACTGGAAATAGTGTTTCAGACATTAAATGAATGTGAGGCCTTGACCTAGAAAAGGACATTTTATAGTGTGTGCTAAGGTCAAAAGGTGCCCTCATAAGGGGCACTTCTTCTATCAAGCAGTGGACAAATCAAGTGAATGTGTGCCTTCGTTAGTGGAGAGGAAAACATGCCATCTTGTAAAAGGCAGATTCAGCCTTGAAACAAAATGGAATTCTTAAAAGAAATTTAAGCAGATTAAAAAATGTGCTAGATTTAAAAACTCACATACTCTTGCAACCCATCACATTCTACATGGTTACTGTATCCAGCCTTGTGGAGAACTACTTCAAATGCTGATGTAAAAAATTTCCTTTTAGTAGATTTGTGCTTTAGGATGAACAGCAATTTCAACCATGTAATTCCAACAATTTGCAGAGTAAGTTAAAAGCAATGGCTTCCAAAGAATCAACAAATGTCATCACAGAAGACATGCTAAAAGGCCAAGATTCTTTGGCAACAGACACAGGTCAGCCTGAAGAAATACCTGGTGCTGCTGGAGCAGAGCAAATGGAGAAGGAAGACAACCTCCCTCAACAGGCAGCTGATCTGTCTTTCAGTCTGGATGAACTAAATGTCACATCATCTCCTGAGACCTCCACTGTTTGTCCAAATCAAGACTATAATTTAGTGAATTCTCTACTAAATCTCACTAAAAGTCCGGTGAGTGTTTTTGTTTGTTTGTTTTTGCTTTGTTTGTTTTGTTCAATGTGATAAAATGAAGAAATAGTTTGGATGCAGTGTGAAGTAGGCAGAGGGAGTGAACCAACATGTATGTACAGCATGTATTTTAAATATAAAATGTAAACTGAAGATTTTTGTGGGTGGTTTTTGTAAATTGGTTATTTTCGTTGCAAATTTAGATGCATTCTAAAATAAAAATATTTTAGAAAATGAATATTAAGTTTGGTAATGTAATGTGTTTTTTGAGCAATTTGTATAGGATGCTGCATGTCTCACAAACCAGCTACATAGGATAATCATTAAGTTAAATATATCACGAGGATTTTTTAAAAAACTGCTTTTGATTATTTTGAGTTAACCAAACTCACTTTCCTCGTAAAGGCACTGAGCTACGTCTAGGGGTTTGATTTCTTTTAAAAACAACTGCTGTATGTCTTACCCAGCTCCATCCTGGAATTAATCCTTAGAAGGATTTTTTCAGAAAACTTAGAGGACATTTGGATAAGTCTGTAATTGCTACAGTAGTGTTCAGAGCAGAAAACTGTATCATAGAATCATGGAGTGGTTTGAGTTGGAAGGACCTTTAAAGATCATCTAGGGACACCTTCCACTAGATCAGGTTGCTCAAGGTCCCATATCTATCAATGTACCTCATTATTGTTAAGTGATAGTTACGTTGTCGAATGTCTTGGTCTTAATCTGACCTACAGCACTAGCTCTGTCAGCCTTAAGGTTGCAGTTGTGTTCTTAGTATTTGACATGGATTCAAGTGAGGTTCTTTACTTTGTGCCATCCAAATTCATTAGAAATAAATCTTAATGACTGAAAAAGAAACAAAAAGAAATTTATTCGTTCACAGTGGGAGAATGGAGAGGTATTGTTTGGGAGATGTTTGCTTCTTGATTTCAGGTGAGCTTCATTCACCCTCTGATTAATTCTTCCATGCCTTTCTGCCAGGACGGCCGGATAGCCGTGAAGGCCTGTGAAGGGCTCATGCTTTTGGTGAGTTTGCCAGAACCAGCAGCTGCCAAGTGCCTGACCCAAAGCACTTGTTTATGTGAATTGTTGACAGACAGGCTGGCCACTCTCTACAAAGCCCTGCCTCAGTCACTGGATCCCTTAGACATTGAAACAGTGGAGGCAATTAACTGGGGGTAAGAATTTTGTTTTTGTATTTAATACCTGTGGTGACTTTACACTCCTCCCTGACACTCATTTTCTGTAGTTAGATGAGATGTATACAATATTTGCACCCCCATGCTAGTCTCAAGAGCAGAGTTTAGATACCATCTGCGGTATAGTGGTAAGGCTTCAGATGTACAACATACTCGTTATTTCTGCCATAGGGCCAGGTTTGCTGCCAGTCCATTGCAGAGATTCCACAGGGAGCAAGGTTTTCCACTGAATTACATTAGCAATTTATGGTGTTATAGCTGTAGTATCAGGTACGGATTATTTTCCTGTTTAGGTGTCAAGGATTTAAGAAACATATTCATAAACTTTTCACTGTACTCAGTGAGCCCTATAAGGTGCTGCAGAGGGCAGGAAGAGTGTATTTGACAGCAGGCTGTTGCAAAATTTTTGCAGTAAAAAAGAAGAAGGAAAGAGTTACTGCGTAACAGCATGAAGCAAAAGATACATGCCTGTTATCCTCACTGCTTGTCATATTCTCAATACATTTAAGTACTCCTCTCCACTCTGCCTTTATTATTATGAATTGCTCATGATCCATGAGTACACAGACAAAACACAGGTATTTTGCAAAAGAGTATTTTAGCTTCTGGTGGTTGGAGTTTCAAGTTACAAGAAAAAAAAACAGCAACTTAGAATAGTGGGATAACTAATTATTGGACAACTTTACCAAAGAACATGGTGAATTTGTTATTCAGTAGAGCCTTTAAACTGAGATACATGTTTTTCTTCTGAAAGATACCATCTAGTTCAGGTATAAACTGTGTAGTTTTGGTGGGCTTGATTGAGGTCACTTACAGAGTAGAGCAGAACAATTGTCTTCATTTTATGGTCTCTGACTACAGGAGTTATTGATGCAGTTTCTGTGGTCTGTGTTTCCTGGGAGAACAGACTAGGTGATCAGTATTCCCTTCTGACTTAAGAAATACATAACCTGAGCATTTGCACTCAGAGGTCTTCTGCTGGACATACCATGTATCCGTTGAAAACCTTTCTATGTAACAATAGCGCTTCCAGATTGGTAGAGACGGGCAGAAGAACTGTTTTAATGTTCACTTCATTGTGACTAAATCATTAATTATGCTGTTAAGTTCAATAAGAACAGAATCCAATGTTCTTCAAGTACTTGTAGACTGAATAAGTATTTTTTCCTACGTTCTCCAGTTTGGATTCCTATAGCCACAAAGAAGATGCATCTGCTTTTCCGGGGAAAAGAGCGTTGATTTCATTTCTTTCATGGTTTGACTACTGTGATCAACTCATCAAAGAAGCACAAAAGGTTTGAAATGTTTACAGATGATACAAATATATTCAGCAAATAAAGAGTTCTAGTTGTTTCTTAGCTTTTGAGTTTGAGTTACATACCATCCTGTATTTTTGTTTCAGAATGCTGCTGTTGCTATGGCAAAAGCGGTGCGGGAACGATTTTTCATTGATGTTATGGAACCCCAGCTGATGCAAACGTGAGTAGCATTCTACAAAACACAGCAGAACCAAGTCTGAATGAAGCGTATTTTTTTTTCAGCTGAAATCCAGTACATATCTGACATTAAGTTTATTGTTCAGCTCAGAGATCGGAATCCTCACATCAACTGCACTGTTACATCGCATTGTTCGTCAAGTAACTTCAGATGTCCTGCTGCAGGAAATAGTTTATTTTATACTTGGAGAACACAGAGAGCCAGAAACTTCGACAGACATCAACAGACATCCATTGCGACACAGGTTAATTGAACACTGTGATCACATTTCTGATGAGGTGAGAAGTGATAAAGATGTAATAATGTCTGCTGGCCATTTCTGTCTTGCATAGAGCCTGTAAAGACATCATCGTGAGGTCTTTTCATATTTGTGTCAGCTAACTTTTTGCCAAGGAAAAAAGTTCTGACTGCCAGCTCTACAAATTCCCTTTAGAAAGTGAAACTGAAGTTGTTTTTTCTAGCTAGCACATTGCAACAGTTAATAAAGATTCTTTGCTAAGTTTGCTTGCCCCGTATGCATATCTATTTGGGCTTGCTCATCTGTAAGACTGGGCAAAATCAGTTTCTGTAATTGCATTTTAATTTGTTGCTTGTTATATGTTGCATCACTGTTATTTTACATATAGTGTCAATTCTGTCGTGTTATCTCATAAGGTATAGTAAAAACCTATTTTTTATATACATTACATGTGGTCAGAGAGTATATGCAATGCCAATGAAAAGACGATGTAATAACTTTAAGCACTTTACACACAGTAAACCTTGTTAAAATAGTTGACTTCAGTAAAATCCTCCCTCAGGAGCTGCTTGTTTCATTTTTCCATGAAATATCCTCCACCCTCTACTTTTTCAAACAAACAAACAATAAAAAAAAAAAACCGACAACCAAACCCAAGCTTGCTTGAAATACAGACCTGTGCCTTCACATACCCATTTTTTTCAGTATACTTACCTGCTCACCCTGTCAAAATCAGTTATCTATCTTTTGCAAAGTTAAGCACTCTAAAGCTGTCTCCAAAAACTGCCTCTATATTGCTTAAAGTCAGTCATCTTTTAAAAGCCTGCATAATATCTCCATGTAAAAATCTTAGCTTGTAGTTCCAGCCACAATATCCCAATATTACTTTGTTTTATTCTGGGTATTTCTTACTGTTTTCAAGTCCTGTTCTGTGTCTCACTTGCACTATAATAGCTATCCTCTGGCATGGAACTGATTGTAATACATAGAAAGCTAAGTTGTAAGTTCTTCGGATGTTCGTTGTATTGTTATTTTGGCAGATTTTAGAAGAGTTTTTGTTCTGTAGGGAAAAAATACATGCACATATTGGTTTTCAGATGTGTGTGGGCTTTCCATCCATGTTCATACAACATTCAGCACAATAATTTCCTAATTTTTCTTGGGATTTTTGCTTCCTTCCGTAATGTAAATAAGTAATTGCAGCATTCTAAGATATACAAACACAGATGTAAAGTAAGCAGCATATGGCAAAGGTACATCAGTTTATGTAATTTTTGCTTTTTATGTTGCAGATCAGCATAATGACTCTACGAATGTTTGAGCACCTTTTGCAAAAACCCAATGAGCATATTCTTTATAATTTGGTCCTGAGAAATTTAGAAGAAAGAAACTACATAGAGTATAAGCCGCTGTGTCAAGAAGATAAAGATGTGGTAGAGAATGGACAGATTGCAGGAGCAATGTAAGTTTCTTTTTTAAGGAAAGTTTTCACAACAGCTAACTTGGTTCCTTATTTTTAAAATCAGAATGTTTTAGTAATTGAAGGAAAAGTGAGCATAGATAGCACATTGAGTGTTCTGTGTATTAATCTGTATCCATAATAAGCATATGTAAAGCGATGCACAAATTATTACATCACCAGCTTAAGTAAATTGTTGGAACTGTAACAGAAAAGCTAAAATTCTCAAAAAACTCTTTTCTGAACACTAGGCACTCAAAGATCTTCATTTAGCAATGTGCTTACGCATCTACCTAGCTTAAGCCCATGAATATTTGTATTGTATTCAGTGAGATTGTTCCTGAAGTCAGTCACTTAGGTGTCTTGCTTACATTTATGTTTTTGAATCATTTTTTGATGGAATAACTTTTCTGGGACACTTTACATAAAAATTCTTTGAAATACCCTGTGTAACTATTGTAGTTTCTTTTTTTAGTGATGGAGAGGGGTAAGCACTAATCACACCAGCTATTTTAGGCATCTTAATTTAGATATTTGTGAGTCATCTAAAATAACCTGACGATTTCCCAGAGTATCTCTCATGTGAAAAATGCAGTTTAAAGAGTTTATGTGATTTAATGCAGTGATTTTGCACCAGTCAAAAATGTCTGCTCTGTTGTTCAGATCAGCAAGTTATGATTTTTCTTTAAAACAAAACAAATTTTGCTGGATATGTGCAAAGGTTGGCATTTCTGCATATTAGTTCGGTAAAAATGTGCATATGGTCGCGTTCTGGAAAACATCTTAGTTGTTCAGAGAAGAAAAGAAGAAAGCATGTCTTTTGATCCAGAGAGTTTCCTGCCTTCCATGACATTCTGTGAATGATTATGTTTTTGCCTAATATAATCTCACAGAGACCTGGAGGAAGATCCGCTATTTACTGATCTGTCTCCAGATAACACGTCAGCTCAAGAGTGGCTCAGTGCTTCTCCACCTGTCAGTCCAGAACATCCGAAAAATGATGGGAAGACTGAAGTTCATAAAATTGTAAATAGGTAAGTTGAAACGAACACTTAAAGAAATCTCTGAATGTGTGGGTGTCTGCACACACTGTGCAAACCAAATGTACTCCATAATGGATGTTATTCTGTTCCAGCTGGTAAAATGACTCCACAGAAAAAAAATTATGTGGCATTTTATCAGAAAGCTACTCCTGAAAGATTAGAGCTTGCAATAAGTAAAAATAATTCAGCATAAATGAGAAGAATAGATAAACTTTACAGCTAATAGTCCAGCCAAATACTTAGAATTCTGAATGACAGACTCATTAGTAGAAAGCTTTCTTTTCTCAAAACAAGGAAAAAAATCTCCAGCTTCCTGAAGTTCCTTAAACATTTATATAAAAGGAAATAATTGCCAAGCTAGATATAACCTTCTGTTCCCTGAAAACCAAGGGCCATCTCTGTCACCTGTAACCTACCTTTGTGCATGCTAGACATACTCCAAGTGGGATATCACAAAGAGGGCATGTTCTGCTCTAAGCATCTTAGTGATGGTAATTCTATTAGCAACTAATATTAGGACAAATGCTGTTTGCTCTGTTAATACACTTCAGCAAAGCAACACTGGTATTTCAGTGCTGCCCTATCTGCTTATCCAGAAATAATCAAAGGTATTAGCCAAAGGCTGCAAAGAACCCGAGGACAGTCAGCATAGAATGGAGTAGTGGCTTCTTGCCTTCTTTCCCCCAGTACTGTTATATATAGTTTATGGTGAACATGGTTTGGAGGAAAGATGAAAAGAACAATCTCCTAAATTCACTCTGTATAATCTCCATCATTGAATAGAAAAGTTTTCAGGATTTGCAGTGTTTTGCAGATTTATTTTTTCAGATAAGATGAACTCCATATGAAAACTCAGCTACTACATATTTCTGCATACAAATTTTACAGGAGCCTTCAGGAGTTCTGGGTGTGTGGAGAAAGCTAAACTTTGGGAAGAAGGTTGAAAAACTGAATTTTATTTTGCTGTCCAGAAATTTTAGGGTTTTTTTTCTTTTTTTTTTTCCCATGACATTTCCTCTCTAATAAGATTCAGAGTTTCCTGGTGTTACTTAGGCCAGATATTGGTGAAGTAATAAGGACATATACTATATGCACTACATACCTGGTAAGGGCATCTATATGCAAATATTCCTGTATTAGATACTAGATATTTATTTATTACCACAACAAACTATGGGAAATAGAACTGCCTATGCAGTAGGTGAAGAAGAATTTTAACTGTAATTCTCCTTCTCTTTTGGCTCATTTATTCCCCAGTGAATTTTCCATATGGTCTGGTAAGATGGAGTCTGACCTTTAGCAAATACTTGAACTGGTTATGACTGTTCCTTTTCATCTCCATTCAGTCTGCTCATTTTCAGAAAATGCTAGCCTTCCACTGAGGTTTTTACCTCTAGAGCTAGATAGAAAAGTTCTGAAGTATATCTCTTTTTACAAACAGTATTTAGAATACACATACGATTCAGTATTGTGTGCACTATTACAGATGATGAAAAAGTATTGATCTGGTGCTCTGTGGGTTATAGGTATTCATTAATATACCTTTGTGTCTTTAGTTTTCTCTGTCTTGTACCTGATGAAGCTAAGTCGTCATACCATGTGGAAGGTACAGGTTATGATACTTACCTCAGAGATGCCCACAGACAAGTAAGTCAGTGAAGTCTTCCTTATTCCTTGAGAATTTGAAGTGCTTATGTGGATATACAAATGCTTCTATAAGTAGTCCTACTATATGCATCTTTTAGTAATGGAAGATGGGAAAATTCCATTTTTATTTTCTAATGAAAACTTAGGTTTGGAGACTTTTTTGATGGTGAATCCACCTTGTATTACTCTAGTGGGAATAATGGATGACATTAAATGTATTACTATTCAAATAACGAATACACTGAGAGAAAATCTGAACTGCAGATAGGTTCTTAATTTGCTTTTGCATTTATCTGCATTCTCTTGGAGAATTGCCTGCCAAGCCGTTTGAAAGGACTAAAGGGAAATTAAAATGCTGCATAGGAGTTATGCAATCTGGGACTTCAAAAATAAAGGTTCATCACAGGGAAGGCACAGCCTAAGGCATTCAGGTTTGCAGTTGAGAGTTCTGGTAGGAAGGGAAACCTTTATGATTTACTATTTTGAAATAAATGCAGCTTTTGTTTTTACAAATGTAGTCTAAAGTCTCCTTTGTCGGAGAACAATCACTGTTTATTTGTAGCTTTCTTATTGAAGCCCTATGAATCTTCTATAATAGAAAAAAATACGCAAAGAAGTAAAGTAGCTGAGAGCTATATTTAGTAGGTACTTCAAAAATTCCATAATCTCCGAGTTATGATATCAGTAGTTTAGGATGGGAAGCTTGGATTTCTGTATTTATTGTATTGTTTTATCTGTAGTCTCTTCTGAAAAGAAAGAGAACAGAAAATAGAGAATAAGGAAACAAAGGTTGATGTAAAAATTCCCTTATGTTCTATTCTTGGATGCCAGAAAATACATATCATCTTTGTATTTCTTTTATGCTTGGGAAGAAGAGTATTCTGGGAGTTACTAGAGAATAGAATTGGTTTCTGTCACTTCCTGATGATGATATGGCTACTCTTAAAATATTTCCCCCCTAAGAATAGCACTGCCTATTGCTGTTATTACATCCAAATAGCTGTTCTGCTTCCCTATTTCTATTCCTGGAAGCCTGCACAAGTAGGTAAGCTGCACGCAGTGAACAATTCCTGAGTCTTGTTTTGTCTCACTTTTGCTACCATTTATTCCTACATTCCTTATTTTCATGCCTATAATTGGTGCTTCTTTCACAGTATAATTCCTGGAAAGTGGGACACTAGGCAGCCAACAGCAAATCAGAGGCAAAAGGTGATAGGCTATTGAGAAAGACTGTTGTGGGTGATAGGAAACAAAGAGAGGGAGGACAAAGCCCTGAAGTACATTTTGTTTGTATCGCCTGCACGTACATGTACCTTCCCTCTTGTGGGAATTAGGGAGCAATATGGGTTGAATGTGGAGGTAAGCTACACATGGTGCAGTGAAAGTGTGGTAACTTGCTGACAACTATGATTTATGTGAATGCAACTGCTGCTTTAGAAGAACCCTGATGAAGATGTATATTATTAGCTTTGATTTGTGTTTTGGTTTGAGCTGATTTTTGGTAGCTCTGTTCTCCACGTGTTGTGTTTCTGAAACTACCCCAGTAGCACAAATGACGAGAAGCAAACGAAGTGCCTGTATAGAAACTGGTTATGTTTATTTTAGAATGACTGTTCTTTTGGGGCTCAGATTTCTGATATAGCTACAGATGACGGTTTTAAGGCCTAGACACTGTTACAAGGAAAGGAAGCAGTTTCCATGGAGGTTTGAGTATGTTTTCCTCACTACTTTTTTCTAGTTCCGGGATTATTGTGTCATCTGCTTACGGTGGGAGTGGCCTGGATCTCCCAGGTCTTTGGAGAAGTGCAATTTAGAAACATCATTTTTTGAAGGACACTTCTTGAAAGTCCTGTTTGAAAGAATGGGTAGGATTCTTGATCAGGTAAGAAAAAGGTTATGATGCTTTTCTGGTGCGTTTATCTCTACTAAATGGCTAGTCTCCATAAGGTCCTGTGGATTCGCATCATTCAGATGTCTGTTACAGCATCATGTTATTGTGTCAAATCCCATGTCCTTGTCACAGGTCTCTGTAGATTGCAGGATGTTATAGCTATCAGTATTCTCCTGTCACCAAAAACAGAACAAAACCTTCTTGTACATTAAGCATGTTATTATCTTTGTTAGCCACCTTTTTGTGTACCAAATGTTTTCTTGACCAGTGTGTTGTGATTGAAATGTCATTTAAATTGATGAGTAATATGAGAACATCCTTATGGTAAAGGATGAGGGTAAGATAATATCTTAGGAACCCTTTGGTACTAACGTCACTGGTTCTGTTTTCATTTTCTAGCATTTACGCTTAGAAAGTATGTACATTTTTCAGTACATAAAATACTTTACAGTTCCTTTCTGCAACATTTTCAGTGAATTTCAATCTGAAGTCTTGTTCAGGACACAGTTTGCATCATTGTATAAGATGAGAAGAACTTACTGTATCACTGGTAACATTTTCCCTGTGTTTTTTCACAGTTAGAAAAAACTGCATTGCATAGAAAATTTCTAGAAGCTATCCTTTTCCATCTGCAATGTAGTTTTTTTTTTTTTCCTGTTTCATTATATTCAAATAATAAAAGTATAGCTGCCAAGGGCAAACAAATGAGATATGATCTGACAGGCTCCTTGTCTCGAAAAGGACATGTCAGACCCAGATTAGTATAAAGGAGTTTAAAGAAAGTGAATTTTCCTGCTCTGTTTTCTTTCTGTGTCTAGCCAGCCCTCATGACCTTATCTTTCTGAGGAGAAGCAAAGTGAAGGCTTGGGGAGGTGAAAAGGAGGTCACCCTGTATGAAAACTTCATGTTTCTTTGCCTTCTCTAAATTCTGGACTTAAGTTAGTCAAATCAATGTTGCTGTTTTCGATGAAAAAGATACCTTTTCTTGCTAAGTGAAAATAAGCGCTGAAAGTCTGGGTTAACCTCCCTGTAACACCAGCTGGAGTTGCTATAGATGCAGTAGTACCAGTTTTTCAGAAGTTTGCACAATTCTGTTCAATTATGCATGTGCAGCTACCTACAGAATGACTATTTGGCTGTGGTAGTGCCAGATTTCCTGTTCATAAACAGGACAAGAGTCATTTGTACATATAAATGCACAGGCAACGTGGCAGGAAGCCAGCATTCGTTTCTAGGTCTGCTCTGTGAGTGTTTACGGGAGAAGGATGTTTGAGAGTACTGACTTTTATAATCCAGAAGTTGGAAAAGAAAGCCAAATAGTTCCAGTAAACATGTGCTGCACTCTTCACTAGTTGAAATGATTATAGATTGGAGTTATGAAAAAAACTGGACATCATCAGCTTTTAGGAAAAATGAGCCTTGTGGATATGAAAACCTTGTCTGAGCAATGATACATAAATTATAAAAAGTAAAGAAACCAAATTACATCCCCCCAAGAAACACCTAAGTATCAGGTACATACGCTTACAACAAAAGTAGCATCTGGCATGGATGCACAGTGCCCATATTGACATATTACCTGTCAGTATGACACACATTTGACTTAGTCAAGCAAGGCGTTAGAATCTGCAGTGTCAAAAATACTTGACTAAAGAAGTAAAATGAACTGCTTGAATCAAACAGCAGGGGTAAATTCTTACTATATTGTACCAAAAGCCTGCCTTAAAAAAAAAACAAACTGAAAGCAATAGGGGTTATTCATGGTGAAACACGTAAATCATGTAGAACAACCTAGGTCCAATCAATGACAAATTTGACACAATATATGCTAATATCCAGACAAAGTAAAAAATGTGGAAAAGACTGCAGTGGGGATACAGTACTACTTACGGATTGTGTTCAGTGTCCTTTTTGCTTTGCCTTGCCACTGTAGATAGTTCTTGTGTACGTATCAGTTTTTATCAGTAGATACCAGAAAACTTTACAGGGGTGGTCAGTATCATTCACCTAGTTTCTGACAGACAATAGCTGAGGCACAGAAGTAAAGTAACTTGTTTCAAGGCTGTTCAAATCTAGTACCTCATCTACTAGACAGTACCTCCTTCCTCCTGTTAATATTATACATTAAATTTCTGTAGAACTAACTGTTTCCTAAGAATTTCCTGAACTCCAAATTTTGCTGGTTTTAGCCTTTTTAGTTGTAGAGAAAATTTTTAGGCTATCTGACTGAGTCTGCTAACATATGGACATAAATAAAAGCTCAGCTTTCCTTAATTCTCCCAATTAGTTCAAATCACAACAGCAATCTGTCTGAACAATGCAGCATGTGTTACTACTTTGTTTCCTTCTCTTCTTGTGAACACTAGATAAATCTCACGGCTTCAAAGCCTCCTAATGAATTGACTGACTCACACAACTCTAAAGACCTTCTCCAACAGTTCAGTTAGACAGATTGTGGAATGGATTTATGGAAGGAATTAGTGTCTCTGTCTGCAGAGTAACTTTTCCACAGTAACTCAAAAGGTAGTAATCCCTGTTACCTATAACATCTCTGGCTGAGGATCTGAAAGCTTCATTCATTCATTTGTTAGAAGATTGGGATGAATCTGTAGCTGGAATATCAAGTACAGAAATAACTGCCACTGGCTGGGAGAAATAAGTACCTTCACTTCTAAAGAAGTGTGAGACAACTCCCTTTGGAATGTCACAGTGGCTGGTAACGAATTCGGGATTAAGATATCTAAATGTTAGTTAGGTGTCCACATCTAGTCAGTGGAAATTTTGTCAGACCAGCCCCTATAATCTCAGGAGCTGTTAGACTGAAAAACAAGTAGGTGTCTTTTACTGCAAAGTGAATCACCATCTCAGCTTCCTTGACTGTACTGACTGACAGGTCGACTCTGTTGCCTGAACTGAGGTATCTGTTGCCATTTTTGTGATGCTCGAGATATTCCCCCATCTTACAGTTACCACACAGATCTTGCAGGATCCACCCCCTATGGAACCGTCAAGAGACTGTCAGGATACTCGTGAGCATCTGAGGTGGCATGAGATGTTAGTAAGCAATTGTATCAAGTGTAAAATCTCTGTCGAGTAGGCTAATGAGAACTTAGACATGTAGGTACCCCTAAGTATATCTGTCTTAATCTGAAGATGAATTCTTCCAAATCTTAGTCTGGAAAAGGGAAGAATCTGTTCTCTGATTCTTCAGTGGGATGCTAACTTGAGAGCATAAAGGTGATAATTTGACACCATGAACACACATCCTCTTCTAGATGTGATTATGCCATTGAGGATATTACTGCCAATATGCTTCTGGCAATCAAAGGGATTGAATGAGGGCCCCATAATCCATTTCAGGTAAAATCAAACAAATTAAGTGAAACCGTCTGGGCACTGGTAATATCTTCAGTCTGGCATAGGCATGTACCAAGGGAATGTCTGTCCAACTCTTGCCATCGTTGTCTGTTCCAACACTCAATTGATGTAGGGAAATTCCAAGAGTTTGGAAATTTTTGGCTGCATTAAAATATCAGCTTGTTTTCACTGCGATGAAAAAATAGAAAACAAAAAAAGAGTTCTTGGAACATGAGGAAGCTGTGATGAAAGTACTTTCTTTTATGGAAATGAGTTTCTTCCTAGGCTGGTAAAAACCTTTAAGCTAGGTACTGTTTTTTTCCTAGAAAGCCCTTATGACTGATCAGCATCTTGCAGCATCTGACAGTGTTGCCTCTTCCATTTGGTTGATTTGGGGAAAGGCAGTAGAGAAGAAGCTCAGAATGTCATGCTGTGTTCCCAGCCTAGGATTGTCTCATCTCCAGTAGCATGCCGCCACAAGATGACCAGGCCTTCTGCAATGGTTCTTTCCAGGAAAAATGAAAGTAAAAGAAGAGAAATACAGTATTAGCTGTAAACATGGATTTATCACTCTCAATTTCCTGAGCTCATATAGTTTGCAGTTATCCAGGAGAAGCAAGATGATGTTTAATCTGGGCTGATTCTATGCTATCTGTTCAGTTACTGAGCTGAAGAATGGTTTTATAGGAAAAGGACTTCTTATCGTACAATAAACAAAAAGTGTGTAAAAGCTTCATGTGGTTGTAGCAGTTATATGGATAATATCTAATAGCTAACTGTCATATTCTCTTTAATCCTGTTGTGGAACAGGTTTTAGGCCTGTCTTCTAATCTAGCTTTTTATCTTTATATATTTATAACCCTGTATGTAAGGTTATAGTAGGTAAGTAAACACTTGCTGGATGACAAGAACTCAATATGAAAATAACAAAGCGCAATGTTTTCCTTTTTTTTTGCAGCCCTATGATGTAAATTTACAAGTTACTTCAGTGTTGTCCAAACTCTCCTTGTTTCCGCATCCTCATATACATGAGTACCTTTTGGATCCTTATGTAAACCTAGCCTCTGGCTGTAGGTCTCTCTTCTCTGTTATTGTCAGGGTGAGTAAACACACGGTTAATATTTACATATGGCTATATTAGCAGTGATATATTTAGTGACTTTGTAATGAGTATTTAAAGCTGGGTAGTTTAAGTTGGTAAATGGCTTCTCACTGAAAATAGATACTTAGCTCTTGATTTGAAAATCAGAATTACAGATTTTCTACCAAAAACTTTGGAAAACATATTTCCCAGCATTTATTCTGATTCTGCATGTCTTCAGAATTGTTTGTTTGCGTAGTTTCATAGCGTAGATGTAAAATATCCCTTCTGGCAATGATGTTGCTTTAAATTGGACTAGGTGACATTGTTGTCACTTGCAGGCACCATCAGGTAATGCAGTAAGAACAAAGTACAGGTTTGCACCTGAATGGGAAAGAGATGGCTTTGATTCACACACAAGCAAAGGACACTCCTGAATACCTGTGTCTGGGTGAATATCTCTGCTCATCCTCTTCTTTTTTTCTAATGAAGGCTGTTCTTGACAGTCCAGTCTGTGACCCTTCTCTGGATTCTGGTCAACAATGAAGTGCTAGATTTATTGGAAGTCCCTTTCTTTTCCCTCTCTGATTTCATCTCTTCCTGCCAGACCTTCATCCTACAAGTGCTGGCTGGATGCCTGTCACGCTGCAGTCGTCTCAGTCAGAGATCCCTCAGCTACCCCACGCACCAGCTGTTATTAAGCTGGTCAGGAGCCTATTAATGGTGCTTACCCGATACTAACAGAGGGCTTAGCTCCCTTTTTCCCAGCAGCCCTCCCCATTTCACATATAATCTTCACTCTCTCCCTTTGCGCTTCCCCTAAACCCCTGAATTTACTGGTCAATTGCCTGCGTCAACATTTACTAAGACAAATTAATCACTGGCATAATTAAAATGAGTGAGTAACATCATTTATGGCAACAGCAAGTAAGGCTTTAGAGTTCCTGTCCTGTTTAATCTCTTTACTTTCTGCACCCACATCCTTGGCCCTGTTCATATCTTTAGTGCTTATGACCACTCACCCTTTTTTTGGCACATAGCAGCTGTTCTGCATATTGTTTCATGAGTCTGTGATGATTCTGAAGTGGCTCTGTGTCCCAGGCACTGAAGGCTGTCATTTATCCTTGCTGCCAGCCACTCTGCAAAGGCATTACTTTGTGTGTTGATGGCATTGTGCTTTACAGGTTGTTGGGGACCTCATGGTTAGAATCCAGCGCATCCCAGATTTCACTCCCAAACTTCTACTGGTCAGAAAACGCCTGCTGGGCTTGGAGCCTGAAGGGCCCATGTGAGTAAATACATTGCATACTGGCCAAGATTCACTGCTGGTTTTTGTGTATGCCAGTCCTGATTCTCTGCTGACTTTTTTTTTTCCTTCTCTCTCAGCATTGACCACATGACATTACTAGAGGGTGTGATTGTGCTGGAAGAATTCTGCAAAGAGCTGGCAGCAATTGCGTTTGTGAAGTATCATGCCTCATCTACACCGTAAGCAGCCTTGATGAGTGGCCAGGCTGTAAAATCATCCAGCCTGTTTCAGTCAAAAAGAGTATTGACAACACCCAGCTAAGAAGAGGTGGCACCTCCTGGCAAAGCGTCTGTTGACATTTGGCAGAATTGGAAGACAGGTCACTTTCACCAGTTGTTGGCATTTGCCACATTTCTGAGGTAGATGAATTCAAATGGACCTAGAATGTGATTAAATGCATTTTGGGAGAAACCAATACATAGCATTTCTAGCCACTGTGCGAAGATCTGCAAAAGCTGCATGAAGAACCACAGACATCAGACCTTGGTTATTGTTCTGTTATAACGACAGTGTTCAGGGAGTTAGGTCTTTCGTATGTTCTGGGGCTCACGTGCGTCAATTTGCTTTTTGTGACCATATTACTTTTAAATAGCAAATTAATTTTATAACATTTTTATGTCCTAATTCTTTTTCTTCTCAAGTGGATATGTGAAAGGAAATCACAACTACAGTTGCAACATATAGTATTAAAAATGAGGAGAGATTCAGAAAAATCCACTAATTCATACAGAGTGGGATATATTCATGAGGGATCCTTTTTTTTTTTTTTTTAAATCTTAAAGACAACTTTTAGCTTGATTCCCCAGTGGATTAGTTCAGGAGATACATTAGTATAAAACCAATACTAGTGAATTAACCCTGATTCAGGATCACATCCATAACAAATATATCTGAAGTGTACATGTTTATAGCATGTTTGTCTCTGTCTTTCCAAGTGATTGCTCTTCAGGTCATCTGCATAACTTGATTTACTTTAGGTTTTTGCATGTGAACATGCTTGGCTCTTGTCACGTTTTTGGGGAAATTAATTGTAGGTCATCAGTAATTGTTGCTGAAACAGTATTTTTAATTTCTTTTAAAATGGTATTTAGCTTGAATTTATTTAAGAATCTTTTGTGCCTTGAAAATTGGCAGTATAAATGTTCTGTCATTTTTAGAAATGTTTTAATTGTTTATCTAACCCTAGCAGTAGTGCCCAGCAAAAGATTGACTGATGCCGATTCAGTTAAAGTGTTGATACCATATGTAGGACCAAAATTTATGCCTGCTTTGCGTAGTACTGGGATACAGAAGTGTATCTCGGTGAATCTTTTTCAGTATGAATGCTATCAGCCAGGGCAGGCAGTTGCATTGCTCGGACTTAGTGAACTTTGCTGCTGTATCTCTAGAGTGACGGCAGCCAGCACTTCAGACAGTACTTGCGGCTCACTGCCGCATATGCACTAGCAGGTCCGGGCGGCTGTGCTTTAACCTTCAAGTCACACATAGTGATTTGGATGAGAGACCTGTCCTGCTATCCGCACAGGTATATAGTACCTCTTTCCCCTCCTATGAACATAGCAGCATAGGCAGGCAAGGTAGAGTTTAGTTCCTTGTGTTTACATTGTATTTCTTTGTTTGTCTTTCCTAGTACTTATTTGCACAGCTAATGCCCATTTCGGATGTGACTGCTTATATGCAAATATGGACTAATTTACTCAGTCACTAGAATTCTTCTGGATTTACATGACTTTACCTAGAATCAGATTCTGCTCTGAATCCATGTCTTTGAAATTTTTTTCTTTTTAATGTATTTATGGAATCTGGATGTTGAGAGGCCATTTAACTTAGCAGATTAATTAGAAGTGTCACAGTTAATGGGCTAAATTTATTCCTGTCACAACAGAGAAGATGGTCCTGCTGTAAAAGCTTTCCATACAGGTTCAGCTGGGGAGGAAGGCTAACGGAGAGCAGTTCTGGAACTGGGCAAATACTTTGGCTGGTAAAACCAAATTCAGTGGCTGCCTATACTGGGAGGCTTCTGTACAGTTTGTTGGATTTATCTGGCAAAAAAGAAAATGTATTTTATTTTCCCATCTTCTTTTTTTCCCCTGAATTTAGCCCTAAAGTATTTTCAGATTGAAGTAGCATAGTAGGATAAAGTTTAAAAAATGACACTTTTTCTCATTTTTGTTCTTTAGAAATATACCTTGAAAGTAGCAAATAATTTTAGTGATATGTATTGCAGTCAGTCCATGTTAGAAACTTGTAACATACCTGACATACAGGTTAGAACATATGTCTATGCAGTGATGTTTAATGCATACGTCTGTTATAATTAAGGTCACCATTGAGCAAAGCAGTTAAGCTTAATTTCAATAATTTTCCTAAATCGCAGTCTCTCGCATGGATAAAGTTAAGTTGTTGACCACAAATGCTGATGCTTCATTCAATTTGTGTCTTTGTTGTTTTTGCTTGAGCTTAATTACTTTTTCCTCAAAATTTCTATTTCATTATTTTTTTTTTTTAAGTATATGTTCCAGAATACTTCTAATGTCCAAATTTCAGTGGAAACTGGAAGTGATAATACTGCTATGAGTAAAAGTGAGAGAAATGTTAAAAAAAAAAACAAAACTTGCAAGAGCTTTCCAAGCTGTATAATGATTTGTAAAGCCATTCAGGAGATGTCTGATCTTAAATGAAATCATTAACATCGCCTCTGTTGTTGTTTTCACTGATACCTGAGCTCACTACACTGTAAGGAATTGTATCAGTCAGTTTCTGGAAGGACTGCTGCAATGTCTTGGCATTTTAATGCAAAACAGTTTACTAAGCTGCAAGCACAATTCCTTAATTCTTGTACATGAAAAAAAAACAGTAGATATAACTATGAGCACTCTTCAGGATATAATTGTTCAGTCTTCAGCAACATTGGTGATGTTCTTGCAAACCAAATGTTACTCAGCTGATAAATTCGTAAGACATGGATCCATCCTGATAAGTGAAACAATCCTTAAAGTTGCGTTAGCCTAAACCGATTTTGTGAGTGCTGCATATAAACCCTTAATTACCATGCTTGATGACAATGACCTTTATTTTTGTAATAGTGATTTAATCTTCGTTAAGAGGTGGAACTCAATTTTATTTTGAGATACTTTTCATGCACTTTTTCTTTTTTTTTTTTTTTAAAAAAAAGGTTAGAAGTTAGTTCAGGTCCATGTTTTCACCTTTCCAATCTATGCATATCATCGAGGTGCCCATTTTATTTCTCTCTGTGTGTTTGTATGTGGTTATTTATTACCCAGAGATGGACACCTGAGAAAATATATGGCCTGAAGTTCACAACATATGCAGAACCTTCAGATGACAGTGGAAAATGCAAGTGCTTATCACCTTTGAAAATACAGCCACTAGTATTAGGTTGAAATGTGTGAGAGGAAATACTAGAATAATTTTTGATTTCAAAAAGCAGATGCAAACTACTTTTTAACCCTGATGCACGTGTAAATAGACACATTTTTACTTTTTTTCCATTTACAGTATGTATTTGATTTAGACTCTGATATAGAAAATTTTGTAATAAGCCATGTGGTAAGCTCCAGTAGAACAAGTTTGTCCTTAGTTGTTTTCTCACATGACTGTAATATTCCTGGTATTCAGATCCTGTCTGTGTAATGTTCTTACTATGTATTTGTCTGTGCAATATAAAAGCTGTGATTTGATACACAGCTTGAGTCTGGTTGTACATCATCTATGTATATATATACATATATATATATATGAGAACCAGAATCCTGAGCTTGCTTACACTATGATTTGTGTAAAGATTGTTGCACGTGATTTTACAGGGCACAAGTAATCGTGGAATGGCTTTGTAAATGCATGGTAATTTCTACCATAACCTGCTATGTGAATTCACAGGCGACATTTTATTATTACTTACTGTCTTAGTACTAAACCAAAGTGCTAGGTAAAATCTAAGGATTATGTAGTAGACTTGGGCCTACATGAAAATATTGCATATCATACAAGGTTTTCAAACCATGATCCTCAGTAGTTTCTGTGCCCTGTAAAATAGTGTAACTATATAAAATATACGTTCCTTGTTTTGCCTCCTGCCTTGTTTACATTAAACAGAGGATATTCAGTAAAATTTTTCTATTCAACTTCGTGTAGGTCACTTACTGACAGTATTGCCAAGATATCACAGGTGTGGGATTTCCAGTGAGGAATGCTGAAACAGCCACATTAGCAGACATACAATACTAAGTTTTACAAAGGAGGTTGCAAGAAAATCCAATTTTTTATGCTAAAAAATGCATGCAGGATTAAAAGGGATATTCTCCAAATAAATTAATTTTGATGAAGCAGCTGCTTCTATTATTACAGAATCCATAACAGGCTTTATTTAGATGACCTTGAGACAGAAAATGTTAAATCTTCATGGCCTCACATTTTACATCATGCCTTTGACCTTGACATCTTTTTTTTTTTTTTTTTNATTTTTTTTTTTTTTTTTTTTTTGAGTTTATTTGCCTGTCACTGCAGCATCTTCTGGAATAAACGCATTTCCTGTACTGTGCTGTACTGTGCAGTACTCAGAATGAATTAGCATACTCTTTCCAATGAGAACTGGAAGCTAAGGGAAATGGCCAGGATACAGTCATCCTGAGCACAGATTGATGTCTGCTCTTCCTGAGATCCCTAATATCTTTCAAGACTGCAGCTGGTCAAGACCTTGGTTTTCTATTGCATTTGAGTGCAGAGTGCCACAGTCACAACATCAGTTTATTGAATTGGGTACAAATGTTATGTACGTGAGTGAGCATCTTTTCTTCCTTCAGGGCCTTTGAGGAAGGCTTTGTTACATGTTTTTATATATTTTAAAATTGTATTTGTTGGGTATCTTTTCTTAGTATCTCATCTAGTTTTGGTGTCCTTCAAGTTTACATAATCTTTTAAAAAATCTTACTGCTCTGTAAGATCCCCTTCGAGGGCTACACTTGGATGTTAAGCTGTTTCTTCTTCTCAATATTTAACAGCTGCAAGTGCTCTTGCATCTTGAACAAGGAGAGAGCAACAGCAAGATGACACACTTGACAGCTTTTTTATAACTCTCAGCATCTTTCCCCCACCCTCTTGGGTCTCAGAGATTGTCATCTTCCACCCCAAATCATTTGCTTGCTGTGCCTGCATGAGGCATTTAGAGATTTAGGGACACTTTGGTTCCTCAGGCAGTGAGGAATTTGTATCAAAATTGCACTTTTCATGTCGTCTTGTATTTTTCTCTTACTTCGATATCCTTGAAATCGCTTTATTATCGAAGTGTGATAATCTTTTGGCACTTGCATTCTGATGCAAGTTTTGAGGGCTCCACATCCTACTGATAGAAAAAAAAAAAAACAATACTGTGGGCCTGCGGTCTCTCCTTCATATTTATTACCTCATTTTACAGAATCTCAGTCAAAATTCTCAATGCAGATATAAGTAGCACAGGATCTACTGGATTTGTTAACCTTTAAATATTAACAGAACTGGTGCTGTCAAAGCCTAAAGGATTTTGCCAGTTTGGTGTATCATCCAACGGGATTAAAGTGGATTAATGCTCGGAGAAGTGAATCTATCACAACTTGTATGAGCCCTTTTGGCCTAAACTCATATGTTCCTGGTGCATCTTTGATCAGCTGAGGTTCTGTCTCAAGGATGAGCAAGAGAATTGAAGAGCAATTTAGGAATCAAGTGAAGCGTAAGGTGGATTAAAGTTTTCAGGTGCCATAAGCTTCTTGGGACTGCCAGAAAAGCAAGAAAGTGTGAAAAGTTGAATTTTAGAAGTTCAGATTGGTTGCTGGTTTTGCTTTGGAGTCAGATTGGTAAAGATAAACAGATGCAATGCATCTTAGAATTTGGTATCTCACCAAGTGGAAGGGCTATTTAAATAGCCCTTGCTAGCATGGTATGTATATTCTGGGCTACGTTTCATTAAATTCATGCAAGATACTACAGTAAGTGCTGCTGGTGGTATGAAATCTGCTGGAATAGCACTATGGCACTGAGCACTTCGTCAGTATCTTGCTACTTTGAAGTTGGTACTTCTTGCTGTTCTTGCCTTTCTGCTCTACAGCATCATAATTCAGTAGGGGTTTGTATGGCTTTGCCACTCGGGTAAAATATTTTACATACTGAAAAATACTGAAACGCCCCCAGGGAGGAGCCCTATCACAATGTTAGGTAGCAGGAACATGAAGAAACGCGTAGTGTATTAATCACCTTCATTTTCCAAAAAGGATCTTGTTGTATTCTGTATATTCTCTGAAATAACAGATGTTGAGAAGAGGGAGGATACCCTCCACAGAGAGCCCTAGATGGCAAGTATAAACCTGCTTTAGAAATCTGTTGCATTAGGGGCAGCAAAAATGAGACATTTGTATTATGCGTACAGTATTCCATTTCCCAGTTTGGTAAGAGCTTTCCATATTTTCTGATGTCTCCATATGAAACAGAGACATTTCAGAAGAAAATGTGAGTCGTGCCAAGTAACGACACATAACAAGACTACAGGAAGTTCTGGGGAAAACGGCAAAAGATATTAAAGTGCAGCAACTGATTTAAGAGAGAAGGGCAACAGAGGTAACTACTTCTTGCATAGTGAAATTATGGCTTAGGGCTAGAGGAACATTCCTTCCCAATAAAAAGATTTGAAAGCCTTAAGCATTAAGACTGAAGGAAATACTGAACCTGATGTATCAGAATGTAATTAATGAAGTAATGTCGTTGAGGAAAACTGATACTCATGATCAATGAGAACTTCCTGACTGTGAATGCTGCTAGACTGGAAGTGGAAGGAGCCTGTTACCTGACACATTTTAAAACCAGAATGGACAAAACATTGAATGTTGCAACAGGAAACCAGCCTGTATCATTGAGGAGATGAAGTAAGCATGCCTTTTACATCCTCAGACTCCCAGCTAATTAACGGCTCCCAAATGATTTGTATTTGTTCCACTAGAAAGCAGTTGAGATGGACTGATCCACTTGAAAGTCTCCTGTAAATGAGGAAAGTTGCTGCAATCTGAGACAAGCAATTTTCAGTCTTCCAAAATGAGATTCACTTAAATAAAAACCTCTTTGCAGAAGCTGCACCCATTATGAGCAGCGGGTGGCACAGCTTGATGAGCTGGGCCAGGAGCCCCCCATGCTGGGGTACCTCCGAGAGATGAAACAAATTACCTGTTCTCCGAATCTTCATTATCCTTTACTTAAGAAACCCACTTCTAGCTCCCTTATCTCCGCATCCACAGGAAGCACCTGTCTCGTATTTCTTAATTTGGGTTTATTTTCTCGGTCATGAATTTTTATTTCCTAAGGTTTTCGGAGACTCCTATTTTTACTATTAGCAACAAGTCTTTAACAGACTTGTGCATCTTTCCAGACAATTTTCCTTTAAGCTTCCTGTAAAGGAAAGAAATCTTTCTATTGTTTATCCTGCCTCCTGAGACTCACGCTCTCTTGTCTTGTTAATTCCATCCTTTCAAATCCGTGGAAATATTTTCCTTCATGTCCTTCACCTTGGGCATTCTGCAGTCAGCAGTTTGTTCAGCTCAGTGGGCACAGTGTGTTAAGGACAACGCAGACAAAAGCAGCGCTGCCTCTGTCCATGCAGCTCCAGCTGCAGGATCCCTAAGGAAAATCGTAGCTGCATAGCGAACGTGGCTGGGGGCATCAGAGTGAAAACCTGAACATGTTGAAATCAGTGGGAATTTTGCATTCAGTAGAAATGATGCAAGGTCTTCATCCTAAGCTTAACAAGCTCATTTTGGCATTTCTGATAATGCTGTAAGATTTTCTATGGAATAATAGGAGTGCAAATTATCAGAGAAGAAAAAAACGGGCTCATGAGTTTCTTAATGATGCCTGAAGAAAACTGGATAGCTTGGTTGTGTTTAAAGGAAAGACATTTAAAGAGATTTCTTCTATTGATTTAAGGAGCATGCCTGTGCAAGTGATGAACTGGCAACAGCACAGAGACTGTGAACAGCCTCATCTGCTGGCAGCTCAGCCCAGGGAGCCGGGCCTGTTCCAGCAGGCGTGGGA
The DNA here is from genome assembly GCA_013399475.1 of Chauna torquata. Lineage (NCBI taxonomy): Eukaryota > Metazoa > Chordata > Aves > Anseriformes > Anhimidae > Chauna > Chauna torquata. The sequence goes on from VXAL01009867.1 coordinate 384,104, forward strand.
CCCCTGCTCCTTGGACCAGGGAAGTGCCGGTGGCCCGGGGCCTCATATGTACAGCCTCGCCAGGGTCCCGGGCAGGGCCCGGCACCGCTGCGTCCTTCTGGCTGTTTTTCACCGAGAACTGAGGTCCTGGCTAACGTGGAGCATTCATAGAACATGATAATTGTAGTAGTTTGGTATCAGCTTCACCACATGCATAAAACATAAACCAGGGAGAAGAGAAGCATATTTTGTTCTGATTGCTAAACATGTTATTGTTTTGGTGGTGCTTCTTTCTTCAAACAAACTTATCTAACATAAATTCATAGAATCATAGAATATCCTGAGTTGGAAGGGACCCGCAAGGATCATCGAGTCCAACTCCTGGCTCTGCACAGGACCACCCAAAAAACAAACCCTGTGTCTGAGAGCGTTGTCCAAACGCTTCCTGAACTCCGGCAGGCTCGGTACTGTGACCACTGCCCTGGGGAGTCTGTTCCAGTGCCCGACCACCCTCTCAGTGAAGAACCTTTTCCTAACACCCAGCCTGACCCTTCCCTGTCACAGCTCCATGCCATTCCCTCGGGTCCTGTCGCTGTCACCAGAGAGCAGAGATCAGCGCCTGCCCCTCCGCTCCCCTCATGAGGGAGCTGCAGGCCGCCATGAGGCCTACCCTCATCTCTTCTCTGGGCTGAACAAACCAAGTGACCTCAGATGCTGCTCACATGTCCTCCCCTCTAGACCCTTCACCATCTTCATAGACCTCTTTTGAAGGTTTTCTGTTAGTTTTATGTCCTTCTTACGTTGTGGTGCCCAAAACTGCACACAGTATTTGAGGTGAAGCTGCACCAGCACAGAGCAGAGCGGGACGATCCCTTCCCTTGGCCAGCTAGCAATGCCGTGCCTGATGCACCCCAGGAACCCCTTTTGTTCCTGAGGAACAAAAGCCTGAATAACGCAGAATCAAAATTAAGTCACCCAAAGCATTTGGCCTTGCTTACATAGGTAAAAGCTCGTCCGCATCATGTAAGATGCTCATTTAAGCCAACTGAAGTAATTGAAGCATTACCCTCTCATAGCCGTTTGCCAGAATGCAGACAGCCTCAGTCTTGGTAAACAAGACCTTGCATTAACAGCTTGGAATTCTGCTGTTCCAGTGCTCTGACTTTTCATGGAAATTTAGGAGAAGTAATACCAATATGGAGTAAAATGTGCAAAAAAATTATATGAGATTTAGCATGCAGTTTGATGCTGCATACATTATGTCTGCTTCTCTGGAGCCATGATCTCAGCTTGGATCATTAAACAAGGAGTTGGTTTAATATCAACCAACAAATCACAATAAGCCTTGATGTTTCTAAGATGGGAAATGTGCAGGAAACTAGATTTATCAGACCTTATTTTTACATTCTACAAGATCAAGAGAGAACAAGCCCTTTTTTTTCCTTTTGTAATGAATTCCAAATGTCAATTTGACCTACTAATATGATTCTAATTGCCAAATTTCTAAAATAGGGTTGCCTTTTTGTTTCTAAATATCAACCATAAAGAATAATGAAAAAACACATGCCTTGATATGATTAAATGTGGTCTGTTCAACCAGTCAGACAGTACCGCAGCTTGAAACACACTTTCTCAAGCTTCAGTCTCTCAAGCGAAGCTCTGACAAAGAGAGCTGTCTGGGTTTGTCTAAGGAGAAAGCTGTAACACAAAAGTTTGTCTTTCACTTCTGAGGTGGAAAGTGGAAGTGCATTGCTTCTCATAGTTTGGGATTATAGTACAGCTGACATTGATTCACTGTTCTCCAAACAGCTACAGTTCAATCCTGATATTTAGCCAGTAAACTATTATTTGTTTATTTAATTTTATTTCAGACAAAAGCGAAGGTGTGGGAGCTGTAAACAATGTGATGCTAATAATTCCAGCCAGCACATGCAGTAGTTAGTGCCATTTAAAGGAACTTTTCATAGTTCCTTAGTGCTCATGTTATTTTTTACCCCTAGATTACTGTGTTTTGTTCTGCTTTAGTTATTTTTAATCAGTTTGATTACCATCCACACACTGTGGTGGTGTTGAGTACCTGAGCAACTTTGTTGGGTTTGTGGTTTTGAGTGACAAATATGTTTTTTACCCCATGTGACAGCTGGATGACTCAGACTATTAACAGAGGAAGCTGTCGTAGAGGAATTACATATGCCAGGAATGTGCACTACAGACTTCATTTAACTTTTTAAAGTACAAGCTATGTAAGTGCAGTTCATCTTTTCAGTTCTTCATGTATTAAACTGTTCGGCAGAGGAGGGCTTGACTTCTTATTCTGGACTTGGTTTTCTACAGAAACTTGGTGTGCTTAGCAGTTGTATGAACAATTATCAGAAGCCTCTAAGAAATTGCTGCAACGTTGCTCCCATGGATCAGTGCAAAAGTAAGGACTTAAAGAACAAGCTGATCCAGATGCCATATAAAGATCTCAGGGCTGAAACTGAAGTGAGAAGAAAACTTGCACTATCATGAGCCAAGGTCACTATAATTTTGTAACTCAACTATTACAGCAGCTAAAGATTCCACCTGAATACCCTGTTTGTAGCCTCATATTAATTCAGTACCATTTATTCCAGAGGCTCCCTGCAATTTATAAGCATAGCCAAGGAGGCACCAATCCCACATGCAGTATTTAATAATGAGTTGTTCTTCATTAAGCTAGGTGGACAGAGACTTCCTGATGTTGGGCTGATCCTTGGACCTACAGCTACCTTCCTTGGGCTGCGAAGCTGGGCACTAGCAGAATCAGAGGTGGATGGGAAGCAAATGAGAAACATCGCAGTCGCGCAATAATGCAGCCCTGTGACACTGTAACATGGCATTGCCATTGCTGGTAACAGGCCATGGGCTTTGTGCTGAATTTGCAAGGCCTCAGGACTGAGGCTTCTCAGGCTTGCTTTGTCTGACCTCTACTGACCTGCCTGTGGCTTTGTTTTAATTTGTTTTAGCTGTAACAACAATTATTCTTCTGACCAGGTACCCGTGGCTAATTTGTTTTCCTTTGCTTATGATTGGAACAGTACTACCTGCGCTGTAGCATCATGATGTGGTATAGAGAAATACAGGGCTGGTACGATGGCTGGGGCCTTGGGAGCATTAGAGTAGAGGAGAACCGGAATGGGGTGAGAAGAGATGGGGAGCAGGCTCAGCACTGGAGACCCCATGGCTATGGTCTCACCCATGGCCAAGTAGGGAGATGCAGACCTGGAGCTGGGCACAACTGGTTTTAGGGATAACAGAACAAAGAAATAGTGGCTAGCATACCTAAAAGGTGTTATACACAACAAATTCAGATGTAATGTGGAGCTGCAGAACAATGAAGGAAAAGCAAAGGTTCAAAAGCAGGTTAGCAAACATATTAAAATGGAGGATCTCAGGGTGAGGAAGAAGAAACTATCAACATGAATAACCTATTCCTTCTGCAAAGGACTCCAGATGCTGATGACCTGTAACACTCGCCTGCCAGGAGAAGCAGACACAACATCAGGAAATGGGGCAGAAAATAAGAGTGTGTATAGCAATTTTAAATATTGTTTATACAACTAAGGTTAACTATTATTTATATAACTATTTTATAACTCTAACTTCTATAATATAGATCAATTATTACTTCTATTACTGTCACTGATTTTTTTTTTGTGCCTAGACAAAATTCTTTCTGTAATAATTAGATCTGGACTGATAGTGACTCTTGGAACACACTTCAAAGATTCCAGTTATACTTCCAGTAAACTCTTGGCCTTATATATAAGATGTGTTTCCTTTTTGACCGTAAACAAATTTAGGGTCTTAACAGTAAAAAATACATTTCAGAACTACAAAAACAAACAAAAAAAACCAAAACAACAACAACAACAACAAAACCACCAGGAAATGTTTGTTCTTTTGCTGCCAGGGAAAAGATTCTGAAAAAGCAGGGACAGATCCTCCTGTCTGCTGATGACAAATGTCATCTCTTTTATTGTTGTTCTCAGCCCTGATGCCCACCATGCTGTGGAAAAGCTCGTGCGTTTTTCCTGCATAAGAAGAGTAACATTTGATCTGAAATCAGTCTGGAAATGAGACTGGGGATATGTACAGTCCTGTTGGTAAATCTTCCTCAACATTTAAATGGTGCCAAAGCCCCCATTTGGAGGCGTCAGCCAAGTTCGGCCACATCATCCCCATTAAAGAAACAAGAGAACACCTGAGTCCTGTCTGCAACCATGCAGTGTATAACAAAAGCTCTTTTTCTTTGCTTTGAATCCAGACATCTCTACTCAAGTCAAATCCTACTCTGCAACTGCCTCCAGGTTTAACCAGAATAAAAAATGACCACCCTGACAGTCGGTATGAACAGACTGCAAAAATAGAAACAGAGAATTTCATTTGGATGCTTATCATTATTTAATCCAGCAAGCAGTGGACATTAAAATTTCATTTTACCAGAAAGTATTTTTCTTTGGATTGGGTCCCATATAATTTCATTCTCTGGTTATTTCATTGTTTCAGTGACAACATACCTACACAGTAATTATTCTCAAGGGGGTCAGCGTGCATGTGGGAAACAGCATTTATCAGTAGGTACCATTCTTTACCTTCCATTCTCTTGGTTTCCCAAATCGCTGTTATGAAGCATTTCCAGGGAGCTGATACTCATGTTTTAAACCATTGTGTTTCCTACCTTTTATAAGCATCTCTGAGCCAGAAATCATTTAGTGGCTGTTGCTGCTGCATCCTTCAGGGACAAAATGTTCTAAAGAGCTAATGTTGCTCTTTCATTAAGAAACCTATTCAGAACCACAGAGAGTGATTTTGACAGTGCAATTGGTAGTTGCTCTAGGGTAGAAGCTTGACAGGAGTCCTATTTTAAGCAAAATGAATGTATACTGTTTATTTAAAGAAACAGAGTCAGCTACAGATTTTATGTATGCTTATGCATACATAACCACATACCTGTGTGCCTCCTGCACTCTGCCTCTCTAGATTGCACAGAATTGTTCTGCCTTGATACAGGAACAAAATCTAGCAACATGTGTTAGTGTGGTTAGGTGTGGGTGGAGCAGGGAGAGGACATCTGGTGAATCAGGGGAGGTAAAGTGAAGGGCATTCAGGTTAAAAATGACACAACAGATTAGCTGCTTGCTAAGGTGAACAAGGGTATAGAGTTTCACGTTATAGTTCTTCTGGTGGCAAAGCTGTTTTTTAAAAGTTTCTATCCATAGCTGCCGGGCATCATGTATTGTTCTTGTTGAAAGATAAATATATATAAACAAGAGCATTTCAGTGACACAGCCCAAGAAGTCCAGGTGGCCCAGCTCAAGCTCATGCACTGCCGCAGGGAGGTGGATTCATGAACTGGGGTGGGAATGGGCAGCAGATTTCCATTTGGCTTCACCAAGAAGAACGGGAAAGGAAGGCAGCTGCGTGGCTGGGCCCTGGCCTGGGGTGCGGGAGGAAGCTGGTCCTGCCCCTGGCCCTGTGCCACCACCTCTGCTACTGCAGCAGGAGAGCAGTGTCACTGAAAGCCCCTCTTCAGAAGGCTGCATTATGTCCCATTAATGCAAGATGGTAGAAAAACAAAGCATTGTTATCAGTGCTTCTCATCTTCACAAGTGCCACTGCACAGGTAATTGCAGATTGTCAAAATTAGATCTCCTGGTAGTGCTACTGAGCACATATGCTTGTGTCTTAGCAAAGTGTTCTTTGCAAGGCCTTTGGAGATGAAAGACAGGCTGGGCTTGATTGGAAACCAATTATCTACTGCTGTGGGGATCTTTGAAAATAAACAGGATTTTTATTTACTTTATGCTTTGATCCCCAAAATGAGCAATATAAAGGTAAGGAAAAACAGAACAAAAGAACAGATGTATCAAGCAACAAGCAGAAGGGGAAAGGAGGAATCTGCCCATAGGTTAGTTGGGTAGATTAAAATAAATTAAAAAAAAAATCAAATTGCTGTATGAGAAAACCCCAACAAGCTACAAGCATAACCAACGTATCTTTCAGCTCAGTATCTTTGTAACTCACAACATCACCTAAACACAGAGCTGCAGTACGGATTTACTGTAGATGCCCGTAGGAAGGATCTTTTTTTGTCTCACATGCAACAGGAATTACAGCATTACTTGTGTAGTTGTTGCTGCTTAAGGTGCCATTCCTGCAGCAGTGTGTTGCTGTACCTTTGATCTTCATATTGCCTAATTTCTTTAGCCTTTCTCCTACTCTTTTCCTGGTTCAGCTTCATATTCCAGGAAGAATCCAATGCTGTCAAGTGTGCTTTACAGCTCCAGCTCTGACTTGTCATTTCCAGTGCTGCCAGCAGACTGTGGCCAAGAGAAGCAGCTGCAGAGCCTTTCACTGCTGTAGCATATCACCCACTTCTATGGCCCTGTTACTTTAATTTTAGTTTCTCTGTCTGGGGTCAGTCCGAAGCAATTAACACAGAGCATCTGAAATCCAATAGGGATTTAAAGCACAGGGTGAGTGGTTGCCACCTGGTGAGAGAAGGAGGAGGAGGAGGGAGGGGAGGATGAATGAGCTGGACCTTTTCCTCTTTCATCCGGCACACATTAGTGGATCAATGACTGAAATGGATGAGGGTGCTGCTGGAGTGTCACGGCAGCGTAATGATGTAGCTGCTATTAATGGTTAGAGCTCCAGCCCGGAAATTATAGTGGAAGAAATGGAAAAAATATATATATTTCTAAGGGCTCTGAATTGATGATTTGAGGATCGTAATTTAGAGCTTGCTTTCATATCTCAGAAAATGGCTACTGTGCACATTTTCAGAAGTTTGCCTGTTAGTTAAGAAAGGAATAAAGTCATTAAAGTGTGTGTGGTCACGATGCCCTTTCCATTCCCTCTCTAAGATACGACACAACAGTCAGTGATGGTGTCTCTCCTTTAAGTTAAGATCTATTTCATGCTATTTGCAGTGAGAAAATGTACCTTCAGCCCTCTGGCTGTCTGGATCGAGAGCAGACGTGCAAAATATTATAGTTTATATGGCCTGTGAACTCAGTGTATTTCAAGATCAAATTCCCATTACACTGAAATCGCTGGCAAAACCATGGTTACCTCCAGGCAGCCTGGATCTAGACACAGCAAAAAAGCAGAACTGACCAAAGCAACTCCAAAATCCCACAGCAAAAGCACCTTTTCTTGCAAAATCGTTTAAAAGGACAAATTTGCTGATCTCAGCTACACTTATCACCTCAGAGAGGCCATACCCTTCCTCTAGCAGCTTGATGGATCTCAAGATCCAACGGGTCTTTTCCACATCGACTTTCTTTGCTGTTCCTACAGTAATGAGGCAGGTCAGAGGGGAGAGCACAAAGCAGTTCAGCTCCCTCCTCGCTGAAAATAATGCAAAGGAGCGTCACATGCTTCTGATCCATTAAATAGTAAATATACAGAAAGCTATAGGAAAGCAATCTATACGGAGAGAGCCAACTAGCTTTCTGCCGCCTGCTTGGAGGCTTTTCTCTGTGTTTCTGCGGCAGGGGCTGCCCCTTCTGTAAAACAGGCAAGGGGAAAGCACCCAGCATGTGTGAAACAACTGACCACACCACTCGGAGCTAATAATGGGCCCCGAAAAGCCATTCCCACCTGGAACTGACAACAGTCATGCCTGCCGAGGTGAGGACACCCTGCCCTTTACATGCTCATGTGATGCTTCTGGGGCATCTGCTGGTCTCCACTCCCAGCCCTTTCTGCCTGCGCCATTAATTCTCCTTGGCTCCCTTAGAGGATGCTTCAGTGCATGGCAAAAAGGGCTTTCTCGAATTTCACATTCCTAGGGGGTTTTTTTGTGCTTTCTAAATAGCAGAGGCTGGTTGATAAGGCAGCTCCGGGTGAGCCAGGAGGGCAGACTCTGAGGTAAACAGCAGCAGATGATCAGGCATAAATATTTTAGAAAAACGGGTCAGTGTAAAAGGCTTAGCTGCAGCTACTCGTCCTGAGGGTCAGGTTGCAAAAGCCTCCTCCTCGCTCCCTGTGTCTGCCTCCCTGACTCACAGATGAGTTCAGATCCAAGCGAGGAACAAATTTCAGGATGGGGGAAGTCGGAGAGCAATTATTTACTCTGCACAAGTAAAACAGTTCTCATACCTCTGCCTCCTCCCTGGCTAATTAAAGCTTACACAGCCTGTTCATCATCAGCCAAAGGCTGCGATGCCTGTTCATCGCCAGGCAGCTTTGCAGCCCCTCAGTCAGGGCCAATGTACAGTGCCCGGCTTTACCACCATGCGCTGGTTCCTGTGAGCCACGTCCTGCGTGCTGCATGGACCAGCGGTGTTATATAGCGGTAATTGGAACGTCAGCAGCATAACTCTTCTCTAACAGACTGTTTCATAGAGGATGCTTCACTGCAACCGGTATTTATCTCAAAATATGCATTGTAGAAAAATCTGTTACACTCTACCCTCATGATCCAAAGCATGGATTCAGTGTGCCGCTGGTGTACCCCGGGGATTTCTGCTGTGCTGGTTCAGGAGGTTCCTCCCCACAGCCCCAGCTTATCCACCTCCCAGGCAGAGGCAGCAGGAAGGGGGACGCACGGCTCCCCACTGCCCTGCTCCCAGCTCCTGCCCTGAGTCCGTCTGGCATGGTCTGCGGAAGCGCAGCACAACTTTGCTGCACTGCAGGACAGACAGCGCGGGGTTCCAGCTCTGCTGAGATGAGAACGCCTTTGTTCTGCCTAATTTTAATGGAAGCTGGAATCCAGGTCCTCTTAAGCACCCTATTACTGCAAAATGTCATGTTTATATTTATAAAGAACTTGTGAAATTGCTGAAGGCTGTGGGCTATACCATGCAGCTATGCATCTGCTGAAAGTCACATTGGGCCCAGATATTTTGGACACAGAAGTATTTTTAAAGCACTGAAGCCGTGTGAGTTAGGGTATGTGCTAGCTCAGGAGCTCTTTCTATCAATGGATTTCTGCAGTGGGACCGCCATGTAAATGTGGACTGTTGTCCACAGTCCAGCATAACTTCATCTAAATGAGAAAAAGAAATGGAGCAAAATCACAAGTTCTGGGTGGGTCTGAGGGTCCATGGGTTCCTCTTGTGCTCTTGGAAGCTCAGACAACCTCTGTGCATCACAGCCCAGAGACAAAAAATCCTCCCTGTGTTCATTGAAGGACAAATGCTGTCAGAGTCAGGAGGTTCAGAAACTCCACTGGTGAAGTGTGATGCATTTTAGAACAGCTTTGTAGCATATTTAGTGTAAGATTTCAGAGATGAGGAAACATCCAGCTGTCCAGCAGACAGGATGACCAAAACTGGCGCCCAGACACAATCAGCTAAACAAGCTCTGCTCCGCCCTTCAAGTGCCTGCTTTCATTGATTGACCAGTGTCTCCAAGCTGGGTCTGATATTGAACACTACTCAGCCCGGCCAGTACGGTTCCTTTAACTGCTGCGTGGAGGAAAATGCTGATTACATCGCCTTGCTCATTGATAATTTTTTCTTCTAGCTTTGATTATGCAGAATGATACTACTAAAGCGGACATTAGAAAGTCAATCAAACATTGCAAAAGATACACTAAATGCCTATTCTTTAAATCTTTCCTTAATTCTCTCTTCTTTTTTTTCCCTCTGTCTCTCTCTGTAAACTCACCTGGCCATAATTATATTCAAAATATGCAAACAAGATAATTTTAAACTCCTTTGTGGGAGTTGCTTCCATTGCTGGTCTAGCTGGAGAAAATACAGCCAGAATATTGATTTTCCTTGTCAGACCCACTGTTTGGAGATGAATTATTCATCTTTGTTTGTACACATTATTTATGAATATTTAATTAATAGTACAGACAATACCAAACAATTATTGTGCATTCTTCTGGCCTTTTCCACTTAGCATGGGAATTGGGAAAAAATCAAGCTTAGCATATTCAACAAGATTCAGCAAAATTTAACTACGAAAAAATATTTCTTCTGACATTGCACAACTCTCAAGGTTGGTTTCATTTCACACAGAAAATAAAAGTAAATCTAACACATAGTATTTGAAACCATAGGGAAAAAAGCACAGAACCAACAAGGTGGTCCCAGCTTCCTTGGCTCTAAAGGTCAGCTGTTAGGATGTGACACGGTATTAAATTACCAGTGCAAAACAAGCTGAAATGCAAAAGTAAGTCTTGAACTAAACAAGAAAGAAGAAGAAATCTTGAAGAATTCAAAGTTACTATATTGTAGTTCTCAGAACATCCAGTCGCTCTCTAAATATTTCTTAATTAAATGCACTTAGATTGACAGCAATATTTAACTACAATTGCATTAGAACTGAATCACGAGCTGCCATGTTAATTCCGGATACCACAGGAGAAGCAAACTAGGAGTAGGTATGGATTTACATCCTGATCAAGAATTTATGGTGCAGCCCAAAAACACCCAGTGGAAGGGCAATGCCAATTTATCTCAAGGTCATACAGACCTTTGCCTTGTTGATTCATACTCTCTGCGCCCAGCCTCACAGAAGACCTCTGGAAAGGCCAGCTGTTTAGTCTGAATGTCATGAGAAAGAATGAAGAAAATATGGTGCTCCCTTCAAATTTTAGCTTCCTAGAGAAATCTAGTACTACATCAAATAGATATTTATCTTCGATGCTGAGGGAAGGGAAAGGCGTTTCAGTGCACAGACCAGTGGCTCAGTAGGAAATCTGACATGACCGCACAAAATGGACTTATGGTCTGTAGCAAATGCAGGTCTGTCAATCAGACAAAATGTCAGACTCTGCTTAACTGAATGGGCTTGTTTATCACAGTAATTATGTGGCCTTACAATGATAAGGTACTACATATACATGTCTTACTCTGTGCCAGGAACTGTTCTGCAGAAACCCAGTAAATTTAATTACTAAAGGAGGAAAAAAATCCCTCTGTTTCATGATCTATCCACCCCTGCAGTGATTACTCAGGGGAAATTCCCACTGAAGCCAAGCAGATGGTTCCTACCTTGTTGTACGCCCCACTTATTTTCTTTTAAGCTCTGAGGTGGTTTACAATGCCATTTTTCTCTGGAGCTGCCCTTGCATTTGCCAGACTTCTGACTGTGTGTGAATTCCTTTTTATTGTATATGTGAATTTTTTTTTTTTTTACCCCGAAGAACAAATCCCACTTCGAAGTCACATAAATGAGGACATGAATCAGACAAGTGTCTAGTCGAAACATGCTTTCACCAAGATGACTCCCATTGACTTCGCTACAAGGGAGTCAATAATCAGATTTAATGTCACTGAGCCACATTGTCTCTGGTGTACTTCCAGAAACATCCCTATTGACTTCTTAAAGACTTGTCTATAGACCAGTGCTGTGTATTTCTGCTTCTGAGCAACCCCTTACTCCCTTTTTGCATGGACATGGAAGTTTGCAGCAAACTTAAACAGATGAAGAAGCTGCCTGCTTCCTCTGTGCCTGCGGGCAGCCTACATTGGTGCTGGCAGCAGGATGAAATACGGCTGTGATATCCTCCAAAGCAAACTTTGTCCTTGTGTCAGAAGCCAGCTCAAGCCCTCTGCACGGCTCAAGGGACTCTCCCAACACAGAGGTGTGGTTCCGGCTCATTCTCAGCCCAATGGTAAATCTCTGCTCTTTCTCCTCCCATCTCAAAAAATTCCAGGCTAGTAGGGGTCTCAGAAGAAACATCACACAGGTTTTGGAAAACTGAAGAGCACTGATAATGTCTCTCAAGAAACTTTTCTTTAAGTCAAATCTTTGTGAAACTAGATGTGCCCAGATTAAAGGATAAACCTAAACTGGCAGGTTCCTGGTCAGGGAATGGTGCATACTTTATCTGGTTTGAGACCATGTAGCTCCAAGGAGTTCTTTAAAGAGAGATAAATCATTAATCCTCACAATCAGTTCAGAGCAGCCAGAAAATAAGATAAAGTTCCTGTGTCTTTGTGCTGCATATACCTGCAGGCATCTTCTAACAGATTTCTCTGTAGCTTGAATTCAGTTCTCTGCTTCAGTCAGAGACACAGAGGGAAGCTGTGTTTGAAAGCAAAGAAAATAGCTGAAATCTCTCATGAGATGTAATTTAAAATGGATGCTGTTGGGGAAAAAAAAAAAATTATTTGCAAGCATTATGGCATATTTTTTCTCTGATGCCCATTAATGGGAGCACACAATACCTGGATGACTTAACCTGTGACCATTATTTACTGCAACCTACTTTTTCCCCAGAGTGAATGTCTGAATTCGAACCTTCCATTTATTGCTAAGTGCACTTCTGGGAAGAGCAAAGAGACCAGCAAAGGCCTGGATCCGCAGGCAAGCAGCACACAGCAATCAAACCCAGAAAGCAGAGAAGTGGCTGTGAGTGTCCTCTTTGCTGCCTGTGCCTGGGCTGGCTGGGCAGGCAGGCCTGGTGGAAATGAGAAGATCCTGCAGCCTGCTCACTCCCCCGACAGTTTGCTTCAGTCTCTCACTTTTTTCCGTGGAATAATGAATCCTCTTGCAGGCTTTGGGGAGAAAAACCTCCCCCAGGAACATCTCCAGCTCAGTGATGTGTGCAATGCAGTGATGTGCCATGGCATCTTGGATGCAGAATTACTGTGGGGATCAAAGCAAGTTTAATCAGCTCAGCATTTCATGAGTGTTTGCAACCCCTCCTGCCTGCCTGTCGCTGGTCAGGATGTCTCCGTCACTTTGGATGGCAATGATGCAGGGAAAACCAATACCAGCTGCGTGGCCAGCCCTCCCCCAGGCATGTTTTCATGCTCATCCTTCAATGGGAGGACAGATGGAAATGTGAATTGGGAGTGGGAGATCTTGCCAAGTCTACCCATTGAGGGAAGGGCTTCTGAGGGAAGGTCATCCTGTCTGTCTGCTCCCTGTGCGGCAAGACATCTGAAACAAGCTCAGAAACATACAGGAACCTGACTGCCCTGCAGACGTGGGTGCCTTCGAAGGCAGGTGCCTGAGAACCGCAGCTCTGCCCACCCGCGTGGCACAGGGCTGCTCCCGGGGCTGCCCACCCCAGGCTGGTTTTGGAGCTGTGATGGGGGTTCTCTGAAACGCAAGTGCCTTCTCGCGAGCATCTGCTCTGCCTCTGCTGTCGTTTGATGCTGGTCAGATAATGCAAAGCTTTCTGGGGAAAAGCAAGTGTACTGCATTGCTGCCAGCGTCACCGCAGTGAAGAATTCAACCAGAACTCTCGACTCTCACAAAAAGCACAGTTTTCAGTGTTAAAAGAGTTGGATTTTGAAGCTAAATCTGAATGAATTAAGAGCACCGAATGCTTCTGAAGAGGAGAGCAGATCCTCTTTTAGTTCACAGAATCACAGAATCATTCAGGTTGGAAAAGACTTCAGAGATCATCAAGTCCAGCTGTTAGTTGTTTGAGACATTAAGCTGTACTTAAAATAACGAGGAAAAAAGTCTTGCAAGTCTTGTTTAATATAAGTCACTATTCTAGGCTTCACTCCTCCTCCAGGTGGTATTTCCTGCTCTCCAAAATGCAGGGGCAAGCTCTGGAGTTATCCAATGGGATCTAGCTGCACAGGGACCCCTTACCCAGTGCTGTGGCGAAAGGAGGGCAAGAGGCAGGGGCTGCCGTAGGGACGGGGCTGCTGAGGGCCGAGTGAGCTGCCTCTGCCATGTCCTGGATAAGCCTAATCTAAGCTTTATATTGAGGATTTAAATGGTGAAAAGATTTGCCTTGTTCTCAGCACAAAAGGTAAATTTTCAGCAGCTGAAGCTGCCTGCTGTGGAGCAGTTGCAGCAACTGTTTTGCTACTGCTGAAAAACAACTTACTAATTTGACTAGGAAATCATTGATTTCTTTCACAGCCCCTCTCGTCCACTCTCTGCATCGAATGGGCAGGCTCTAATTTTAACTTTCTGAGTTGCCATCATCTGCAGCAGTTCTTTCCAACTCTTTCCCCCTTAAGCTCTTTTGGACTGGGATGACTGTGAGCTCCTTGCAGCTCATTCACTGGGGCTCTGAGTTTGGCAGGGTTTCAGGCTGATGCCAGGACAGCCACAGCCATGGGATTTTTTTTTTTTTTAAGGATGTTTAGTTCCTGCCATCTGTTTGTTGGCTCAACTCTACGAAATTTAGATTGTGTTGCCTTCCCAAAGTTGTTTTTTCCCCCTTGGACCACTGTCAAGATATGCAATCTGTCTCAGTGAGCGTTCCAGTCAGCACTCAAGTTATGATAAAATAGCTTCAACTCTTAAATGTGTTACTTTATTTGTTAATAACAGACGACGATAACAACGCAGTACCAGGCATGTCACCTGAAAGGCAGTGAGTACAAGGAGGTTCCAAACTTCCAATGGGCAGTTACTGTTATTTTAGGAGTAATGTGACAGCATTCTATCTGCTATTTCCTCATCCTGGCCTTTCAGAGCAGGCTGTTTGGTCACGCTGGGGTGCAGAAGGAGCGACTAGTCTCTGTGCTGTCACTCTTCTGGCCGGGGCTGTCCAGGCAGGGGCCATTTCACTCGGCGGTGCAGGTGATGAAAACGCGGGGGCAGCTTCACTGCCTCTGGCTTCCTCCTGCTCGTGTGCAGTGCGGTTACCCCCCAGTTCATTTTTCACATTTATGTTCCCCTCAGATGTTTTGGAAGGAGGAGGTATGTCACTGATGCTCATGTACCCCTCCCTGTGCACCTGTTTTTGCCTGGCGGTGTCAGACAGCAAGCTAATCGATGGTAACACTTGGAGATAGCCGCAGGGCCAGTGCCTTGGGGAATGGTCGGATGCGACGCAGGGCACGTGTACACACCGGGCTATAGGTTTAAACTCAGAAGTTGTTTATGAACCGTTCACGTGAGAACAAGAAATCTGTACGAGAAGATCTGATCAGATGACAGAACTATCCTTACCTGAGCCGTTCTCGTTACATTTCTGCTTTCGTGAAACTTGGGGTATGTGCGAACTGAGCTGTGTTTTGTGGTGCTGTTTTCAGATATGACTTCTAAGAATGGGACATTCCCAGTGACAAATCTGGAGGTATGGCAGGTATGAAGGTATGATTTCTGATTTGGTAAAGAGATTATGAGCCCACCAACACCTAAGATACGCTTTTAGATTCTGCTTGATGGCTAGATTAGACCTACATTGAGATTAGGCCTTTAACCTTATAGGGTTTATTTACTTTAAACACCCTAGAAAATACTACATTGATCGCGTGTTTCTGGATGAAACCCATAAGAAAGAGACATACAGTTTATAAAATGAAACCATAAAAACCTAAAAATGTGGGAGAACATCTGGTTAATATCTGTGTTCTCATCTAATTGACAGCTTTAAAAAAATACTGTCTTAGCTAGAAAATACAATCACTGCTTTAACAAAACAGATCTTCCCAGTCTTACTTGATTGCAGGGTTCACATTTTGTGTATACAGCTGAAGTCCAACTAAATTATCTTTGCATTTAGCTGACTGCAGTACTTCTGCAGAGACTGATGATAAATCTGCAACAGATTAAAACTGGATGTTTTCAGTTTCAATAAAAATTAGTTATTTTTTAAAGTGCGAATAACGACAAAGAGGCACAAATTAGACAATGTAGGATTTAGATAAATTGGAGGTTATGACAGCTCTTCTGCCCTCAGCCAGTATAATGAATAATTTAAAGCCAAATTTAGGGTCACTCCAGCACTAAAGTATTGCATTATCTAATTTCTGTTGTTGCTCTGAAGTGTAAGCAGCAAGCTTATTAAATATGAATGGAGTAATCAGACAAATTCTATGACTGTGTGCGTGAGCTTCTCATTAATGTTTCACAAAGAAGCACCAAGAAAGACTAAATAGACTGCACTAGATTTAAAAGGAATAAACATACTCCAGAACCAAAGTAACTTAATGACTTTCCCATGAACGCAAGGACTTACTTAAACCAAAAGGGTACTTGAGCAGAGTATCTTTACTGAAGCAGTAACTCACGCAAATCACCTTTTGCACATACCTGGTCACCTCCTGTAGATTATCACTTGACAAAATATCATTGCTATGGTACCATCCACCTAGTGCCCCTTGTCAACGCTACACTGACACACTGGTAGTCCTGGCCACCACAGCTCACCACGACCTTAGTACAACACGAGATGATTACTGTAAACAGTAGGGATGGCTTCTTATTAGGACACAGAACGTACCTTCAAGACAAGTTAGCAATTAGGGCATGATTTTGAGCATCCTTTTCCTCTCATTGACTTCAACAGACAGCACTCCTGGGATCAGGCTCTTCAGCTGTGTAAGTGAATGCTGCTTCAAAGTGAACTTCTGAGCTAAAAGAAAGAAATACTTTGGCCTTTTTTCAGCTTTCCAGAAAGGAGGTTTTCAACACCTAATGGAGGAAAACATTCTTTATTTTAGTTTATTTATTTCATTTTTAACATTTGAGATTGGTTGCACTGTTCCTTTCAGAAGTGGAATGTGAATCAGGATACCATGAAGAGCACAGGACTTTCCTCCTCAAACATTTTAAACAAAGGTTCAAATGAAAGGAAATCAGTATAAAAAAAATCCAGACTGACTTTCTAGGTGATATCGGATTTATAGTTGCAGCAAATGGAATCTTTTTTTACTAGCAAAAATATTTCTGAATAAACATTTCATTATCTTTTCCCCACAGTGATTACTACAAAAAGAAAACTTTGTCTCTTTGTCTGTCTACACACTGTACTTACAAACCCAGCCAGATAAAACAGACGAAGAAAGAAAGATAAAAAAAATTACGAAAACCTGGAAGAAATGTCAGAAAATTGACAATACTCAACTCCATTTTCCTTTCTTATTAAAAAACAAAACAAAACAAAACAGTTTTTAGGACTTCAGGTGTGACAGGCAAAAATATAGTCTCAGCATTGCTCATTGTCCATGATCAAGATATGAGATGGGATAATCCAGATAGGGCAGAATATTGATCCAGCTATGTCAAAATATTTATTTGTTCAGAGACTTGGTAAATGTGGAAAGTCATTTTAATGACTGCAAGCCAGAATAAAAAAGCAGAATGTTCATCATCTTTCGAATCTCTTTATTTTTAACAGGGTATCTGTAGAACCAAAGTCTTTCTTCCCGCTGCCATTTTAAGTCTGTCTTTATGAAAATAAAAAGCAGACATTATCAATTTAATCTTACAGGTGGCAATTAGCATCTTTACAGACTCTACAGCCTAAGCAATTAAAAGTTGAATAATTTATGGTAAATGGAAAAATTTCTGTTAACAGTATTATAACATGCATTAGAAATACACTTCAGTGCCTGGAGCTGCTTGATTATTGATTCTGGAGTTCTCATTAGCGATGCAATTGGCAGCCCTTGCCCATGGGCAATGGCTACTTTTGTTTGTTTGCACTTCTGAATTAATTGGAACTAATCCATGGTTACTTGTGCTTTTTTAGGGTGAGAATCTGCCAATAAAAGAGGATGGAGGAGGTGTCCCATGGTTGTTCTCATGCCAGCAGGATATCTTCCAGGCAAAACTTGCCAGAATGGCCACTGACTCCTCCTGCCAGGGAATACAGCAAACACCTCCCCAGCTCCAAATTCATTCTTAGGACAATGGATAGCAAACCCACAGCTTTGACCTTCTTATTATGGGCATTTGCTTGGGCTGGTGGGGTACATAATAGGAGGTGCAGGAAACTCCTTGAGGTATTCATTCTTACACCTTCCATAAGTGTTTGCTGCTGATAGTGGTCTGGGGACCTGAACCGACCCAGTTACTCGTGGGGAGGAGGCGGCTGTGCCGCTGCTGCAGCCCAAGCACATCAAACCTGAAGGGCCGGAGTGTTGTGGAAGAGAAGCTCTTCACCCTCGCCAGATGGGGGCTTTGTAGGCTTCAGCTTTCTGGTGTCAAGAAATTACACAATATTTATTTAACTTCGAAGTGAGTTTAAGGATAGATGTAGAAGGTGGCTTTTTATTTTTTTTTTCTGGAGATACAATCTGTTCCTTCTTTCAAATGAGGTGAGGAAAGGCAGTCATGTGAGGCGTGGGAGCTCAGGTATTGCACATCCACCACGAACTGCTAGTCAGAGCCTGTATGTGTGCTCACAGGGTGAGAACGGGTCACCAAAGGGCTGGTTATTAACACTTTTATCTGAACGTGAAAATTGTACAAAGCCAGATGAGAAAACCAGCACAAATTTGAACTACTGGTGAAGACACAAATCTATTTTTTTTTCTGTCTCCTGGTGTCTTCAAACCAAGATTGAATGTTTTTTTTTTCTTTTTTTTTTTTCTAGAAAACACATTTTAGTTCAACCCATATTGCTGAATTTAACGTAGCAGTGGCAGCTTCTCAGATTTAAGAGTGTCTAAGTCTTTTTAGCCTTATGTTCTAAATTTACAGGGGGGCAGTTTGGACTTAAATTGCCTGCATAAACAATTCCTCATGTGCTCCATTCTTCCATATGCACACCTGGTGAGTCCTTCGTTATTCCTAACTAGGACACAGCTTCTTGGAAAATTAGTTCTTTGACAGTAACTGTAACAAGAACCTGTGCAAATTTAAACAAGAACTGAGAATCCCACTAAGACTTTTATAGCAACAAAATCAAAGATCTGCAAAATGTATTTTTTTTCCCCTCAGCATCACTGACTCTTCTGATTCCAGACCATGCTTAATCTTCTGTCATTACAGACACACCTGGGCAGGTATCACAGACTAAAAGTAACTTCCCGGTCCATAACTGATATGCCCTCACCTACTAATGCAATAGGCTCTTTAAGGAACAATTTAAATCATATCTGTACCATATTTCTCCATAGCCCTACACCGTTTGTGACCTCTCAGTGGTCAGGAAGAACTGCTGCTCTCTTCTTTAGTTAACTGCCAGGGAGGTATTTCACATTAAAAAGGAATAACTGAAAACATTTGAATCATACTATATCCTGTTCAGTCCAACTCTATTTGACACTATAAATCCGCATTAAGTCAGCTAACCAAAACCTATTCTTATCTAAACTATTCTCAATTGAAAATAATCCCCCTAATATCAGAGAAGTCAGAATAAAGGTGGAAAGAAAATATTCTTAAAAATAAACAAAAGCCTAGATGTAAAATCCAAATTGGTGTAAACCTGGACTACTGATCTTGTTCTGAACAAAATGCAAAAATCTGTTCATGAAATACTTGCAGTTTAGGAACCTTTTTTCATGGGGACAACGACTAACAAAAATTGCCAAACCTAGTGCTAGTGTATGCTCTGGGTAGTTTTATCTTTCCCTTGCATGCAATAATTGACACTTTTTTTCAAAATTGCTGCAGTTCAACAAGATGCTGAAGAACCTACTTTTATTCTAAAGAACCACTCACGCACAATCAAGTATGTGCTTCGTGCCCATCTGAACGGGAGTGAATGAACTAACAAGTTGAAGAGTTATTTATCTACGCCTTATTATCCAACCAGATGGAACAGTTAGAGGAAAAATATTCTATGTACTTCAGGCTTTGATGGTTCCTGTTATGGATAAAATTCCCCTGGCTGACAAAAGGAACAGTTTACATGCCTAGGACCTAAACTTTCAAACAGATGCAATTCTGTTTTTACAGGAAGAACACGAGCCATGATTGACCTCCTTGCAATTATCTGCTCTGATTTGGATACAGACAATAAAGCTGGAATCATAAGGTCATTTTGCTGAACACAGATACAGAAATGGCCTTCTGCCAATGAATCTACTTTAAAACCTGAAATCCAGCATCATAGCCTTCTGCATCGTAGTGTGTAAGCATTACTTCAGAAAAAGCTGGTGTAAAAGCAGACAAGGAAGTAAGCATCTTCCTGGAGAAGGAAATGTTGCATCTCTGTTCCGCACAAACAAGCAAAGCATTCCTCCTCTTCTGCGACAGCACTCATCTTCTGTTTGCACACACTACAGCTACTATTACCTTCTACATTATCTCTTCTCTATAAGGCAGAATTGCACCAGATCCTCGAGACATTACTTTGTACAATTCCAGTGACCTGCACGGAGCATTTGGCCTTCTCTACCTGATCTACCATGCTTCACGCATAAAGCAAAAAAATCCTTTCAGCCTTTTACTGAGCCCCTTTTTAAGGTTGCTAATAAAATCAGTAACTCTAAGCATGCTTTTGGTTGTTGTGGATCCTGGCTTGGCTAGGAATTGTTGGAGATAAACACCTCATTTCAAATAGGCTACTGAGCAGATGGTAATGACTTTTAATCACTAGCAACACGAGGCAAATCTGAAATAATGCCCTTGAGACAAACAGTTTGCTACCTCATTCCCACCATTTTGAATGCTGAATAACCTTGCCCCATGAAGCCAGCCATGTGTGATTTGTGTGCTCGTATACTTCCAGCTAACTAAAATACTGACAGTCATTAATAGCCTTTCACATTTCTTGTTTTGGGCCCTTATCCAATGCCCACTGAAGTCAAAGCAAACCTCTTCTTTCTAAGCCTTCAAAAACTCCATCTGCTGTATTAACAAAGAGTTGGGTTTTAATTGCTGATGCAGAAGTTTGGGAGACCTACAAGAATTTGCTGCTCAGTCCTAAAAATGACAGTAGTGGGTAGTTTTTTTAGTCACTCGAAACCTCTCTCCTCAAATGAAAAACAATAAAANATTTGTAATTTGTGGAAGCAGTACCAGGGTCAGACACTGACCTTCAACTCACACGCTATGCCTGTGTCAGGGTAATTACAGCAGACAAATCATTTTAGACAATTCTCAGCTTAGGTCAGTCCTTAAAGGGCAGTACTGGGAGGTTTATCACAGGTCCTGTCCACTGCTGCAGGACTGGAAAGCTGAGGGTTTCTTTGTGTTAGGGATGTCTTCATGCCAACGGTGGAGCTCTCGTTTTTGTGTAACATACCTCTACCCCTCTGCGATGTTTTCAGAACAGTCTGCCAACCTAGCGATAGCGCTGGGCATGACTGTGTGACAGTTTGCATTTCAGTCCTTGGCCTGCAATCTCCTTGCTTGGAAGCTTGCTACACCATATCTTAACAGCAATGTTTAAATAGTTTTGCTTGAGCTCACTTCCACAGCAATCTGTTTAAGCACTTTTTAGCAGGGCATTTGTGAGAATACTTCTCAAATGGTCGGCCTGACCAAGTCATATCTGCAAGAGAAACCATCATGGTTTATAACACGCATTCCACGCCGCAGCTTGAATCTTAACTCCATGTAAATTAGTAGCAATTATCCTGCTGACCTTTTACCCAAAGTGGTGTTTTTTGTTTTGTTTTGTTTTGCTCTTTTTCCATTTTGTCTTCTGAAGAAGGACTCTGACACCTTGCTTGCACATTTTGCAGTGATGGCCACACGTACCACTCACCAGGGAATTCACCCTCATAGCTGAAGGTAACAGCAAATATTTCCACAGCCAGATTACAGCTATGTAAATGAGATCTAAGCAAATAAAGAGCATAATTAAAATCTTGCCTGATAGTTCCAGAGAGCTTATGTAGACACCCTGCTTTTATTAAGAAGGAATGGTTTGGGGTTCACCGTTACTGAAGACAGGAGTACAGCTAAACCTGTCTGCACATGTTTGTCCTGGAGAGAGGAGCTCGTGCTCCTCTTTGGTAACTAGACCCCTTCAATAATACGTGCAAGAAGCGTGTCAGGGAGGCTGCTCAGCGCTGCTAGGGGCAGGAAGCAGGTACTCCTCTCCTGGAAGCAGCATTCGCAGCTTGCATCTGAAGCACTGGGCGCCCAGGGAGCTGCTGTGGAAGGTGTCAGCAGGCACTTGAGGGAGCCCCTGACCCCAGCGCAGGCTGAAAAAGTGCTTGAGCACACGTGGGCCTTGGTTCTGCTCTGTGCAGAGACAGCCATTGACTTCAGCAGGAATACTTGCTTCTCAGGCTCTGGGAAGCACTGGGAACATGCTCAGCCCTTAGCTAAACATGTGTTTATTTCCCCACAACTGTGTCTCTTCACGGTTTCATCTGCAGGCTCTTACAAATGAATAAATGAAATGAATGAATGAAACATCCAAGTTCTTGGTACCTTGTTCATGTATAGCATGCTATAATGCCTTGGGAGTGTTGTCAGAGAAATGAGTCTGTGCAAGTCAGGCCTGAAGAGGAAAACCCACACGCTGTACTTCTCTTGTGATTTAACTAGAGAAGGGAGAGAGCTGAGAGAAGCCTGCCTTAGCAATACTTTCTTATATGACACACACGAAGGTAGGAAGATTAATGGACTGAGCAAGAAGTCAGCAGAATATAATTCTTTTAAGTTGTGCAAGGAAGGTACAGTGACTAACGTTGTGACGGGGGAGGGGGAGGGACAGCAGCTCTCCAAACCCATTTATCAGAAAGCCATGTGCCTTTCTGCTCTTGCCGTAGGACAGTGTGAACTGCATGCGACCACGAAATGCAACTTATGTGCTTGAGATTTGCAGTGATCATCTATAAATGTGATATTCCAGAAATCAAGCACCTAGCATTCTGTGAGATGGCTCAAAACTCAGATCCAACCCTTGAGCTGGTTTGATAGTACTGTACTATTTTCTTCTCAGTGCTAAAGCCAGAACTGCAGGGGTCTCACCAAATTCATTAAAACATGGTACATCTATTTTCTAATTGATTACCTCCCATTGTTATGGAAGTCTGATAACTTTATCTAGAACTTGGTACATAGTCCTACAAATTCTTGTGCATATGCTTAGCTGTAAGCACAGATAACAC
Source organism: Chauna torquata (assembly GCA_013399475.1). NCBI lineage: Eukaryota > Metazoa > Chordata > Aves > Anseriformes > Anhimidae > Chauna > Chauna torquata. The sequence goes on from VXAL01009867.1 coordinate 406,738, forward strand.
AGCCAGGAAGCCCTGCTACCACCGCCCAATATGACCTGGTTTTGGGGCACCAGTCGGAGAACCTCCCTCAATAATTCCTGCAGTAAGCCCTTATTTATGGTCGAGCTACAGTGTATTTTAGAAAAAAGACTCCTAGTTTGTTGGTTTTTTTTTTTTTTTTTGATTT
>VXAL01009867.1:407405-485626 GCA_013399475.1 Chauna torquata
TGCCCGCGGCGGCGGGGCCCGCTCGGAGCATGGCCACGAGGGAGGTGGGCGGCGTCGTGCTTGGCAAGCCCGCCGATAAGCTCTTCTCTCTGAGCGGGCTGTTCGCCGTCTACAAGCCCAAGGGGCCCACCTCGGCCGCCGTGCTCAACCTCCTGAAGGAGAGGCTGCTGGCAGGTAGGGGCCCCCGGGCAGGCGAGGCGAGGCGCGGGCGTGCTGAGCCTGGCCCGGAGGCCGCAGTGGGAGCTTTGGTAGTGAGGGGAGGAGATCCCGGCCCCGCGGGGCGGCCCGGCCCGCAGCGAGGCTGGCTCGGTCTGTGGGCGGTTGGCGGCCGGCGCGGCTGCGGGACGGGGCTTGCGCAGAAGTTTGTGGGGCTGGCGGAACGACCTCCCCCGTCAAACCACGCGGGCTTGCGCCATGGTTTCCAGCGTCCAGAACACCACGAGGAGAAGTAGCTTCGGCGTTTCGTGTTAGTCCGCAGCCCTGGTGTGAGCGGGGGGTTGCTGGGTGCGCTTTGGCTCTGCGTGGAGCTGCTGGGTCCCCGCGAGGCGCGGTGCACGGGGAGCGCACGGCCGCGCCTCGCAGCCTGCTGGTGCGGGCAGGCGTCTCTCGTTGCCTGGGGCACAGCGGGACGCGAGCCCTCGCTGTGAACGGGGATGAGATTTACCCCCCTGCAGCCCCGCAGCGCACGATGCGGGGCAGCCCGGCTTGCTGGGAGGGCAGGGTCCCGGGGCAGCGCGTATCTCCCCGCAGGAACGGGTGCGGGGACATTTCTGCAGCGCAGCAATGGCAGGGTGCTCAGCTCTAGACCTGCTGCCTTTTGCTGTTTTTTTTTTTTTTTAAAAAAAAAAACCACACCAAAGGAGTGAAAGCCAAGAAGTGTTTCAAGTAATTTGGAAGTCCTGGGCACGGTGTGCAGAAACTTTTTTCTGAATACAAAGGAAGCCTTGGGCGTCCATTATCAGGGGAAAAAGTCTGATCATTGAAAAGGTATGAGGAGCTGTGGCTCAGATTTTCTTCATAATGGATGCGGGGAATTGGTTGTCTAACACAGGCCTGTATTAGAGAACAGGCTTGTTCTCACTTGCTGGTGAAGTGAGAACCTAAACTTTAGAACTGGTGGTTGCTCATTTAGGCTGATTTACTCCATAATGAACAGTCCCTGACTTCAGTTCTTTCTTGTATGAAAGAGACTTGGCCAGATCATGTCTGAATCCGTGATGTGAAAGGCGTAACAGAGAGATAATAGAGTGTCCTTGTAAAACTTTAGAAATGGCTGAGGGGGCTTAGAACATTAGTCATATTTAATACTAATAAAGAAGGAGCATTGGGCTCTGCAAAATTCCTGGAGTCATCAGCTACATAAGAAGTATGGTTGAGATGCTCTGAAAACATGAAAGCAGCTGCGAGCAAGTTCAGTTCATTACACAGTTTCCATGGGGCTGCCTACATGCAAATAAACATAAAAACAAATAAGAGAGCAGCTCGGCAGAAAGGGATCTGAGGGTGCTGGTTGACAGTGGGCTCAACATGAGCCAGCCCTGGCAACCAAGAGGGCAAAACCACTTTTTGGGGTGCACTAAACACTGCATAGCCAGCCAGTCAAGAGAGGTGATTCTCCCACTATATTTAGTGTTGGTGCAGCCTCACATTGAATATTGCATGCAGTTCTGGGCTCCACAATGTAAAAAAGATGTTAAGGTACTTGAAAGCATCCAGAGGAAGGCAACAAAGCTGGCAAAAGGGCTGAAGGCATCTCCTGTGTGGAGAGGCTTGGGTTGTCTGTGTTGGAGAACAGAGGGCTGAGAGGCGACCTTGTTGCGCTCTGCAACTTCCTGAGCAGGGGAATGAAGAGGCAGGTGCCAGTCCCTTCTCCCTGGTTACCAAGGACAGGACACATGGGAGCGGCACAAAGCTGCGCCAGCAGAGGTTCAGACCGGATGTTAGGAAAAATTCCTTTACTGTGAGGGTGGTCGCACACTGCAACAGGCGTCCTAGAGAGGTGCTTGATGCCCTGTGCCTGTCAGTGTTCAAGAGGCATTTGGATGATGCCCTCAATAACAGGCTTTAACTTTTGGTTAGCCCTGAAGTGGTCAGGCAGTTGGACTAGATGATCTTTGACGGTCCCTTCCAAATGAACTATTCTGTTCTATTCTAAACATGGCCCATTACATGGAAGTAAATACAGCAAAAACTGTTCAGATTATGTAGCATAAAAACTGTGTGTGATACATGATTTCAGGGACTCTGCTGCTACTTCTTACATGCTTTCGTAATGAAACTTCACAGGTGAACTGTCTGCCCAGTTTTCTAGTAGTGTTGTTTGAACGTCTGTTTTTAACAGTACAAAAGACTTGATTAGAATTTAAGTGAAAATAGCTTGAAAATTGTTTGGGGTTGGGAATAGATCTAAATGAATCATTGGTCTTAGTACAGCAATTTCTGCACTACTATTTCATAGTTTAAATAATCGATTTTTTTTTTTCTTCCTTTAGCAATCTGGAAATATGTACGGTTTTTCCTGTGTTATGAGGTTTTCCTGTAATGCCTTCTTTCCATTTCTATTGGCAGAAGCTGGTGTGCAAACGAAGGGTAACAAAAGAAGAAGTCAGGTCTTGAAGATTGGACATGGTGGAACTTTGGACAGTGCGGCGACAGGAGTTCTGGGTAAAGAGAAGTATAAATACAGTCATACAATGATCTCGGGAAACATTTTGATGCCTATGTGAAATCGGAGGTGGAGGAACAATTTGGGGTACGTGGCAAACCTTGTGTCTCTGGGGGAAGGACAGGTTACTGGAGAAGAGTGATCCAGGTTAAATTTCCCCTGTGTATGCTTTTACATGCATATAATATGTTCCTGAACAAAGAGCTATCTTTTTTTTCAAATTCCTGGAATAGCTTGTAGGTTATTACGTGAATTCGTTGCACAACATTCTGTATTTTCTAAATTACTCATAAATTTATGGCTTTTTTTTTTTTTTAAGTTAAGCTGGGGATTTATAGTCATCATAATTTTCTAAAGTAGTTGTTCATAAAATAATACATTTCTGGGATTTTGAGAGAGCCTTTTGGGGTTATATACTTGTCAAATGAAAGATGAGTAACAGCAATTCAGGTGCTGGTTTTTTTGAAGCTTAGCACAGAAATAGTTTTCACTTGCTGTCCTATCTTAGTTATTAAAGAAGAGTCATCAAGGAGATTTTGCCTTTTAGTTTTGATAGTGGTCTATTTATTGAATACCTTCATTTTATTAAGGAACAGGATGTATCAGTTGCTGTTGTTGAAAACTCAGCTGTGGGTGTGACGACTGGGCTGGATTTATCCCATGTCATATACTGTCACCAATGGTTTTGTTGATGAATAACACAGAAAAATACAGCTTGCTTTAATCATAGTTTTGTAGCTCTACTTGGCTAGAAGAAATAACAGTGATACCTTTTTGGTATTGAAAATCAACAGGTGCACCTATGAGTATACACTGAAAGTAAGTCCATTGGCTTTGGTGTAATGACTCTCAGGGAGAGCTGGGCTTCAAAAGGAATGTTGTTTGCAGAGACTGTTGCTAGTAGAGGCCTATATGTGCTGGTAATTGTTGTTCTCTGTTGCCTGTGAACATTTTAAAATGTAACCTTCTTGGGCTAGGAGTTAAGCACTAGCTCTTCTTCCAATTTCCTGTGCTGTGTGGCCACTCAACAGAGAATACTGTGTGTCTCACTGAAGTGGACGTTTTCCTTTTGCACAGATATTCCCATTGAGCGTATTACTGCTCGTTGTGGGAAGTCAACAGCATTGATCCAGAGGAAAAGAAAAATCACTCATCCTTAATTGCTTCTCCTAGTGTTCTGTGATATCCAGCAGTCTCTAAAGCCAGCTCGTGTGGTATGACAAAAAGTACTTGGGCCTGATATGCTTGGTAAAGACAGAGAAGTTCATCACCTTAATATGCTATGGATTGATCCAAAAAGGCACAGGATGTTTCATTCCACTACCATACAAAACACACAGAGAAAAATCAGTAGAAGTTAGATTGGAAAGGACAAGACTGGTGAGGAATGGGAAGGGGAATGTGTTGAGATTTCTTGGGAGTTCAGGTAAGATAATTAGGAGAAAGGGGAGGACACAACAGAAACAAGTTATTCAGAAAATGTGTGCTGCTTTTTGGTGGGGGGGTGCGGGGGCAGGAATCTTTCTTTCCTCGTGTATGGTAGCATAGTAAAGCATTTATTTTCTGAATCCTCTAACCTTTCATTCTTGATCTTTACTGCTGTTTCACAAATTGTGTGTACTGTGTATCTGTAACTTTGTCCATGTGAATTAGCTGACACAGAGTTTTGCTTGGTGTGGAAAGTGTACTGCAAATAACCGGGCAGTGCTTTTCTTCGGAAGATACGCTTTTGTATTTCTTTTCCTACTTAGAGCAAGTGTAGATGAGGAACGACCTTGGAGGCAGAGGTCAGTGATATACAGCATAAGTGAAAGGCAACTTAGGGACCAGGAGGCAAGCAACAGCCCTGCACTGATAGGAGTCTGGAGTGCCTGTGGTCTCTGAGAGGCAAAGTCTTTTCTGTCCCCATCTGTGGCTTCTGTTGCATTTGGAATGTGGTGAGAGCTGGGACTAAACTTCTGCTTTGCACTGTTAGGTCTCATATTTTAGGTAGAAGAAGCAAGGAACTGTAGGTTAAGTCTTTAGCAAGTATCTTGTTTTTATGTCAGTCTAGGGCTGTGGCTCTAGTTTAGTACTTCTTGCTGCATAATAGGAATTGTTAATATTTTACTTGTTTCTATATGCCAATAATGAACTGTGGTTCCATAGAGGAAGAAAAGTTGAAAAAGCGTCAAAATTAAAAGTTAGTGGTAAAGTCTCAGGAGAACTGATTACATCTTTGAGAAAGAGCACATGTTATGGAGATGTGCTCGGCCTTATGCGAGGAAGATCTGAGAATATAATCTTGGGTTTTCCTAGGACACAGGGCTCCCACTCTAAGCCATTTATAAAAAGGCAGAGGTAAGTGAGCGGTGGTAATACTTTTGAAACTGAAGTAAGTGTTACCTAATCCAAGTAGCAAGGGCCATTTAAGAAGTGGTTTAGAGGCTGGCAAAATAGAAGTATGAAATTCAGTTAAACCTTGCTATGTCATGTGTAGTCTGGCAAGTTTAGTTTGTCTCTTTTTCAGTAATACACATGCTACACAAGTTGATGATTAACAGGGAAAATTGTTAGTCTCTTGTTCACAAATGCATTTGATGTCTCTTTAAGAATATTCTATTGAATCTCTTGACACTCTTCAGCAAATTTCAGCTCAGCAGTTGCATTGAACTGTCAGTGATGTCATCATGTTGCAAGAAAAGTGCTTGGTTATCAAGTTTTATCTGTGTGCTTATCTCCTTTTCTCAGCCTTGTTGCAGCTCTGTCTGATGAATATGACAGGAACAGGCTGAACTGAAGGTACACAAAAGGGCAAGCACAAGTGCCTGTGTGACTACGTAAAAACTCTGAGGACCAAGTTCTCGAGAATAAGAAGTCTTATGAGTCTCAGACTCAAAAGCATTAGAACGTGTGTGGATTTTGTTTGTTTGTTTTTGTTTTAAGAAGTTCATTATGGCTAGGCGTTTTTGGTTTTGGCTCCTGGTTAACACAAAGCTGATTTCTTGCAAGTTCCCTTTACTCCTGTAGTTTTATTAACATCAAGGACATAGCTGTTATTGTGTTCCATGAGTTGTACATGAAAATAATTTCCTTTTAAAATTCAGGAAAGGTGAAGGTGACCCTGTATTATTTTAACAGTAGAACAATTTCAGAATAATTTCTTAATTTCTCATCAGTGTTATGTTTTTTTTGATGTGACATAGCAGAGAATTCTGCAATGAATTATAATAAATAGCATGGTGATGTTCTCACAAATGTGTGTAGTGACAGTGTATCCAACTTCACCGTTTTACATTTTCCTTTTGTTCTTCTGTTGTCTTTGTTTCTTTGGATTGCTGTATGTGGAGAAAATCAATAGAAAAGCTTATCCAAGGAAAGCACCTTGTTGTCAAAAACTTTAAAGTAAAATGTAAAATACTTTTTTTTCCCCATCTGCTTCTTTTATGAAAAGCTATTACTTTTGCAGAGTACTGATTTAAGATGAAAAAGACAATAGTTCGTACATACACAGTAATAGGAGGGTTTGATTGTAAAAGATTTTTTGACAGAGACAATTAGACCTTTTGATTATTTTACTTGCTTGCTGTGACCCTGATAAACTATTTCATTATCCTATCTTGGCTGTATTACTTTTAGCCACTATCAACCTTTAAAAGGCCTGTTTACTTACAGTGAAGGCCAGATTCATTATTAGTGAGCCATAGCCTTCATCAAGCCAGAGACGGGGTTAATTGCACTATCTGTTTCTTTGGTGATTAAAAGATAAATATAGGAGCTGAATTAAAGCATTTTAAGAATTCGGTGAAGCTTATTTATCTTCTGCTTTAGATATTTTTTTTTTCTTTCACTAATCCTATGTTGTTTGAACATCAGAGATATTTTCTCATAAGTATTGACTCTCCTTATATGCTAACAGAGCATGAAAGGCAGTATTTCTGACTAGCAAAATATTTAGTAATGAATGACATTGATTAAGGGAATTGCAGAGCTAGTTTTGAAGTAGCATTTCTCTTTCTGTCTTTGCAGTGATTGGTATTGGAAAGGGAACAAAAATGCTGAAAACTATATTGGCAGGTTCCAAGGTAAGGAATACTAAATATCTTGTATTAACTAAATATCTTGTATTAATGTTTGTTGTTTTTTCTTTTTTTTTCTTCCAGTGAAGAGCTGTACCAACATACAAATATCTGAAATGTCCAGTGTATTTATTGTAAACATGCACTTCAGTTCCTTTTTGCATTTAGCCAGAAATTTGATATTAAGGCTCTTACATGTGGACTGGTCACTTAAAAACCTTTGTTTTTGTTTTCCTAAAGAATGTTAGTAAAGACCAAATTTCTATTTTACAGGAAGATTTCTATAACATTTCAGTGTTTTCAGCAAAGAAAATTTGAAAAACTGTAACGAAGACGGCATAGTGAGGGATGCTTTCGGAATATAATTTTTTTATGATGGTTCAGCTTTTGGTTGCCTTTCTTATGCGTAGATAACATAACTATTATTTAGCTTGCAGTAACAGATGGTCTTCATTTCTTTTCTCTCTTCTTAAATGCCACAAGGTCTTAAGAGGCACCCTTTGGAATTAAGTATGTTCTGTGTATGCGATAGTAGCTATCACTCCAGATTCTGTGTATTTTAGACAGATGATCTACAAACACATGGACAGGCTCATGTAAGAAGCTAAAGGTAACAAAAGCCCTCTGGCTGCATGAGATAATCCAGACTGGAGCCTTGACAGATAGCCATCTTGTTTATTGCTGCTTTTGATTAGTTGCGCTACATCTTTGGTGAGCGCGCTCCAGACCGTACGTGTTACTTACATGAACAGGTGCATGTACTCCAGGAATAATCTACCAGTGTTGATTCCTTCTTTGCAAGTAAAATCCTGTGGGTTTAGCCATTATTTTTAAATGAGAAGTTTAGGTAAGAATGACAAATGCAGAAATCAATTAAGCCTTCCAGATTTCATCATGTACTCAGGGAAAGTCAATAGTGGGCTCAGCAAATTGATAGTCTTTTATAATGCATTTTATTCTGCTGTTTTTCCCATTCTTTTCTGGTCTGAGCACTTAAGCTATTTATCAGTGTTGAAGTGATAAACTGAGGTAGAATTTGATTGATAATCTTCAGTTCAACTCAAAGGAAAATACTTTGACAGAAGAGAATACAACCAGGATAAAAAGCTGTAGCTGTATGAACTGATCCGAAACTTACTGTGTATTCAATGTCAGTCTCTCCACTGACTGAAATGGGTTTGCGTTGACCGGATTTCAGTCATTTACATTTTGAAACGTACAGTAAGCAGCTGGAGCTAGATTTACAGTCAAAGTGTAAGGAATTAGATGATAAATCCAGTATGTATATTCTAAAAACGTGTTCTAAACACTTCAGACATTGCATTTCTTACAAGTCGCAGGTTTCTGTCTCTGAAATCCTAGACATCTATACTTCTCTCATTGTCTATGGGCAAAACCGAGATTAAAATTGATCTGGGATTAGAACAGATATTTGAATAGAAAAAAATTAAATGCCATTTTAGTCTTTAAAATTTCAAGCAAAAAACCTAGCAATTCAGCTAACGCCACCTCCAGTGTTTCTTATGCAATTTGACCAGTGCTCACTTCCTAGTGTTGCTTGCAGGTTGGAGACTAGTACCCAAAAGCATCCAGGAGGAAGCATGCCATAACACTGAATGCTGCTTTCTTTGCAGCTTCTCTACCTTACCCCCGTGTTGTTGAATGCTTGATGAATTTAAACAGTCTCTTGTTCAGTTGACTTTTTGATTACCAGTTCAGCAGTGCCCAGAAGCACTTAAACCTTGCTCTTTTCTGTTGAAGCAGCATTACTATGCATAATATCTTCATATATGTTCATATAATATCTTTGATATTTGTTCTACTGAGGAGTTTCACTGAACTTTTTGTATCCACCTGCACTCTGTCACGGCTGCCCTAACCTCTGGGATGTAGAGTTCTTCTATCCCTGGCTTAGTTGATGCTTCCGTGTGACATCTCCTGTGATACCCTCTGAGTTTTCCAGAAGACCAATGCCTAAAGCAGGCCAGTCATCTCTCTGGGAGAAGACTATGGGTCAATTCTGAGAAGAGGAAAGCACAGCTTTCCAGTTCTAGAAGTGAGCTCCCAACCCTCATTAAGAAATGATTTTTCTTTTAGCACTTCAGCATGCTATGGAAGTTCTAACCTTTTACTACCTGACATCTCTCTTTTAAGAACTTATAAGTTAAAGAAAAGCATTGAGATAATTCAGCTAAATTAAGTCGAAATAGTTAAATGTGTGAAAATTCTTGATTTTAAAAACACCCAAAGCAGTTCCAGAATCTCTTAAACTGGTGTTCACAGTGGAAACAGCTGTGGTGGATGAAGCAGTTTCTACTGTTTTGACAGAAGAGGTTATATACAAGCTCCTTGGTGACTTTGCTGTGAAGTCTTGCAGCCAGTAGGGTTGTTATCTAGCTGAATGTGGTACCCAGGTTGCTCAAGAAGGCTTAAAGCTGCTGCTACAGGACAAAGGAAGGGGCACAGAGGAGAATAGGCAGTGGAGGCAGTCTGGTAAGCTACCCCAGCCAGATCCGTCAGCTCTCAGCTGGCCTTAGATTGGTATAGGCTGTGGGCACATGATTTATAGAGGCAAGTAAAGATGCATCCTTAGAGTAGACCTGCTATTCCACTGGAACTGTTTGTATGCTCTGATGTGGCAGAGGGTGTGAGGTAGCATCTAGCATCTGTGCCAGATGGCATGACAGTCATAAGCCTTCATTTGGAGCTTATCTGCCTCTGGTTTCTGATTTTCCATTTGTACTTGGATAAATTAGGCATGCAGTAACTCAAGAGGCTTAAGGAAGTTGAAGAATCTGCTGCAGATACCTGCCTTTTTGGTTTTGACCACGCTTACAATAAAGGCTCATAACATAGTGAGAGATCATACAGATAAATACATGACTGTCTAAATAGGTTTGAGTATTTTTTTTTTGCATCCCATGCCATGTGCTACAAATTTATACTCTGATCTCATCTTTTTACCATTGTGGATACTAAAGTGTATGCTGAAGAATGTGAAGTTTTTCTTTTATTCTGTTTATTACTATAAAGATTAAGCTGAACTGGCTGAGCTTCTCTGGTTAGGATTTACTGTTTCATTATAGGAATGTATCTTGTAAAGAAACAGTACAGTCTATCTTTGTTGGCAGCAGAGCTATGCTGAGTGGCCAAAACGTATGTTACTGCAGTAAACTCCATATGGTGGCTCTGCCAGAGATTGGACTATTCCTGATTTTTTTTTTTTTTTTTTACCCCCTTCAAACATTGTGTGAAACTTTCCTGACTCTGTGCGGCAGCTATGAACATTATCACTCGATTTGCAACTTGTACACATTATGTAAGGAGTGTTACTCTTCTACTGTAAATCTTGTTTTCCACTGGTGCTCTGTTGGTTTGACCTCCTCATGTAGTAACTCAAAACAAATAAAAATGTGTAGCCAAGGGCAGTACCTACTTAGTGTTCCAGATCTTATTGAATTCTTAATGTTTATCCAGAAATAAAAATATGTGCAAGCTGGCTTAGGTTTTGTTTGTTTGCTTTATTTTGTTTCAAATGTTCCAAGTGAGAGGGAGAAGCTGAATCCTCTTGGATCTGGAATGTAAATACTGAGCGTTTTAATACACGTTCCATAGGAGAATTATTTTTCTGTCTTATGTTCTGGGTCTTGGACTTTTCTCACTGCATTGTTTTTAGAGAAATTTTTATTGTGTTTGCAAAATAAAGATAGTCGAATGAGAAAATATTTCCTGCTTCACCAATAGAGTGAATATAGTGGGGGCAGACCAGTTTTTGTTACACTAAGTAGTTTCTCAAGCACTCAGTCTTGTGGGTGGCTAGTCTGCCTCAAACACAGTAATAAAAGTGACTTTTTGGGGAGGGCAAATGGGTTAGAGAATGCTGGCTGGTAGCACAGTTTCCCAGGTGGTAATCATGTTGTTTTAAAACCTCTCATCTCCTAGACTGTGCTGTGATGTGGAAACAGCGAGGATAAAAATCAGAGACTCATCGGCGGGGCAGGGGGGAAGAAGAATAGCAATGAGTAATGAAATTCTTCATTTTTCTAATACTTTCTGTTGGAAGGAGATAATCTTCTAACAGATACAGCATTTATTTTTAATTGGGATAAAACAGGATAATTGCAACTTTTAGACTTGAATTCTCTGCTTAATTTGCATATTTTTCAGTGAGATAACATCTGGTCTCACCCTAAGAGTTTTGCGTCCTACAAGTGTGAATGAGGCCAGGACTTGGTCATCCATCTAACTGTGCTTGAAGTCATTGCCTCTTGATGAGCATCATGAGGATGCAGCTTCGTGTCATGGTCTGCTTGTAGTCTGAAACCCCAACGGGTCCGTACATGAGGGGAGTTGCCTGAGTAGACTGCAATGTTTGCACAAGCTTGGGCAGGAACTACTTAAAATAGAACATTTAATCTCAGAAGTTCTGACTTCTCCAGAATGAAACGCTATCCAAAATAAAAAATTAAAAATCGCTAGATAGAGTAAAACACAAACTCCAAATCATTGCAAGGACTAGAAAGAGAAAAAGACATTATGGGCAGAACAAAGGTACAACATCAGTGACCTGATATGTGACAACCTAGATTTATTAGAATTGGAAAAGCTTGAGTTTCTATGAATCCTGGATGGGAAATGAATACTAGTCCAGTGATCAGGTCTCAAAACTTGCCATTCACACTTGTATCCTATGAAGGAGGGCCTGTGTGAGTAGGAGTTGTTCCAACATCACTTATGAGAATTTTGGAGACATGTAAATTGCTTCTTGCAGCATGATTCCTGGCTTAGAATTTGTATATTGCATAATTGTTTCTGTAGAGGGTTGGAGCCAGATGCTGCAGAACAAAGTGTCCATAAAGAAGGTTGTTTCTTTACCTTTTGTGATTATGTTACTGTCCTAAAAGATTAGGCTTTAATTTATATCCCTTGACTTCTCAAACATAAAGGTTGCTGGCTTTCTCTATGAATTCTTTTTTTTTCTTTTTGAATTAGGTCCTTAACTTCCATCTTAAGGCAATGAGTTCAATGAATTAATAATGCATTAAAAAGAACATCTAGTAGTTCTATAAGGAGCAGAACTAATGAAGCCTTTTCTTGTGACTTCATTTGTTTACAGCTCGTTAGACACCAAAGCCCCATGTGGACTCTTTGGTATCCAGTAATGTGGTGGGCTCCCTCTAGAGCCTTTTTCTTAATGGAAGCTGTAATAGATTCGTTTCCTCTATCTACCTATTTTCCTGAGATTTATAAGAACTTAGGATCTCTGAGAACTCTATTTTTCTGCCAACATTTGTGTTTGCACATTAATATGCACACCATGATGGTATAAGTGGTATATCTTAGGGAATCCTGACTTTCTTTCTAAAGACCCTTTTTTTTCTTTTAAAATGTATTTCTAAAGCAGTTTGTGCTCCACTTCATATACTTGAATTACGAGTGCAAGAAAATTGAGTTGACTGTCCTTTTGAAGGATCCTCTTGCTTGTGTTTGCTCTCATTTTTAGTATTAAAAGATTTCTTCGCAGTATCACCATCTGAGCTCTTTGCCTCATCTTGCTTTCTTTTGGAGCTGGTAAAATCAAAACTACTTATTCATGCAGTGCATAGTGATGTGTTCTGTTCTCTTTTTCATATTCTGATATTTTTAACATTCTCTTGGAAGGGCAAGATTTGTGAGTAGTGGTAATGATTTTTATTAGATTTATTGGTATAGTAAGGAAAGCTAGGCATTTCAATGTACAAGCACTTTCTCAGGTCTAAAACAGGAGCCATGAGTTTTAAAATTAAATGTAATTTCAGATCTATTTAGAGTTTAGTGAAGTAGATATCTTTTTCTGAAAGAAAAAGTAGTTAATGATTGTGACCCCAAGACTGCTCTATACAGATTGTCTACATTTTATTACCAGCTTTAGTAAAATGGAGTAAGAAGGCAACTTCTCTCCTATGTGGGGTAGCAAGGTTCTTGTTCAAAACCGTATCAGCCAGGCTACCAGTCACAAAGCTAGGGGGATTGCTATTTCTTGCATGATGAGTCTTCAGATCCCATCTTGCTTCTGTTCACCAATGGTTTTAGGTAGCGTTTTGCTTCTGAATTGCACTACTGTCATATCCAGCTTTCTATGTTTGTCGTGAGGAATCTGAGTAAAACTGGTTAGTTTGCTCTTTAGCACTTTCCCTAGGAAATTTTTCATCTTCAGCACCTTCTCATTTTTCACTCTATGGTTCATGCCCTTTTATTCTCACATCTCTTTGTTTGTGGTATCCCATCCACGCTGACCAAGGGTTTGACTGAATTTTTATTTGTATTGAGATGGGAGAAGTAACAAGAAAGAGAGCGCTGTATGTGACCTGCTCAGTTAAGCAAAATGGATTGTAGATACATAAAATGTCATTACTTTGCCTCTGTTCAAGCCCAAAGAAATTATTGTTTCCTTACAAGGAAAGTAGGAGAGGAAAGAAAGAGATAAGGTTATCTCCTAGGGGAAAGAGAGAGCCTGGTATATTATTCATTGTGGAATGTGAGGGGGTTAGTGTGAGGTAACGTTATAGTGTGCCATAAATCCAATATCTCTATTGAGCCCATGTTTTTTTCTGAACCCAGTGGAGTTATGAATTTGAGTTCCCAGGCTTGTTTTGAAAGGTGTTTTATAGGTTTCCCTTGAGGAACAGGACTGGCAGATCAGAGATGGAGTGATTGTTTTATGAGCGATGTTAACCCACAGGCAGATGGATGTGTTTCAGCCCTTGTAGACTGGCTAGGTGATTCATCCCAACATGTTGTAGTTGCTTAATTTCAGCCGTTTAGTTATTGTTTTTGTGTGTTCGGTAAAGTATATTGTATTTCTGAAATACACAGATTAGGGACAGATTATAGGACAGAGAAGTCTTGCCATTCCTGTTACATGGTATTTGTTACGGTGTTGTACAAACATATAAGGAAGTGTTAAGTGTTATCTCTGTTACTAAAACTTGTCCTACTTATGTCTGTAGTCCATTACAGCTATGTCCAAGTACCACTATGAGTTTGCTTTTTGTTCTAACCGCTGCTGACACCTGAGAATTTTTGCAGAACCAGAACTCTGTATTGTAATTCCATGCCCTCTTTCCAGAGCAGCGGTGTTTGGCTCGGAGACCATCATTGTTTATGTATGTTTGGCGTGGGTTTCTGTCCTGTGTGTATCATTGTGCATTAGTGGTAATGAACTTCTTGTTCCCTGAATGTCTCAAGATATTAACTAGAGATCAGTTTCAGTTTATGAAAGTATGGTCTTCTTGCTTGTTTTGTTACAAGGAAAATGCTTACATAAAAGGAATGCTAGGGAGCTGCATGAATTATGTTCTTTTTGATGTGTTTTGAGAATGTGTAGAAGGTGTTACCAAAACTTGAAGTGGTGTCTGTGCACTGAGAGAATGTTAAGCCTCCACGGTGGAGGAAGCAGAAATCGGGAAGGGCTGAAGTGTTAGTGGATAAAAATGGTCCTAATGTGCCCTTTTCACGTATACACACTGGTGTCTTCTTCACTTACCCATTATTTCAAGACACGGTACATTTTTTAACCTCCTTTTTTTTCCTATCATAAAAAGAGAAGAGGCCGATGTGAAAGTCAGCTCTTTCCTTATCTGCCAAGTATCTCCAAAACACAGTTGTAGAAGAAGCAGCTGTTAGATAGTATAGATATAAGCTTTTCTGCTGCAGTACCATTAATAAGCTGGCTTAAAGTGCTGTGTATTGCTCAAGTCTCTTTTATGTTAACCCAAGAGGTCTAATCTATTAATAGCTCAGCTTCGTGCTCTATTAATATTCACACTTTTTTTAAACTGTTGGAAATATTGAGTAGATTGCACCTATTGTGCTGCAGAAGCGCTTTCCTCCAAAAATGTGGAATATTTCAAGAGCATGCTGTAGTGTGGTTTTTCTGTTCTTTCATTCACGAGGTCAGTGTTGCCCTGTTTTCTCTTGACCTTTCTATAATTGTGTATGTCTGTGCTGCATGTACTGGTCTTACTTGCATTCATTCATACACAAAAGCAAAACAAGCCAAGGCTTCAAGATGGCAAGTTTTTTTTTTTTCTTTTTTCCTCTAGTAAAAATCGGGGGGTGGTGGTGGTGGTGGTATTAACAGGTTTAAACTGGCCATTCTGCAATGTTTTCTGTAGTATTCCTAGTAACTTGGAGACGCTCTTAGCTCTGCCTTTTAGAACTTACTGCATCTTAACCTTAGCAGTGTCTTTGGATTCTAATGGCTTTCCTGCTTTCAGTTGTATCGGTGGATTTGTATGCATGTGTAAAGTCCTACCGCCTTTGGAGGGACTGTCTTATTTCTGGGCAAAGAATTATGAGTTTTCTTGAAGCTGTTTCTCAGCTAGGAGCTGAAGGTTGTCTTAGTTTATTTTGTATGACCTGTGGTGCAGGTGCGAGACAGCAGAATGAGGAAGCAGGTAAAGAACAGGTACTGAAGCTGAAGACAAAATTTAAGAGCCAGCTTGAGATATTTTGGTGAGTGTGACAGGTTCCACAGACAGCAAGTGTCAGAAAGGTTTGAATAAATAGACTGCAGTTTACAAGCAGCAACTTTTGCACATCAGCCTGCATCCCCCGTTGGATACTGTGAGCCTGTGTTGCATTTATGAGTGATACAGGGCCATGGTGCTATCTAGGGTGACCTAGTGTTCCTGTTACTGTTAAGATTGTTTTTTTGTTTGTTTTCGCCTTTCCTCCCCTCCCTCTAACACCAGACCTTAAACTTGCTGCTGTCTTTAGTTACCACCTTATGGCTTCTCTGAACTCCAGGTAAAATATCTTCTGTGGGCTCCGCTACTCCAGGTTGTTCTAGTCCTTCACTTTGAAAATGTAGTCACCCCGTATGCTTGAACTTTTTAAATAAGCTGACATAAGAGGTCAGAAAATCCTGTTAGTCCAAGAGTAAAGATCAGATAGTTCTTCAGCAATGACAGTACAATTACAGCATCTAGCAGTAAATAAAATTTAGTGCAGGCTTAGCACAAAGTCAGCTTTTTCTTTTAGAAGAAAAATGAATGGTAGAGAAGAGAAGTTGTAATATTTGTATATATTAAGAGGACATGTTTGGTGTGTGTTAATTTTGAATCAGCAGTGTCATAAAATATGGAACTCCTCCCTAATCCTGCAGTCTTAGTTTTGCCTTCATGCAACCTGCTTTTAAGAGATTAGGGCTCTTTGTTTTTAATATATTGGAATCTACTTAGTGAAAGTGCTTTGTTTTGGAAAATAATTGAAACTATGGCAACCCTCTTTTTTTCCAGCTTATTTGTCTACCTCATGTACTCCTCTGTTTCGGTGGATGATTAGCATACTGGAAACCATTGGTCGCTGCTAGTGTTATACAAACAGCAAATACAAATTATGTAACTATTAAATCCAGAGCATGTTAGTTGTGCTTTAGAAATCATTGCACACAAACTGAATGTCAATTTAAAACTGAGGGTTGAAAGCCTCTTTGGTATCTCAGTGGCCTAAGTTTACAAAAAATGTAACTGCTTGCACCAGGCATATAGATTGAATGGATTAGGCGCAGGAGCAGTAATTCTAATCAGTGCTTGCCTGCTGTGTGCTCGCTCTGATTTCTTTCAGGTTCCCTAGAGCACTTGATTTTTGTTGTTTTTTGTTGATTGTTTTCTTTTTGTGTGTGTGTGTGTGTGTGTTCACTCAAACTTTTCAGCCACATGCAGACATCAGTTTGCATAAATTGACTTTCTGTTCTATCAGCTATGGCTTCTCTTTCCTGTCTTTCAGTCTCCTGCACAGGGGCTGGAGCTTTTATTTATTTTCCTTTTACAGTTCTGTGTTCAGTTGCTGCTGTGATTAGAAAATGGGTCATCCTTGGATGAACTCTTATGAACTGCCTCTTCCAGGGAGCTTGCTTTCCTGGGAAGTTCTTGCAACGGGAGCCATCTTAAAATCTTCCTGACAGCTACTAGCAACCTTATTTCATAATTACTTGTGTTTCTATCTAGTTCCTCCAAAACCTCGCTTTTCCATGTTTGAAAAAAAGCTTTTAAACATGTTATAATTTAAGATTTCAACTATCTGGCTTCTTTCCATAAAAAAAACAAAAAACAAAAAACACCAAAAAAAACCACCGCAAAACCCTTTCCTCCTTTAACAATTAAAATTGAGAAGTTCCGTTCCATGGTCTGTCTGGCATTTGCACTGATAAGTGGGGCAGACGTGCCTGGCAGTCAGCCCAGGGGCTTCAGCCTCTGGGCGGGCTGTGCAGCTAATAGCTCTGCTGGCTGCAGAAACCCTCGAACGGAAGAGGATTCTTCCTCCTCCTCCTCCTCCTCCTCCTTTTTGTTTGTTTTCAGTTAAATATGTATACTGATAAAGTCCTGTCATTACTCTCTCTTCTTACATTTATACTTTCACTCTCCTCCAAGCTAGTATCAGGATTTCTCTTAAATTGGATTTGAAATCAAAAAGCCAAATGGTAGCCTTTTCTCTTACTAAAACATTATTGTAAACATCACGTTGTTTATTGATTCTGAGAATTTTGATTGTGCCTATGGCTGTGACTAAAACAAAATTTCTCTTCCCGTGATCTTTCAGGTTTACTAGAAGGTTTGTAATTTGTTTCTTAAGAGTTCCTGCAGTCCTGTTTTTCTCCGGTACTGGCTTTTATGGCACGTCTTTCTGGTCACAGGTGTGGTAGCAGCCGTATGACTGCCTAAGCACTTCCCTGTCTTTTTGGTCTTGTTGGGGTTGCATCCACCATATATATCCCCTGGTCTGTGGGACAGTTTTCACATTACGTTGTCATTGTCAGAGTGCAGTGGTTTGTCATTCTGAAGCATCTTAAGGTTGCCTCCTCACTAGTGTGACTGAAAGAGTTGCTTATACTTGAGGGCTTCTGATCACTTTGCTGCCTCTTGTTGCAGTTGTCATAACATCAAGGAAAATGTTTGCTAGACAGCAGAGAGATGTAGCCATTCCCTAATGCATGAATGTTGTGTGAAGGTCTGTATCCCCTCAGGGTTATATTGTTCTAACAGTTGTGAGCCTGCTTTGGGACATTCACAACACCATTAGAAGTTGAAGTTAATGCACAGTGCTGCAATATGTGCAAGTTGTGACTGGGAACGTTTCATCTTTATTTTTAATGTGCTGCACTTGCCTGTTGCAGGATCCCATAGGGAAGCTGAGGTGCTGGTTCTAATCTTTAAAAGATTTGGGTCTTGATCTCTTGAGATAAGCAGGTAGGGACGAAGGGGCTATTGACTAGCAGAGCATTCTCTGATGAGCTGCTCATGCTGGGAGGTTTCCTGTCACAGTAAGTCGGTGTGGTTGTGAGCTGTCTGTGTTCCTTCAGTGATTTGTAATTTGTGAGTACAGGAAGAATATCACTAGATACATTTTATAAAACCGGAAGAAATAAATGATTGCCAACACAGGCGAGGAAAGGTCACCAGACACTTATTTGGTAACTCACAATCCGTTGGGCACTTCCGAGGGCAGTGCAAGTTAGAGGCTGAGTGAAAGCTGAATTTTGACACAAAATAAGATGAACAACAGATTAAGTCTGGACTCTCATTTTACCTTCTACAAGCTCTGGGTCCTGGACACTAACAAAGGGAAGGTAAACTCTGTCAAGTGGCTAGTAAGAATTATGATGTATAATTGTAGATATCCAAGGGCACTCCAGGGACTGGTCTGTAAAACAACTGTAATTCTTTATTTCCTGACCTATTATAGCCTTCTTAGTGGATTATTGCATTTCTGGCTTGAGTCATCTTTGTGACTCTTTAAAGGCTTCTCTAAGGAATGGCAATTTGTAACCAATTTTTAAGGATTCTCTTTTTGGATGGCTTTTTCAAGATGGCTTTATGTCCTTTTTGCAGAAACTAAAGAGCAAGTCAAGTGCTGAGCTTTGGATTCTATAGGTCGTACAGTTTGTGTTTACATGTAAACACATGATATTATCCCTCCATTGCAGGGAGCTCAAATGAAGCTTGTCACCATAATAGACAGCAAGATAGGCAGAAACAGAATTAAGAGGAAAAACTGCGTTCAAACTGAAGTAGTAGCAGTACTTCCACTTAGAAATGTCTGATGTGAAGAGATTTGAAGTTTTCAGATTCAGTTTTGCTGAACGGCTAAGATAATTCATCATGCTAGAATTGTTAAGATCTGCTCACATTTTTTATTAACCTCTAGAAATAACTGCTGAATAGTGTCTCTTTCTAACTGTGCTATTAAAAGTTAAGAACTAGATCATTAAATGTCTCAGAGAGCAAGCAATTTTATGGTCCTAAAAGCAGATGATGTACTATAAAGTTGATATAAATATTTATTGTGGAGCAGCCTTCATCCATTCTTCCTTCCTTTTCTTTTCCATGCTTCCCAGAAGTAAGCTTAAAGAATTTGATTTTTGTTTTTTTAAATGCCTAATTTTGCAGAGTATTATTGCAGAAAAAAAGTAATCTTTGCTTACCACATTAAGGCTACAGCTATTTTTATATTAAAGTCTGCACTCCACTGCCTTTTTTCTGACTATTTCTGCTGCTTCCATTTCATGGCATTGCTTGAAGAAATACATTCAAGTGTCAGGTTGTCACACAGAACAAAATCAAGACATGTCTTAGTAGTCCCATTTTGTAGGTGTGATTTATATTCCTACACTGTTATTACTTAAGCTTGTTTATTCTTTGCAAGTATATGAAAAAGGATGAGTTGCATCAAACAGTAAAATGTTGGTGCTTATGCATGTTTGGAGGTGTTCGAGTAGAATTTGGTCAACCAGCTTCTGGAAGATGCATCTTTTCATGACTTAGTTCAAATTCTTACTAGCTCAATTGGGAGTAAGTTTAATTGAAGCCTTACTGGGAGTCAGGCTTGTGAAACACCTTGATTTTTCTCTCCTAGGCTATGGAAATGCTTGATGTAGGGCTGAGTGAAACGTAAGGAAGTGAAATAGGCAGCAGTTCAAAGCATAGATTTTCATACCTGAAGGTATCTCCAGACTTGATGCAAACTCATTGCACAGAGTGAGTCTTTGTGTGGGGAGCCCTGTGAAGGCTATGGGGCAGCTGGTTCATGGGAAGCCTTCTGTCAGCTTCAGCAGAGTCTGCCTTATGCCCACAGCCTGGCAGTACTTGTGGTGAAAATGTGGAAAAGGAGGACATAGGGTGAAATGCAATATAGACAAGAGCTACTGGCCTAGGAGCAGGTTAATTCCTTCTTGCAAGCTACAAACACATTCTGGAGAATTCTTTAGACAGTAACTGTTTAAGGAAAAGCCCTGAAACAGAAATATTCTGCGAACCCATGACAAGCAGAGATGTCACTCTGTGGCCTTATGCTGCCTGTGCTAGTCACAATGTCCTTACCAGATTCCAGATGTTCACAACTCCTCTAGCTTTAGGCTATTGTGTATCACTGCATTTCACAGCTGAGCTGTTGTAATGCTTTGCCTTAGAAGTGGGTGTTTTGCTTTCACAAGTAAAGTTCTTTGTGTGTTTTTTTGTTTGTTTGTTTGTTTTTAAAATTGTGAAGGAACAGAAAAGCTGTGTGAAAGGTACTCTGTGTGCCTTGCTTAAACAGTTGCATGCAACACACCACAGAGACTTTGATTTTCAGCACTCTATTTTCTTTATGGTATTGATGTATTTATAGTAAAAACTAGATTACTTGCTTCTTCCTTGTGTTTCTGAAACTGAAGTCAGGCCCATGTAATGCAGGATTTAATTTCTTTTGAGTTCCCTGTCTTATCATTTTTACTTTTGCTTACTCAAAGGGAGTATTCTTCCTGGTCTCATTTGATGTACTCACTGTTTTGCAGTCATTTAAAAAAAAAAAAAAAAAGGGTGTGGGGGTGTGGGGGAAGAAAACCTTAAAGACCTGACTCACTAATCTCTCTTTTTTCCTTTCCAGAAGTACACTGCCATCGGACTACTGGGCAAAGCTACTGATACGTTGGATGCTACAGGAAAAGTAACTGAAGAAAAACCTTATGGTAATCATAAATGAATCAATATACTTGATGTTATTTTGAAGGCATAAACGATCTCTATCATAGAAAAGCGGAAGAGATGTTTGGGACTCTGCAAATTGAATTTAAATGCGAAATCAAGCTAAGATTATTTCATCTTCAACTTCAGTGCTCATATAATTCAGTCCAGCTTCATGCAATTATGTCCAGTGCAGGTGTTCATTTCTGTTGGGGAAAAAAACAAAGCAGGCATTAGATTAGGAGGGAGAAAATAGAATTGGGCAGGACTGTGTCATTTTAAATCTTTAATAGGCTGACAAATGGTGTGCTGTGTCCAGTAAAATTTTCCTCTTCCAGCATGTAGTCTCATGAGTGCTCTTTTAGTAATGCCCTTCAAGGCCAGTGGAGGAATAAAGTACTTAGATCTTCCCTCCAGGATGTCTGTTTAACTACAGACTGCTCAATGTAAAATGAGGATGGCATAAACTACCCTCTACATATATTCACCTACCAAATTTTGCTCTTGCTTGCAGTCTATATCCTAGCAACTTTAATAAATGAAACTTTCTGACCCACAGAGCATAGTGCAAGGGTTTAAGGCTTCAGCTTAATCCCGACTGTGACTTTGTCCGCGTGGACATTCCATAATACCTGGGGTGTCTTAGAAACAGCGTAGGACTAACCAGGGACACACCAAATGTATTTGCCATTAGTTCTTTCACAACTTTGGAAGAAAAAAAGCAATAGGTAACTGGTAATAGGCAACTCATATAGGTCCCAAACTGTTGTGGTACCTAGTTATAATTACATGAAGTAAATTGTTTTTTTTTTAATAGCATGATGAGGAAAGGTAGCCTGGATTCCACTTCTTACCCCCAATCTCCTTTCTTTTGTAGTCTTTCTTTTTGCATGAGGCAGGCAAGTATGAGTTTCTTGTCCACCTTTAATCTGACGGATCATTCTAAATTGTATTATTTAGTACGCAGTGCTAGTCAGAGATGTTGGGTCATTTGCTTCTGCCTCAGGATCAAATTCTAACTTTCTCTGTAAGCTTCTAAAGAACTGAGGAGTATCCTCATGGTATTAGAGCTGCTAATAGCCAACATTTGGTGATGGCTGGTGAACGCTTCGCAAGCCCCTGTTTACCTCTCTAAGTGGGATGCTGTGGCTCTGCTCCACTGAGGATTCATTTCAAATAGATGAAACTCCCATGGTCAATTAAAAAAAAAAAAAAAAAGTTTCATTGAACACTAGTCTTGCATTTTATTTGTGTATTGCTTATGGCAGACAGAATTTATAGTGTTTTCATGAGCATTACTTCCACTGAGAGCCATTGTTACAGTAGTTTCCCACCCCTGCACCACCTCTTCTCTGTTACGGTGGTTTAGCTTTGTGTGACTTTAGCTTGGGGAACTGATTTGGGTTAAAAATAACCACTTTTTTGCTTATTCTTTTTTAAACTGAGATCAATCCCACGATCCAGCTCATCATGCAGTTCTTGAAGGGAAGTATTGGCATTGCTGGGGCAGCACAGTACTGACTAGGGGACAAAGCTTCCTTTTGCTGAAGCTGACTGCTGAAAGGCATGCTTCTGAAATTGGCCTCAGTTACTTTCCATATAGGTGCAAATCAGAGTTGAATTCTTCATAAAGAAGGAATAGAGAACGTGTACTCCTTCTCTTTCTCCATGCTACCTGCATATTTTGTATTTCCTTCCTTCCTTGTCTGCAAATAAAGCAGGTATTTCTCATCTTCTCCAGTGTCTTCCCCAAAGCAGCTTGGCTTCCTGGGTGGCCCACCCGTTCCTAATCTTAATTGCTACTCCAGGAACATACACAGCAGAAATTTGAGATGAAATTCAGCTTTCCTTAACACCTAGAAGGATCCTGGGAGATGCTGAGCATCTGCTAGAGAATACAAATCCTGCAGTGCCAGCAGAATCCAGGGTTGGGACTTAATGCAGGGAGAGGGCAGTAAAACAGCCTGCAAGATGAATAAAACTCCTCTTGAATGACTCCACTGGACCCCAAGAGTAAAGTGCCTGAAGAAAGTTGCCTGCTGTAAGAAAGTGTTACATTTTAGTCCTCAAAGTGTCTCTAGACAGCACTTTGGAAAGCAAACTGTTGTGTATTACAGTTGCTCACAATGAAAGGATGTGTTGAAGAGAACTGCTTGGGTTTAACCCCTCTTGAACTTCTGGTAGTTTTTGTTTGTTTCGTAGCAGAGAAAAAACTTTTATTTCCACATGAGATTTACTTATGGCTTCATACTGGTCCCAGGCTATTGTACACTAACTCTGGAAGCAACAAGGGTTTAGTGTTCCTCTGATGCTTTCTTGAGAACATTAATATTTGTAGACCTTCTGTAACTATGCACAGGAATGTGTATTCTGAAATCCACATCCTTCTAGCTGCTCAGAGACTATATCCAGACATGGAGAAGAGAATTCCTCAGGGTTTTCTATGGGTTTCTGCTGATTATGCTAAAATGTGTTTAATAGAGCTACCTGAATAATTAAAAAAAAAAATAGTCCTTTCAGCCTTCTGCTTGTCTGTTGCAAATAATTGATGCCAGGCTGAGCTGAGGCCACTTGCTATGGTTCGCTTGGACTGTCATGGATATTCATTGTGGTCTTGTGTTCTGTTATGGTACAGCTTGTTAGCAAGCACAAGGCAAGACCGCTCTTCAGTGGAGGCTTCTTGGGGTTGTGGCACAGCTGGCACTTTTTGGTTTGGTAACTTATTCAGCTTTCTTTATGATTACAGCAGGAAAATAGGTCAACAGTTATCAGTGTTCAGAAGTACAACTGTTCTTGAAAATTTTCATGTTAGAAGCTAAAAACGTTCTGAAAGTTTTTAGAAACCTTGGAGACCAGAAGTTTTGGGTGCTTTGGGATGCTGATAGAGCTGTGGGGAACGGTCCACTGGAAAAAGCACAGCCCATGCAGATCTTACATAATCCCAGTCAGTCTAAGGGCCTAGGAAGAAATTTAGAAAACAGTGTTGAATTAAATGTATTTCAAATAGTGTGCACCCAGAGCAGCTGCAGTCATTTAGTTCGAAGCTAGGGCTGTCATTACTCCTGGAGTTTGGATGCAGTTATCCCGTGGGCCAAATGTAGACAGTCCCGACTGGAGTCATTGTGAAAGAGGGCAGCAGTCTCTCCCTGAAAGAGCAGAGAGCTGCAGTTTAAGCCCAGCTTTTAGCAAAAACTGCTACTAGTAGCAGGCTAACTCTTAGTAGCAAGGGTGATTAGGCTTTATGACAAAGTCCTGCAGAAACCTCTCTCTGCCTCTTACTTTCAGGGAGCGGAGAAGGGAAGTCAAATGGGGAGAGAAAGTTTTGGAACTGTTGAAACTATTTAGCCTTTATGGATGTGTTCATATTCCATGCTTGATGGAAGGTTGAGTCCAAATGCTGCTGTAAACTTGCTGCCAAGACAAACTGTTAACCTGCTAGACCCAAGCCTGCAGCCAGGGGAGGGAGACCTCTGGGCATAGGACCAGAAGGAAGATGGTTCTGTTGGGCGGGACTGAATTCCCTCCTGCCTGTACAATAGGTGTGATGACAGTGGGAGCTGAAAGGCAGTCAGGGAGTTGGTTCACAGTGTCAGCCATGTGCCCTGCAGAGCCGTGAGTCCAGACTGGCGCCTGGGACAAATGTACAATTCACACATAGTGAAACTGTTTGTTTGGGGCTGGATTAATAGGGCATTCTTCTTCGTCAGAGAGCTGGGCAAAAGCTCCACCAGCTTGCTCTAGGAAAGAGCAAGAATCCAGTGTGGCCCACTAACACAAAGGCAATGCATGCTGGAAGAAAAAAAAAAAAGGCAAGTTTTAAGGTTTTTCAGAATCTAATACTGGCCAGATTGTGCCATGATGTATCACAGAAGACAAATATGATTTATTCTATATCTTAGCAAACTCATCTATAAATATTTTCTTTGATAACACACTACACAGCTTTGTTAATGGCTTAATACATCATTCCTCACATGGGGATTTTTTTTTCTCCTTAAATACTAAATTATAGCCTGAAAACAGTCTGGGGTTGGCAAGAAGGCTGAGGGGATCACAGGCATAGAGTTGAGTCAAGCTAACTTTTCTGTGTAATTTTGTTGCGATACATTGCTAAACTACAATAGTGCAATCAAATTGAAACAATCATGTACAAGGCTCTTTAGAAGAAGGTCCAGATTTAGTGTGCAAACAAGTTTGTCATTCCTACCCTGTGTTCTGTTGTGCATTGTTCTCTCTCAGCATCCCTGGCCGACCTGTATGCCTTGCAACCTTGCTGTTAGTAACACTTCTGGAGACAGCTGCTGCCACACAGGGACAGCATGTACTTTTGAGGCTGCAAAATGTGCTTTGAGAAAGTGAGATGCTACATTGCCATCTTCAAAAGTTACAGTGGAAAGAAACCTCTTCCTTTTTACTTTCAGCTTGAAGTACATCTGTTTTGTAAGGGATGCAAGTACAGGTCTTCTCCAAAACATAACAAAGAGTCAATAAACAAATTAATTTTATTTGTGTTCCAGGATACT
Organism: Chauna torquata; assembly: GCA_013399475.1. Classification (NCBI taxonomy): domain Eukaryota; kingdom Metazoa; phylum Chordata; class Aves; order Anseriformes; family Anhimidae; genus Chauna; species Chauna torquata. Next base: position 432,634 of record VXAL01009867.1, read on the forward strand.
GTTGACTTAGGCTGACACTAGTAAAATATAACTTATGAGGCACAGGACTAGACAGTTACTGAAATGCATTGTGATTACAGATCTTATGTTTGTACTCTCTAAACAAATTAGGGATGAATGTCATCTCTGTTGAGTAGTATTTCAAATGACCAGTGCAACCAGCTACTTCAGTTGTAGCCTTCTAATAAAAGTGGGACAGGTGTGTATGTGTACTCTTAAGACAGTAAATTTCCTAAAGTGGTTACCTTCTTTTATAGGTTTTCTTCAGTAAAATTGCCTTACTTAATATGTAACCATACCTTTGTGAGCATCTGCAGGCTGGATGTCTGGTAGAGGAATTTAATGTGTTGTTCCGGATACAGTCTTTTTCTTCACTAGGGAAAAAAAAATGCAATGCTTTTGTTCACTAATAACCTGTTGTATTTTTCTCATGCAGTTAGGTACTCTTAAAGAGAAGTTGTCATGGTTAGACAAGCATTTTATTCTTCTTAGTCCTTTAACAAAGATCAGAATAGGACAAGTTTTGTAGTTTTTGCCTAGTTCCCAAGAAAAATGAGTTTGTAGTCCCAAGAGAGAAACTGCAAAACAGAACTATGCATGTTGGGATTGCTGCCCTTCTGAAAGCATCCAGACTGTCTTAATCACCTTGGACTGTTTGTTCCATTCTTTTTGTGATAATTCACACTCCTACCTACATTCTGTTTTTTTATCTCTTTGGCATTTTTCATCCAATCTAAATTCAGACAAGAGGGACCACTTCTTTGTATCCATTTGCAGAATGTGATCAATGCCGTTGGTGCCATGTGAATAACCAATGCTAACATACTTATTGTTTTCTTTCTACAGACCAGGTAACAAAAAGAGATCTTGAAAATGTGCTGCAAAAGTTCACAGGGGACATAATGCAGGTTCCTCCACTGTAAGTTCCACAGTATTCAGAAGTCTCAGGAGCAGTGTTCGGGTGTCAGGGCTTGCCAACAGGAGTCAGTTCTGTGAGAAGTAAAAAAGACGCATTTTGGTAAGAGGATAGAGGCAAGGCAGACTTAGGAGTTAACATTTGTGACTGCAGGTCATGCTGATTTGAACATCAGTGGTGACCTGGAGTCTGTTTTGTTGGTAAATACAAAGTAGAGTAGCAGTCTTAAGCAGCTTTTGCAGGGCTTGGGGGGTTCTCTCCTGTCTTTCAGTTAGAAAGGAAAGCCTCAAGACTTTAGTTTTAGTTATGGGGTAGGGGGAGACTTACTGACATCATCACAGAAGTTCCTTAAATGTCTGCAAATTAGTTTTCTGAAAACTTAGAGTATGAATAAATTGTTAGTGATTTAAACTTCTGTAGCTTAACAAATTTCTTCTAGTCAGGTGAGCCATGGTAACTGGCAATACACAAGCACTTAGCTTGGGACAGATGGCTTTTATGGTGATTTAAGCTAACATGCTTTCCTTTGCATTTGCAATGGATCGGTTACTGTGGTTCCGCTGTGAGCCCTGTAAGGTCAGTAATTCAGTAGGTGTTCTGTTTGTGTGACCTTTTCAAATTACCCTCAGGTAATTTGAGCAAGATCTTTTTAAATTTTTCTATAGTTTTCTTTCTGTCAGGGCCAGAGTTGGAGCTTTGGATGAAGTTTCATGGTATCAGTGTCAGTGAAGTTACCTTTTTTTTTTTTTTTTNCACCCTGGAACAAGGCTACATAACCTGATAGTTGCTGTTCAGGGAAGACCCTGGTCTGATTTAAGTAAAGGTGCAAGGCAGAATTACAGGCATTGCCTGAGCAACGCCCAGTGCTCACGCCACCGTAGCACTGAAACAGAGTATGTCCTGCAGACTTCTCAGTAACAGTATGTTAGAGGCAGTTGCAAGTATCGTACCCTTTATTAGAAGCCCTTTGTTTTCATAAACTACAAATTGAGTGATGAAACACTTTTAAATCTGTGCAGCAAGAGGTAAATTGAGGACTATCTCTTGTTTTCCAGTCTACATAGCTACTGGTGAATGAGATTATTTGGTGTCCAAGAGATTTCAGAAGCACTTGCTAGGTTTTATTTTTTTTGTGTGTGAGCATTTGGAGAGGATTAGGAGGGTAAAACGTGTGCTGTTGTGGTACAATATTAACAGGATCTGGAGGATGGGAAGCTTGTTCTATTACAACTGTGTGACACATTTCGTGCTCTATCCGATCAGCTATTCTGCTTTGAAGAAGGATGGGGAGAGGCTATCAACCCTGATGAAGAGAGGAGAAGCAGTTGAAGCAAAGCCTGCTCGGCCAGTAAGAGTGTACAGCCTCTCTCTCCAACAGTTCCAGCCACCACTGTTCACACTGGGTAAAGGCCAAAGATTGTTGTATAGAGTGATGCTCCCAGCTTGTTTGTTAGTGCTTATTTACACCCAGAATGAGACCAAGATTTTGAAATAGGTTTCATTTCCCTTGGCTACTTATTTTGGTTAGAGCCTGTGTGCATAGACTTTCACTTTGCAGTAAAAGCACCATGTTTTGGTTTTAAGTTAAGCTGATTATGTGTAATCTTTCTGTGAGGGAAAATTCTGAGAGATTGGTCAGGGGATTATTTGCATCTGTCCATGATTTTGCAACCTCCTGCTCACTCCTCCGTTCTCAGGTCTGCTTACTTCACTTGACCCCTTCTTTTGCCAGATGCCCAGACCTGCTGGCATCTCTCCCAGTGCGTCAGGGGCCAGTATCAGTTACTGTCAGGCCTCTTTCTAGGTTGCAGAGACAGGATCTTACCCTTCCTTCTGGCATACATGAAGAAATGTGGGTAGTGCATTAAGAAGCACATTAATAGATAAACCAAAGATACTGTTGTAAATGTTTGATGCTACTGTGAGGTCAGGATAATATTTCTTTTGCATTGAGGAACTAGCTGGTTGACCCATAGTCCTCTGATGGACGAGATGTTATATGATGAGCAGCAATGAGCAACAGAACTCAGTGCTGTGTTACTTCAGGTCTTACTTTATGGTTGGGTGACTAGTCGCTGATCACTGGCAGAGGGGGAAGGGAAGGGTTGAGAGAGCAGGGAAAGTTAAAGGTGAATTTTAAAATGTCAGCAGCTTTTATTGGAGCTGCCTGTGTGTAGTATGTTAAAAACATTGATAGTCAGTTTAGGCTATTCTTGAAATAACTTGATTACATCATCAGAAATATGAAACAACCTTCTGAAACCTTTAAAATGATTAGGACTGAAGCATTTATTAACATACCACAGCAAGTACTTAATTTCTAGCGAGTTAGTTCAGTTGCCATTGTATTTGCCTTCCCTCCTGTCTGGCTTAGCAATCTCACCCGCACATATGTTAAAGGATGAATAATTGATGTTGCATCCTATAAATATTTTATCACTGGGTTGTTTGCTTAGTGCATTTTTACATTTGTTTGGGAGCATGGTCTCTATGTAAAGTAGATTTCACATTGTGCTGGCAATTTACCATGTCACTATTAACGTTCCAGATGTTGAATGTGGCGGTGGCTTTTATGTCAGGAGCCTTGTCAGTGACATTGGCAAAGGTAGGCATGAGGAAAAAAAACGTGACGGTTTAAGGAATGAATGTGTCTGTTTATAGAAAAATTTTGCAATTTTTTTGTATCTCCAGCCACCAGACTTATGTACTATTTTGCAGATTAGTACTGCTATGGCTTGTTTTTATATACTAGGGTATTTTCTTTTGGAGCATGAGGGAATGAAGGCTAAATAATTGCTAGAGGGCCCTGGGGGCTGGGGGATAAAAATGGAGCAAGGAATAGCAATGAGCAAGAAAATGCAAGGCAAGGTGGGAATTTTTTTTTCTCTCCTCCATATGTTAAAGCTAACTCAGATTAGGGGTGAGAAGAAGCAGAAGAAAGATACTGTCTTTTTAAACATTATTCATCACATTTTGAAAACAGATTGCACAGAACATTACCATGCATATAATAAACCCTATCTCCTGGAAAGACTTCTTCATTTGTGATGATTTTTCTAGTGTTTTCTTTCTTCTTTGCTTGTACTGTGAATGGTGTTGCTTTCCCACAGGGTTATTTGTCTTGTGCCCTATATCTGTCAAGCTGCATGATGGAGAACAGATAGTCCATTTCAATTTTTTTTTTAAGTGATACATTTGCAGATCGAGAAATGAAGTGATGTGGGAGAACCCTATGAATTTTGGTGTTGTTATTTGTGCTTAGGCACAAGTCAAAGATTATCCTATTACTGCCTTCTGAGCTTACTGAATTGTGCTTAGTCCTTTAAAGACAAATCAAGATAAAGTCTGTCTCCAGCCAGCTCTTTTTCAAAGAATGAAATACAGTAAAAATCCTCCTGCATCTGAAAGTATGGGCAAGAATATTTTAGTACACGTATGCACTTACAAGTCAGCTCCAGCTGCTCTTACCTGTTGTAACCCCCCATTATGTAATTCTGTCCTACATGTATTTAACCCATCAGAGCATTTGTTTATATTTTGAATTTTTCCTTATCTTAGTTTGTATTATCCTGATGAGTGGCACAGGATAAAACTGTCAAAAAGCATGGACAAATGCTTTTCCAAAAACATAGAAAGATAGGCAATGGTCTTCTAAGTCACTTGAATACAGAATGTTCTGCTTTTATTTTATGTTATTATTTCTCTCTCTTTATTCTGATTTAAGTCTGGAAAATCTCCTGACAACTTTCTGTCAGGTTTTGAACTCTTACTACACTGGAGATCTATTAAAATCAAAGGAATTCCTTGCCTCAGACTTAAGAAGATGTAAATGAGTGATGAATCTTCATGAACCGCCTTTTCAAACTAAGCAGAACAATGTAGACTGCATATAAAAGTATATTTTAAGTGAGTTGCAAATAGTTAAATTTGACCATACACTTTTCCTAAATTCTCTTTTCTCCTGTACTGCAGAACTCTCTACCTGTGCCAGCATGCAAGAGCTGACCCGAACCAAACACGGGCCATTTACGCTAGAGGAGCATGCACTTCATGAAGACAAATGGACGATTGATGAAATTGCACGATCCTTAGAGTATAACATGTCTCTTCTCCCAGGAGAGCCATCTCATAAAAAATTTAAGACAGAACATCCTGGAGAAACTGCTGTGAGCTGTGAAGATAAGTGATAAGTTAGGTCAAGGAAAAAGACTGAATGATTGAGACATTTTAAGATTGGATTGGGATTGTCTTGCCTTTTGTGTAAATTTACAGGTCTGTATTGGGACAAACTGCAGTGCAAGAAGAATGGTTCTTTTGTTTTCTGGGGCTAGAACATGCACTGAAAATATCCAGTGCTTGCTGTTTCCTGATCTGTTTATTTCCCTTGTTACATGCTGTAAATTGGTCTGCCACTGATGTCAAGTCTTCATAAACTTTTAAAGAACCTATAGGGGGGTAATATAGCTGTTGTTACTAATTCCTCAATAAAAAAATATAAACCTTAGGATTTGCTAAATGTACTCCAAAGAAATTTTTTTTTCCTTTACAGCAGCTAATCAAACGCTGAAATACTGTGGTGACAAGACTTTCATAGCTCAAAGGTTACAAGAATATGGAGTGACAATTTTTCTTGAAATCCATTTCAGGAAATGTCCACTTTACTGTAGTTTTTGCTATGCAGATTGTTCTTTCAGTCGAATGTTATCCAGAATGCATTAAGCCTAGGTGCCGATGTTTTAGATTAGGTCTGAAATAGCAGCATAAATGAGTAGTTTACAAGTTTAAAGAGTCCGTAAAGGTAAGTGATAACTGGTGCTCTGGAAGGTGCAGTCATCATTACAGGTGTACATATCCTGTTCTGGTATGATGTCCTAATTGGTGATGGTCTGTCATTTAAAGTATAGTTAACTGTTATGCCCTCATAGGGCTTATGGAATTTACTTCTGCTGTGTATTGCTTGAGCTGTCTCCTGTGGATTGGGTAGAAAGCTGACGTGATTCTGGGGTCTGACTGGTTTGGTGCTGACTGGAAGCTGTGTGGGCAACAGCAGGATCCACCATGTAGGATCTTCACTGAAACCATTTTAGTTCAGTGGGCCAGTGAGGGCCAGTTCCACAGTTCATGTGTTCAGCAGAGTTTGATTGCACTGATTATTTCCCACCACTGCTTCCCTTGGGTCTGCAAAATGACTAAAAGACAGGGGTGTTTGAGAGTGCTAAAAAGCACCCTAGTCGTTTCCATCTGTGTAATGGACTATCCTAACAGGACTTCCATATTTGTCCCCATTCAACAGGTTAGTAGCAGGTCTACTTTCCTCTTGTCATAATGAGGAACAAGAGGAACAGTTCAAAGATATGAGTAATATCTGAGAGAAAGCTCTGTGTTTGAAGTTGTCACTGAAATGTCAACGAAGAGAAGTGGACTGGCTGCTGTTTTGTGCTGCTGCTGGCCCAGTGGCCTGCTGTGGCTTTGTACAACTCCTACACCTTCAGTTTTTAGTTCTGGAGTACAGGGACATAATTCTCTTACTCTAAGTGACTGAATGCTGTGAAGCCAACAGTGTGCTTATGTCTTGTGGGTATATCTTTTACAGAGACTTGAAAATTTGATTTAATGACTCTTGTGTTAATCGCCTTTCTCCTTTCCATGGTAAGTTATCTCGGTAGCTAATTACCTCCATTGTTTGAAAGAAGTTGCATTTTATTCCCAGTTAGAATCTCCACGTTGCATTTTACATCTTTGTCTGCACCATACATAAAGCAGCTTTCTCTATGTGCTGGTATTATGTGAAATGATCAAGTTCCAACTTTGCTTTCAACTTCAGAAAAGAAATAAATATCCTGAAGTTTCTTATTGCAGGATACCTTTCCAGACAGCTGTAGCTTTTATTTGTTTTTTATAAAATAAGAAACTGAAGTATATGCAAGATTAATGAAGTCTTTTTTTTCTTTTTTTTTTTGGTAGGAGGATAGAGTTTATATTTTATTGTCCAGTAAACAGACAGTTTTCTTCTTTTATATATTCTTACAAAGAACTTAAGGGAAATGTTCAAGATACAACACGCAAATTGCAGCATTAGAGCACTGTAGCTGCAGCATATTTAATGTAGAATAAGGAGGAAGTAACCATTTTGAGAAATCTTGATTTAGGAGGTGGAAGAAAAGAGTTGTGCTCAGTAAGAGAACAGTGGGAGATTTTACTGTTCCTTTTAGGGGTACTTTTTGGTACTTTGGATAGGAACAGAGAAGAAAAGACTATTTTCTAAAGAAATGAAACAAAGCAGAAAATTTCATTTTCCAGTATACTTATCTTGAATCATCAAAGAATTCGGCTGAAACACACCTTCTCATACTGTCCATATTCCAGAGGTCTTCTAGTGGTCTTGAATTTGTGTATTTATCTTTCTGAAATTTTAAAAATAGCCCAGTAGATATAATCCTGTTAGTCTACTTCTTCCATCTACAGGGATTTGTTTCTTTAAAAATTAGTGCAATTGAGAAATCCTTCTATTAATAAGGTACATTTATATACAGTGCTGTAAGTGTTTAGCACATTTCATATCATCAGTTTGTTTAATGCTCACCATGGCTTTCTTGATATTCCGTATAAGACCCCCTGATATTTCTAATTTCAAAAGGAGAGTGATGTTTTCATCAGCTTTTAGGTTAGCTTGCAACTGGGCTGTTGTAATTATTGCTAACAGATCTGTGATCCTGAGAAGAGAGGCTCTGTTTCATAGTCCAGTTACTTGAGAGAAATGAAATGGCAATCAAAGAAAGAAAAGCATCCTGTTGACATCAGCAAGTTCTGGTTTAGGTTGCAAGTCCTAACGTGCATGGAAAGCACAAGGAGAAGAGGAATGCAGTTGTATGTGTTCAGTAATCTGCGTAAGATGAGTAGACAGTGTTATTAAAGACTGGTGGTACTTTCAGTCTAAAAATGCAATATCCATCAATGATTTTATTCCTCTGGAGGAAATGGAGAGACTTTCACCAGCTCTAGCTCAATTTTTTTTGGGGGGTGGGGGGTNACTTCATCTCAAATTAAAGAACACCTTCTCTCCAGGTAAGTTGGACTGTACTACAGAAGCTATTTCACTTACAGGTTGGGTAGGAAGTGTGCTTGGTTGTAGCTGTAAATGGCCAGGTAGCATGCAAAATGATGGCAGACATCAGGTAGCTGGCCTTAGAAGGTACAGGGTGAGGAGTGCGTAAAGCCATGGGCAAGTTAGGCAATAACAGTCTGTTTTGTGAGCACTGATGAGTAGCAGCCCCATTCCAGCCCTAAACAGTTGAGCTATCTTTTCGAAAATTCCAACTCCTCTGGCTTCTTCCCAGTGTCTTTCTTAGGTGTTCATCCTCACATGTGCGCTCTTTCCTAGGTAACTCTGTGCTTTAATGGCTTTGAGTCATTAGTCCCAATAAGTAGTAACCAGGAAGCCACTGAAAAATACAGGAATAGCTTCAGATATGTTTTAATGAGTGTATAACCCAGTATCTTGAAACTTTCCAGATCTGGAAGTAAGTGTTGTGTTCCCATGGGAACCGAGGGAAATACTCTCTCATTTGAACTTCCTTATTAATATGCACATCCCTGAGATACCAGACTTCAGAATTGTGATATATCCACAGAAAAACTTAAGTTTTTCCAGAAGTAAACCGTAGATCTTGATTACTTACGGTCATGATATCTCAACGTTAAGGGCTATCTAGAGTGAGAGGAAAAGTGCATGTACAATTTTTCTGAGACTTGTAGAAAAGTTAGTACTGAGTGCCCAGCTGAGGGAGGTTTGGGGGTTTGGGTACAAAAGGTAGTTAATAGGAATTTTATGCTGTTCTGGCCATAAAATATGCATCTCTGTGATTTACTGTTTAAAATATATCAGTGGCACAGACTTAAAGATTTCTGTCATTTTAATGAGCAACGTTCATGGGGAAAGTCCTGTTACAAAAACATATCTTGCTTTTTGACTTGAATATTGTCCATCTTGAATTTGTGATCTTTAGTCCATGGCAGTGTGCTACCTTAGTCTGGCCCTGACTGCTGCCTGTGCTGGTGCTAGTTCAATGAGACTGACAAGGGCTTTGTAATTTATTTCCTGCTAATGTCTCTGCCTGGCTGGGTCTCTTTCTTCCTTCTTTAAATGGTAGTTTTTCTCTGTGCTTCATAATATATTTCTGCTGCCAGCATGTTGAGCACTTTTTAAATGTTTTTAAATAAAATCAATAGGATCTTTTTTTATATTCATCAAGCCTGAGCCATTAGCGAAATATTCTAGGAGTGCCTTCATCAATAACTAAGCATTTAGCATCTTACCCTGCAGTTCTGTTTTTGATTTATATGTTTATTAGAAGAAAATAAAGTCAAATAACTTTGAACAATTCCCCAAATTTTGGGATACCTTAGGATTTTATATTTTTGTTGTTGTAAATGGTTAAGTTACTATTCTGAGCCTGGATGGCTCTAAATTTAATGGCTAGTGTCATTCTTGGTTTGCTTGGCAGAGTCAAGGAATTGTCTGGCAACAGTATTCATTTTATTAAAAAGGCCTCAGAGAATCAAGGCAAGAGTGCACATGTATGTGTGTGAGCGTGACAACATACAGCCGGAGGGAAGCCATGTAGACAGTGAACGGATTCAGCCCGCCTGTGGGCAGAGCTGCTGTCCCTATTAAAAATCAGTCATTGTTTCTGATAGCCATGGGTTTAATTCGCTTCTGCGCGGGACTTGGTTAAAGAAGTCACCAATACGTAAGAGCATGTCAGACAAGCAGGGTTATCATCTGAATGCATGTGCCTTCACTCTGAGTGACGAGATTGTGTCTTTTCTTACTGTCGGAGATCAGCTGCTAAGCTCATACAGGTGTCAAACAGGCAAAGCAAGAAGATGGTTATTGGGGGTGGGTGGTTTCAGTGCTCAGGACAAGAAATGCTTAATGAAAACAGAGGACCGTGTTGCACAAAGGAAGCCTTATTTTTCCCAATTCTCTTTTTGAAGAAGTGTTGGAGACACTGCAGTGGCTCAGAGAAACTGTTAACATGGCCACCAGAGAAAACCCTGAGATTTTTGTTATGGGTGTGAATGTCTTGGACTTTAGTCCTTCTCCCTCCTCACCTCAGTGGGGTCAAATCAAAGCAGCAACCTCTCCCTAACTTTTCCGTAGTATATGGCAATGTGTGTTGTGGATGGTAAAACAATGCTGTGCTCAAACTGGGTTGGAGAAGGGCGTATGTGGCTTCTCCCAGAAGTTAATAGTAACTGAATGTGAGTGGGAGAAGAAGCGAGGCAATAGAATTTGTAGTATAAACACACAAATGTCTCTAAAGCCTGCAAATAGACTTCCTCTTACCAGGTTTATTCATCTTAGGTTACAGCTCTGTGCCTAGCCTTTCTACTTTGCATCCTATTAACTCATCTACTGTTCGAGACATTTCACTCTAAAACTTTCACATCCTTTCTTTTGAATTCCTTTCTAGGTACAAGAGGGCATTGGGAAAGTGTGGAGCAAAAAGTAGCTTCTGAGGGGGACAAGAAAGCTGATAACAAAGTAGAATTGGAAAGAATGAGGTGTATCTGACCCGTTCCTAACACTGCCCTTGTCATAAGAAAGACATGGTCCTGCATGCTTTAGTGCTTTTTCTCTGTGACATAGGATTAGTTTTGATATTTCAGAATTAAGTACTTCAAAGTCAGATCTGCAGCTGAGTGCAAGCATTAAAACCAAAATACATCATTTCACAGATGTCAGACTACTTTTAGTGGCTTCAGAACGTGATTTTACAGCTTAAAAAGGAGGGGGGGGGTGTCTGGAAGAGGAACAGCAAGACATAAATGCATATTTCAGTTGTTACATTTTGAAATAGATGAACTCATTTTAGGTAATCACATAAGAAAATACATTAAGTATTATAAAGCAGGAAAGGTAAAGAGAAAGGATGCAATTTTTACTAGACTTTCTGTTTCTTTAAGCACATGAAATAATTAGCTTAAATACATCATTTCAAAGCTTAAGAAGCTTTTATGTGGAAATGCATAATAGAGGTTGTTACTGTATCCTGATGTGAGAAAAGACATTTGTTTTCATTTCAGTAGTTGAAAGGATAGTCTTCTATGATGCCCTTCAAAAGACAGTAACATTTCACTATTTTTGTTTTGCTTATATTGAAGTGCAATAAATCCTTAGCATAGCTTATTCTTTTGTGAGTGGTATATCACACATGAAGTGACTTGCTGCAGCTGGCTTTCCTGAGGGTCAACAAAGCCATTTCAAGTTCTGCAGGTACGTAATATGCATTCACAGTGTAAATGGAACATTGTGTACAAACACTGAATATACTTAGAAAATAGGATTAATGCTCTATAATCTTTGCTATGCAGACTGCTCTTTCAGTAAAATGCTATACAGAATGCATTAAACCTAGCTGCTGCTGCGCTGCGTTGCTTCGTGTACAGTTTCTTCTTAGTTTTATACTCTAATTTGACAAAGGGCACTGGCAAACTCTGCTTACTTCTTGTCAGGGTGATTCATTTCACCCAGCTGCTGTGCTCATACACAGAGCAACTTCTGGCTTTAACGTCTGTATGTGCTAGCTATGATTTCCCAGCACAGTGCTCTGCTCCTCTGCCAGAGACTACCCGCAGCAGGGCTGGCAGAGAGAAGCGTGTGTGCACTCATCTGTCCCGCTCATGGACTGGCACAGTGACGTGAAGTGCTGGTGGTGGTTTTGTGCAAGTAAGCTAGGCTGAGTTAGGAGAAGACCTTACGTCTCAAGGTGTTGCTCAGCTAACCACCAGCAGAGATAGGGTGGGCTATGGGGTAGCAATGTTTTAGCACTCCTCCCTCCAAGCAAGAGTCTGGGAAATGTCAGCAAGGTGTATAAGGAAAATAGCTAACTTAAACCGTGTGATTATTTCTCTTGACCTCAGTGAGAGGACTCCTGCCTTGTTTTAGTAAATTATGTAAATTACTACCCCCTGAATCAAGACCTCATGTATTTCATTTTCACCTTTTAAGGTGTGGGTTGGTTTTTTTTTTTTTTTGAGTAATGCAAACCGATGGATAGAAAAATAGTATTTCTTTCTATAGGGGGAAAAAAAGTAAATATTGGTGCTGTTGCACATCACTTAGTTGTTCTGTGTCTAATGAATATGTAATAGTTCTGTTTTCTACTTGAAAACACAAAAATGTTAGAATAGAATTAGTGTTATCTTCTAAAAATGTGTTTATCTAAAATGCATTTATTTCTCTAGAAAGTGCTACTAAAAGCTGTGAAGAATGGACAAACCTATTTGCTGAGTGTGTTGGTGATTTGTTTCTGGAGCTAGGAACATGTAACTTCTGAATTGTCTACAGTTTCCCTGCACCAGTTTTGTGTGTTCTCTGCTGTGTTGTAGGTGTTGTTTTTTACTGGAAAGAAGAGCATATTCGTACAACCTGAGCTGCTATGCAGCCGTTCCTTTTTATCAGTGGAAATACGTAGTACTCATCCCTACCGTCCCCCGCCCCGGGTTACGGAATCCAGGCTGGTTACTCTTAACTGTCTAGAAACTACCCAAGAATAAACCATCACGCCACAGGGAAAGGCAGTACTCTTACATGATCTGAGGAGGTGAAATGTGTCTGGAGACAGAGCATGATTTCTAACTGCAGAGAAAGACTACAGGGCAGCAGGATAGCCTTTCGCCTGCGTGTGCCATCTGATGCAGACCACAGCAAACCAGACAGCTTTTCCAAGGAGGTGCACCTTTTAGAAGAGTGTCCTGCCATGGGATCACAGGAGGAAAACTTCCACCATTTTTCTGTGTCAAAAGAAAACTTTCCACCTCTCCTTTGCTCCACAGCTCACTCTATCCGTTTTACTCTTGCATTGCAAGGCCTGTGTTTCAAGCCCTTCAATCAGTTCTTGAAATTTCCGCAGTTTTCCATGACTGGTGTACACACTCGATGTGGTTCAGAGAGCTCCTCTGAGTTTTCTGAGCTTATTTTGAAAAAAATACGAGAGGGAACGCATGACATCTGTTTTGTTACAGGCACAGACTTTCTGCTTTGTGGATGTTCCTGTGTAAGACGAAGCTGGCCCTGGGAGAGGGATTTCCAGGGCTGCCTCTCTGCTGGAGCACCTTTCTAATTGCCCCGTGTAAGAAACACACAGCCCTTCTCTCGTCGCATCTGGAACATGTGAGCATGCTTATTTTTCTTCAAAGTTGGACAGCCTTCCCCAAGCCCTTCTGCTCCTTGATACCATTTGTCTCTTGCTGCAGCAATCAGGTGGTTTCATATCTGGCCCAGGGCTGTGAAGCAAACTCTCAGACTAGGGATGCTGCTGACTGCAGTCCTGAAGAGGGAAAAAATTGGCCAGGAGCAACTAATTGTTGAGTGGAAGAAACAACTGGGAGTTCTCAGTAAAACAAGAAAAATGGCAGGTGTCTGAAAACACTGGTGTGGTACAAGGCTGGGGAAAAGTGCTTTGGCTTTCTGAGGTGTGCTCATAGCACTTAGCTGTGTTCTTTCTCAACGATGTTACAGGTGTCTCAGGAAAGTGGTTTTGTTGGTATCAGCTCTAGTCCAGTTGCACATTCTGGGAAGCTCAATTGATACAGCATTTGTTTATTTTCTGGCAACCTGTAAGTATTTATAAATCCATAGATAAAATGCAGTAGGCAACCAGCAGAGTTGAAACTCAAAATTATGCCTGCACTTTTCCCAGTCCACTTCCCAAGACCTCAGCTCCAAGAGGAGGGTGTACCCTCAGGGTTCCTTTTTATGGGGCATGGAGTAATTGCTGAGGATGGCATGGGCGTTTGAGGAAGAGGGTGGCTGGGGCCAAGGGGGAAGAAAAAATCTTCAGCCTTCATGCTAGAGTGTTTAATTCTTCAGTGAGGAAAATGTTTTTTCAGCGTTCATTTTGAAGTAAGGTCAACCCAACAGCTTTTTAATTATACATAAGCCAAACAGCATGCTTTGTCTTCCACGCTGGAGATTTGTTTGACTCAGGGAGAGCACCTCTATGAATTAGCCTGATTTCTTCGTGAATCTTTAGAATTCTTCTTTAGAATCTGTTTTAAATACTTTATAATACTGTTTCTGTGGAAGTCCATCTATCGGCCTCTGATCAACTGAGAGAGGAGTTACTGAACCTAGAATGTGCATCGTGGTGCCTGACTGCAGAGACTCGGTTCTTGGCTCTAAAACGGCTGCTCTGTGCTGACTGCAGCGTACGCGTTGGACCTGGTGGTCTGAGTGGCTGCTGTGGTGTAACCCGGCAGGCAGCTCAGCACCACGCAGCCGTTCGCTCACCCCCTGCCTCCCGCCCAGTGGGATGGGGGAAAGAATCGGAAGGAAAAAAAAAAAGCTCACGGGCTGAGATAGACAGTTCAATAGGACAGAAAAGGAAGGGAAAATAATAATGAATATACAACGCAAGTGATGCACAAAGCAATTGCTCGCCACCCACTGACCGATGCCCAGCCCGTCCCCGAGCAGCGGCCCCCCTTGCCCCAGCCACCCCCCCAGTGTTACTGTGCAGCATGGTGCCACATGGTGTGGGACATCCCTTTGGTCAGGCTGGGTCACCTGTTCTGGTCCTGTCCCCTCCCAGCTCCTTGTGCATCCCCAGCCTCCTCGCTGGCAGGGCAGCACCAGAAGCTGAAAAGTCCTTGGCTCTGTGCAAGCACTGCCCTGCAACACCCAAAATATCACCATTATCTTCATCAAATATCCCAAACACAGCATCGTGTGAGCCTCTATGAAGAAAATTTGACTCTGTCCCAGCCAAACCCATAACAATGGTAAATAAGCAGAGCTTAAACCAAGCACAGCTGTTTTCATTATTTTTGATGAATATGAAAAGCCTTAAAAAGAAAGTGAATATCAAAGAATGATTTGAAAGAGGAAAAAATGTTTGTCTTTTGAAACCTTTGGTCTGAGAACTAAACCCGTCAGTAATCTCCCAGGGTTAGCAAGGAGCAAGGAGCGTGGGTTAATGTATATTGAGAGAGAATTCTTAGGCGTGCTGTTGAATACTCTGGTCATTTGGCTGCGTGAACTTCTGATGTGTGGCTTGAGTGCCAGCGGAGGCGTTGTTCCCGGCTGCGGTCCTGTTGAGTCACAAGTACTTAATTCGAGTTTCATGTTTCTATCACGCTGAGGTGGTCAGTACATTGGCAGGTCTGTCAAGGTTGCAGGCTGATGGAGCAAAGCTTGAAAGCTGCCTCACAGCTGGCTGAGTGTAGGTGATCAAAATTAACTCTGTAGGAAGGATGCATCTTATCAAAGAGCACAAGATGTGCTAGGCGTAAGGGTACACAAAAAAAATGTGTGAGGAGAAGGGAAAAATTATTTATTTGTTTTTGCTTTAAAAATCTATCATATTAGAAGTTATCTGGCTTTGGTTGATCAAACTTGCACATGTCTGTGCAGTCTGCTGCAGGCTGAGCTCAGAATGAAATGAGAAACTGCAAGCTCACAGAAGTTCACCAGGTCAAAACTGTGATGCTTAATTGAAGAACTGGCAGCGTCATAAGCGTGCATCATAGAAAGGCTCTTTTGAGTGTTACTTAATACTCAGTTGCTCATCTTCTTTCACATCTGAAAGCTCTTCATCGTATCAGAAGGAGCAAGCCCTGGAAATGAAGATGATATGCTTTAATTTAAGAAGCAAACTATAGCCTCAGGACTGTCAGCTCCTGGTCACAACGGTGTCAAGCTTTGCTTTAAAGCAATTAGCGAGGTGTTCAGTTCGCTTAGAATAGATTTGCGCATGTGGAAGTGAAACAGCATCGATGTGGAACATTAGCATTCCTTCACAGACAATGTAAGTATCCACAGTGGTCAATAATTTTTTAGCTCTCTATGTGTTCCCCAGTTTAAATAAAAAATAAAAAAATAAATAAAATAAATAAACAGGCATATCATAAGGAGAGGAAATAAACTCCAGGGTGATTTTTGTGGATGTGAACTCCAACAGAAACTAAGCTCGACATATCACTTTGTTGAGCCGAAGTTAGCAGCAAGCCACTTGGCTTCTGGCTCTTCTCACCAAACTGAAATGTTACTTCCAATATAATTTAGGATTCACATCCATATGCTAATTGGCAATGTATGCTGTTGTTTTAGGACAGAAAAAGAGATTTTTTTCTTTGTTTGTTTACAGGTAGTTTTATATATTTCTGACTGTAGTTATAGTTCAACATTGTATACTTTAAAAGAAAAAAAAAGCCTCCAGTCTGCATGTGATAAAGCCAGATTAAAGCCAGATTTGATCAGAAAGCCACCCTTTTCAGAGCATCCACACTGCTGTGTTCCCCTCACCCGTTAACTGATTGTAAAATATCTGCTGCTTTGCTCATGTAGTTAAATCAACTTTGTGCTGAAAATTGTCTGTGTAATGCCCAAATATTTCCATTGGCCTCATTGGCATTGTTCCAGATTTATATGGGTGTGATGTAGAGCAAAAATCTGCCCCTGAGAACATGGAACCCCAAAAACATTCACTAAACTCACTTTAAAAAAGAAAAAAAAAGGTCAAAGTTGAATTTCATTTATCATTGTCTCCTGTTTGTTCGTATCTAGTTGTAAAGGAGGAGGAGTGCAGGAAAGCTGTCCCATTGGTTGTTAGTTCAAAATTAGTTCAAGGAGAAAGTCCAGTGCCTCCAGGAATGTCTTTCTAGCAGCGGTCTGATCTCTGCAGCTTACAGTTTGGAGTTACTTTAAATCAGCCTATCCTTAGGCTTTGCTGCTTGGAAGTACCTGCTATCTGCAATCCTGTTTGACTTAGGACTGTAAAGCATAATTGAGGATGTTATTTCAAAGCACGCTGCTTTCTGAAGCTCCATTTCTGAGAAGGATTTTGCACTTTAACAAGAAGTCTTCTGAGGCAGTGAACCCTGACCTCTGTCCTGTTTCCATTAAAGGTAAAGCATAAATGGGAAGGCTCTGGCATTCTTTAAAATGTTTCAGCCAAATATCCTTTAATATTTCTGTGGTGAAAACACAGTCTTTTATTATTTTCTTTGAAGAAGGAACTTGCAAAGAAATTATTCCACAAACAATTCCTTCTTGCCTGCCCTGCTAAACGACAGGACAGGACGAGTTCAGACTTAAAAGCCATTCTTTTATGACGTGATGTATTTGTATTGCACCACTTACTTGGGGACATAAACATACTTTGCAATTGTTAGGTAAGGATTGCACCCCAGTGAGGTGGTGGGATGTGAGCAGATGTTCCCTGGGAAGAAGTGAGTTACGAGGTGGCTGGCAGATGGGCAGTGTAGGGTCCTGGCGATAAGGCTCAGTGCTGTCTTTGCCGACCTATTTAACCTCATCTCAACAGCCTGTTTCTGCGCCCTCCTCTTTAGTCTGGAGTGATTCAAGGCAAATCCACCTTCCTAATGTGCACAGTAAAACCCCAATTTCATTTTGGGTTTCTAAGTACAGCATGACGTAAACGGGTTTTTGCTTGTGGATTCCCCTTGGCGTAGCTGCTGGTGGATGTAGGATAAGGAGTAGCTCCTGGGCCAGCGAAGGTCAGGCGGAGCTTTACGTCGTGTTTGCTGTGCAAGCTGGCAGCAAGGCCGGACTGCAAGGTGTGACGATGCTGTGCTTTGCTCCCTCTGTGCTGTGGTGGGGGCCTGGCAGAGGCTCTCCACACTCACTGCTTGTGTGTACGCAGCCTACTTACTTCTCCATTTTCGGAGGTGAGATGTATGCCAGGCAGGAATGAGAAAACCTTTAAGCCTACGCGCATGCTGCTGCGAGCAGCTGGGCTGAGGTGCACGGATTGAAACCTGCAGGTGCAGAAATGGGGGGAGAGTCTTCAGCTGCCTTCAGACTCCGTGCCTGCAGTCCTGCTCCTGCTTGCATCCTTGCGCTGCGCCGAGCTGTTAGCGTGTCCAGTGGGCACTGAGAAATGGCCCACGTACGCTGCTTGCTGCTCTGTTTATCCGCAGTTTAAGGAAAAGCTTGTGAGTAGCAGGCAGTGAATTCTGCTGACGGGCAAGGAAGAAGAGTGAGAGATTGTGTTACTTAGAAGAAAGGTCTCTTGTAGCTGCACTTCACAGCTCTGCAGGTACACCGGTGTAAGGGGCTGTAGTAAGTCTCCTGTGCTCCGTGAAGTTGTATCACATGAAGCTCACATGATGAGACTAGACTTTCTGGTAGAGGTCATTTGTCTGTTTTAAATTTTTTGCAATAATATTGGAACATATCTAGGCTGAGTTGTTGTTTTTTTTTTTTTNCCCTTCATAGATGCTCAGAAAGTGGAGATGCCGACCTGTCAGTTGTACCTGACAGTGCTGTTAGAAAAAATCTCTTCTTTTCTGCTATATACTGGCCTAGTTTCCTCACAGCAGCTGCACAGCAAGGCACCAGCAGTGCAATTCAAATCTAAATTTATGAATGTCTGTTAAAGTGTGAGCTGCACTCCTATGCACTGCTTGTTCTCAAACATGTTAAAGCAGTTAGAAAATAAAGGAGCTGATGGAAAGAAGGCACAGGAATGTAATAGTAGTGGAAAGCACATTTTCCCTTCTAGTGATCTAAGAAAAAAATGTGCTAAAAAATTCTGAAAGAGTGCTGAAAGGTTGATGCTATGGTACATGGCTTGGAAATTTTAGAAGGGGAATGTTTGTCCGTGAAGACATTGCCTGCTTCTCAGTCAGAAGAGTTGGTGAGCTTGATGACACCAACAAAACATAATCAATCCTGTATTCCTCGTGTAAACGGAATTATAGTTGAAATTGTCAATAACCCTGGATGTAAAGACAATGAAGGGCTTCGAGTCATTGAGGAGAAAAAGCTTTCTGAGTGCTTCTGAAAATCCCAACCGTTAACCATCACAATCCTTTTACTAATTGTTCCCGTGCAATAACTATAGCTGACCTGTTCTGGGAATAGCTATCATTCACCCTTTCTAAGGTGAATGCTGCAAGAGGGCCCCAGCTCAGAGCACATTTCCTCACGACCTCTCCTGTGGCAGTGTTATTTCCCTAAGTCAGCATTTATTCCTCAAAGCACTTTCTGTTTATAATGGCTTATAGCTCTCTAGCTCTCTCCTTCTCCCTGCTCTACAGTTTCCATGCACATTTTTTTTTCCTCTGTCATTGCTTGGTGCTATGTTTTTTGTTGTTGTTGTTGTTGCTGCTGTAAGGGCTGTAACAGCTGGATTTCCCCTTGCCTGTATCTTTCCACCTTAATGAGCATCACACTCTATTGGTTTTCCTGTACTATAGAGGTAATTGGCAGGTATTCTCCAGCCTTTTCTTAAATTATGCTGTCCTTAGCTATTTTGTTGTTGTTATTAATTATTGCTTTTTTTTTTTTCCTTATGGTAGCTTCCAAAGAGAAAAACAGGGTTTCAGTTGTGATAGGCATTGCACAAGGGGGAGGAGGGGGTGGGCACTAGGGGAGTGGGAGAGGGAGAGAATGTGTTTTGAAGAAACTGGAACTTGACTGACACAGGATCAAAGGATGAGAGGAAAGCCGGGACCTGGAGTGGTGGAGTTGCACTGGTCGGTGGTGCCTAGGAAATGTCCTGACACCTGATCGTGGCTTTTAACACTGTATGCTGATGCACAGCACTCCAGTCATTGAGGAGTTAAAGTAGAAGTAGTAATATGTGTTGGAGAGGAAAATACATTCCTACAGATGTCTTGCAGGGTGCGCTCATACACCTGGCAAAATAAGAAAATGAAGACAAGGCAATATTTACACTTCAACAATATTTTTTTCCTGCTTCGTTATTACTGTCTCGGTATCCATTCTTCACTTTCTATCTCACACTACCTATGATCACTGTACGGGTAAGAGCCTGCTGTGGACCAAGATCCCAAAGTGCTTGATGCTGAGTAAGCTCAGAGCAAAAACACAGTCCCTGCTCCAGAGAGCTCGTAATGTCATGGCACCACTGGGCAATAGTCAGGGGCTTCAGAAGAGGGTGAGCCTTTGGGGTAAGTGGGAGTGGGAAAAGCTCGCAGTAGTGAGGTCATGGAAAGGAACTGCAGGATTTAGATGGGCATGGGAGGGTTGTTTCTTAAAGATATGTTGCAAGTGACTTTGTAAGTAATATAGATGAGGCCTTGCTGTCTATAAGAACAAACAAGAAGGCAACCAACTAGCAATCGTTAGTGCCTACCAGGAAGGCAGTCGTGGGCGCTGTGAAGACGGGAGGAACCAGTGGGAAGGGTTTGTAGGTGGGAAATGCTGAACTCCACTTTAGTTGAGAAGGATTGCTAGGTATCTGTGAGGCACCACTGGGCTGTGATTTTGCTTGAATAAAGGAGATAGATTTGTCTATCTAGTTCAGACCAGAGTCATCAACAGAAATGATTGAAGTATTTGTGCATTTTGCAGACAAGATTGCCCAGAGATAGAGCATTGAGGGACATAGGGGACCACGAATAGCATCTCATGGTGACCTTCTTTTCACTTTTTCTTCCTTCCAGATGTGGAGAGAGAGATGAGCATCCTCCCAAAAATGTACTGAAGGAGCAGTTAAAGATTTAAAACAGAGAACTAGAAACGCTATTGTCCCCTGCTTTCTTTTTGTTTTCTTCATTTCTTTAAATTTGTTTCAGTTCTTCCTTGCCAGCTTACTACTTCTTCCAGGGGGTCCTGTTGCCTTCTGAATGCTGCAGCTTCTGAAGGCTTCTCTTTCCTTTCCTTGTGTCTCTTAGCTGCCATCTCTCCAGCACCTACCTCTTTCCAACCTCACTTTTCCTTCTTCGAATCACTTTCCAAGAGTTTTGGTTGTACCTTTTCCCTACTTGCAGATGGGGGAAGGTGAGGGGAGCTTTCTTTAAGAGGAAGAAATATCTGTGGGCAGGTACCTTAACTCTGAGCAGCCCAGGAAGCTGAATTTTCATTTGTGAGGTTCCTTAGCTCAACTGATAGAAGGCAGTTTGCCATTTAAGGGTGATACAGAGAGCTGTAGTCTTAAAATTTGAGTTAGAGATGTCAGCACTGGTTACCAGGGAAACTTCTAAAATTACCCTGGCAATGTCTCCTCTCAAATACTACATCAAATCTTCAGGAAATGGCACCAAGTGAACAGGCATAGATTAAGAAAGCATCACTGTGTAAGACTCCTGGATGCTGTATATACAAGTAAAAAAAAAAACATCCCTAAAATTCAAGGATGATACAGGGGCTCATCTCTAGGTCTGCAATACTAAATCAGGAAAGTAGCATGAAAGAAATAAAAAGCATTGATTCTGTAAAATTTCAGTGGGACAACAGTTTTAATAGGATTGTATTTGTTAACCTCAATTTTTGGTTTTATGGTTTTGTTTTTAAATACTAAGAAAAGAACAGTTGCTTCCAACAGCTAATTCACAAAAATTGTTAACTCGTCACTAGGAACTAACACATGAAGAGATGCTGTACTTTCCCACTCCCTAAACATCCAAACAAGTTAAGAGTATAGAAATATATTCATGCATATTCCAATGCATGCTGATCAGAAAGAGCATTTGGGGTTAGAACAAATTTCAGAAACCTGTAAAGAAACCCAAGAGTTCCAATTGCATGGAATAGGCTTTCTAGCTGAATACCGTACTGCCTTCTCTGGCTTAGTGAGTCTGAGCCACAGGCTACTGCAGATTGGGATAATATTTTGCTCACTTCATATTTTCCCTATCCTTGTTCTCTTCTTTTGGCTCTCTATTCTCTCTATTCATTGCTGTCAGAGGGTGGTCAAAAGTCATTTATTGTGCTAGATGGTCTTGGGTCTGAACTGCTGCAGCCAGGCTTAAGTCATGACAAACATCTGCCCTTCCTGGAGCTGCTGATCTACTGCTCCTTGGACGGACTGTCCTATTACCCTGTGCTTGTGTGCCCACCAGCCTGGTGGAAACTTATCCATGACTGGACTTAAGGTGCAAATTTCCTAAATGTTGCATGTCCAAGTTATGCGTATTTTGTTATTGACTTGACTGATACAAGTCTCTGCTATAAAATACGAGCTTTGCTAATGAGAAAGGTGTATATTCTGCATTATTAACTAAAATAAATGTTTGTATATAAGGCGACTTTGCTTTCAAAATGCATTACCTGGCCAGGTAAGCCACATATATTTATTATCTGGTAACAAATGTTGTTGGTTCAACCTCTTGATTCAGTAACGGATGGAGAGTTCATTTAAAAATTAACACATATTTACAAGGTCTTTTTGCATGGTGCTGACTGCAGCGTGTTGAGGTATTAACAGGCTAACTTTTACCACTTCCATGCAAGCGTTCTAAGACCATAACCTAAACATCTGAGGAATGTACACAGAAATAGGCTGCACATACATCTAGTGACAGATAGTTGGCTAACTTCAGAACTTGGGAATGTGCTGCTGTGAGAAGCTGACTGCTCTGCTGAAATCAAACCTTAAAGGGTGCAGGTAATTAATCACCATGTGATTAATCAAAAACTCATCGTTCTGGATGCTATGTGTGAAACAAAAAATGCCTTAAGTAGCAAGTTCCTGTGGGGTTGTAAGGACGTTACACTAGCTGCTGCAACATAGAGAACAGTGACACGGCTGGTTCAAAGAGGTGCATGGTTGCTCTGAATTACGATCCTGATGTAGATCAACTTCTATTTTAATTTCACCTCCACAAAGTTTTGTTCCTTTTGGTTTCAGTGTGACAGGATCTGCTGGCAAAGAGCACACATGTAAGCCTAGTCCTGCGAAGTTGGCAGGAGGAAGGCTCTGGAGGTGAATGGTGGGGTGCAGGGAGAGCCGCTTGTGGCTGTAGGAGCAGATTCAGGAGTATGTGGTGACCTTCTGGTATCATTTCTTTGTGCTTCCTATTGTTTCGCCTGGTATATGTTTTTTATTTTTGAGATGAGAAGCTGGTGTCCTGAAAACTTCAGCATTTTAGGTCATGTACGTGCTGAAGGGGTGTTCCAGTCTTGTTTTTCTGCAGCAGACAGCCACTAATGATACACCAGCTCCCTTCCTGAGGAGCAGAGCTGACAGATCAACAATTTGAAAAGCTGTGGGAACCTTTAATGAGATGTAGAGCAGCTCATCATGCCTCTGAACTCACCAAAGACTGCCATGCTGACAGCTAGTAGGGAAGGGGCAGGTCAACCACCTGTTTTTGGTGACCTAGTTGTACGCAGTGGTTTGCCGGATGGGAGTAGGCAGAGCTCCCAGCAGTGTGTGACCTGACTCCACACTTTCGTGACCTACCATTGCTTCATGGTGTCTCCTTGCTTAGGTGTGGGGCAAGGGCAATAACAGTGAAAAAATCCTTTTCCTCTGAGGAGCAAAGCTGCAATTCAGAGAGAAGTGAAGAATGTTTTTCCCTACCTGCCAAATAACCCTGCAGGAGATGTAGGGATGTTCAGCATCACGTGCATTTTCCTCACGCATAAACTATATTTTAGGCATAGTTATTTGCAGTACTCTGGTGTAGACAATAAACACACAAAGCTATTGTATGAAAACTTGCAGCTCTTAATTTAAATCTTGCATTTGCTCTTTAATCTTCACAAAGATGTGGACAAGGACAGAAAAAATATGGGTGAGTTTATTATAAGATATTCCTGTTTCTTTCGGGTAATGCTTAATGATCACTCAGTGACTGAGTTTACATATGTTAAATATTTATTTTTCTTCTGTAGAGCTGAATGGGGAAATGTGCTCACATTCCTGCCAGATAACTAATTGGGTAACTGTGGATGCTTAGGGTATTCTTGAAGCAGCAGTTTTATCTGCAGTGCTTGTCTCATTAAGGATTTTACTGTTTGTATTCCAGAAGTCATGAATTCTCCAGCTGGGGCTGGGGCTTTGATAAATTATCATTGTGTGCTTGAACCGTAACTTTATTACCGCTGAGTAATAAAAATTGTCATTTTGCATTTTCTTTGCACTTTCACAGCACAAATATCTGTTAATTTTCAGTGTTTGCAAAATCATGATTTTGTTGCAGTCAGTGGGTTTCTACTGGTTGATCTGGCTGCAGAAACAAGGCTGCAAATAAGCGGGATGTATGTGATTTCTTACTACTCTGTTTCTTTAACTTCTGTGCTCAGATTTCTGGTGGGAGAGTTTTCTTATCTCTGTTGTTGCTGTGTTTAAGCTATGACGACTCTTCTGGCAGGCAAAACTTTGCCTTGGCTTGTCTCTAGGAGAACAAAACTCAGGTGGTGAAGGGCCACCCCAGGAATCCTTTTTACCTCCTTTTGTTGGACTGGTCTGACACCAGCACCAATCTCCATTTCCCATCTCACCTGTCCCTGGCACAGCTCTGGGGAACACCTCTCATCTTGGCTGTGTTAACTTCTGCCACACGGTCCCCTCAGCTACGAAGGGCAACAGAACCAGCTTCTGAGGCGGTGCTGAGTGTTTTTCAGGGAAGGTAGACTTAGCCTGTAGTAGCTGATCCTGCTGGAGTTGTATTTAAGGCGCTCTCCATGTCCTGTCTGGACTTCCCCCTCCAGAGGAGTAGGGTTCCCTTCCAAGCCGCTTCCACCCACCTGCCCCCCCCAGTCATGATGCTGGGAGCTTCATTTGTTTCGCTGTACTCTGCTTTCCGCACTCTTTATTTTTTATGGGAATAGCTCTCCTCATTAACTATCTTCTCACAGCAGAACTGTGATATCTGTTTAGCCTGGGAGAAAGGGCCTGAGTTTGCATGAGGTAACGAGAGAAGCATCCCCTGGTCCAGGAGGGTCAGGGCTCAGTGAGTGAACCCCATGATTCTCCTTTCCAGAGAGCTCTTTCGTCTCCTGTTTGTTTTAAGTTCTGCTTCAGCTTCATTTCCAAACACCTTAACGCTTCCTTTTTTTCAGCTTTCAGGTGGAAAATAATATTCAGATAGCATACAAGTGCTAAATCTCACACTTGTTTCCAAAAAGACCTGAGATACTGAACTCTCCAGGGAAGATTTATTAGAACTGAACTGTGCATTATTCTCATGTTGTTCCCCTTATTTGTGCACTGTTTGCTGAACATTGTTGAATAGCCTGAATACCACGTTAAAATTAAAGCTAAAGTTGAGCCTTTAAAAGAATTTTCCCTAACAGGATTTTAAATACAGATAAATGCTACGTCATTTTTTTGTTTGTTTGGTTTATCTTAATTGTTTGCTTAGTTATGACTGGTTCTTTTTCTTGGTACATTAACAATATTTTTATACGAAGCGCCTTGAGGAGGCTTCATAGCCAAAATATTTGAAGTCACAAAGGGTCAAAGCTGCCGTTCTAAAAGCTCAGTTTGGCATTACACGAGTGAAACCCATAGTTAGTCATTTCTAAGGTCACAGCGTGGCAGGTTTACTCATCTCTTTGTAGCCCATGAGCAGTCTATTTAATGACTGCTGCTTTTATATGGAAGAAAAAAAAAGAATTCAAGCCAAATTCTTTGCCACTTTCATCTTTAAAAATATTTAATATTTATGCTATCAAAGTGAAAACTTCCTTAAGGTAATGACAACTGGAATCATTCAAAATATCCCTGCAAGAGGGAGGCTGTCAAACTGGCGGTCTGCTTTCAAGTACCGCTTGCTTCCTGCCTGCCCACCTCCCTCCTTCTCTCTTGATTTATCTTTCTTGTAGCTTTTAACTCATGCGGATCTCTCTCGTGACTCTGCCAGGTTTCTTACAAATTATTTTTACTAAGCAAATGTTATTTGTAGGGTGGATTTTTCCTTTCCTTTCCTTTTCCTTTTCCTTTTCCTTTTCCTTTTCCTTTTCCTTTTCCCTTTCCTTTTCCCTTTCCTTTTCCCTTTCCTTTTCCCTTTCCTTTTCCCTTTCCTTTTCCCTTTCCTTTTCCCTTTCCTTTTCCCTTTCCTTTTCCCTTTCCTTTTCCCTTTCCTTTTCCCTTTCCTTTTCCCTTTCCTTTTCCCTTTCCTTTTCCCTTTCCTTTTCCCTTTCCTTTTCCCTTTCCTTTTCCCTTTCCTTTTCCCTTTCCTTTTCCCTTTCCTTTTCCCTTTCCTTTTCCCTTTCCTTTTCCCTTTCCTTTTCCCTTTCCTTTTCCCTTTCCTTTTCCCTTTCCTTTTCCCTTTCCTTTTCCCTTTCCTTTTCCCTTTCCTTTTCCCTTTCCTTTTCCCTTTCCTTTTCCCTTTCCTTTTCCCTTTCCTTTTCCCTTTCCTTTTCCCTTTCCTTTTCCCTTTCCTTTTCCCTTTCCTTTTCCCTTTCCTTTTCCCTTTCCTTTTCCCTTTCCTTTTCCCTTTCCTTTTCCCTTTCCTNCCCTTTCCTTTCCCCTTTCCTTTCCCCTTCCCTTTTGCTGCAGCTAAAAAATTGTAATTTATCTGAGCCAGTGAAGTGCTCTGCACTGTCAGCCTTAAGTGCAAGGTTGTTCCTTTAGAACTACTTTCTCTTAGACGTATAGTAGCTTGTGTCCATCCACTTTCATATTTGTTTATGCAATATAAGAGCATATATGCTCTCAGTTTATCTATTTAAGAGCATCAAACATCTAACAAACCAAATCATTTGTCGTTGCTTTGATTAGTTTGTTAGATCATATTTAGTGTGGTAAGATATATATACAGGAAATCCAGCCTCAGTGTATTCTGTTTCAGCAATTTATACTGAATCAATGGTTTCTATAAATAATTTTAAAGCTAAAGTGCACATTCATGTATCTGCTGTTGTCAGCCAGTGTTTTTCAATGCCTAAATTATGAAATGGGCCTCACCATGCTTACAGGAAAGTCATGAGCTGTTTCTATGGAGGATTCTTTTGTCTTCAAATATTACATAAATTGTCTGAGCTTGAATAGTCAATTCATTTTGATAGAATCAGGTGAGTTCATGTTGATTTATTTATCTAAATGTAATGTTAACCTTGTATCCGTGGAACTGACAGATTTATATACAGAGGTGAATAGATACAGCAACATACCTGAAAAGGAACCACTATTAGATCAACATAATGTTGCATACTTGGAAAAAAAAAAAATTATAAAGAAAACCCTAGGAGCCCCTTCACAAAACATTTTAGGGCAGAGATCAAAACTGTCATCTGCTCTACCATGGTGTCTTGATGCAAACAAGGCCAGATTTACGGTAACTAATGCAATAATACAGCTGCAAATGAGCACAAGGAGCAACGTGATCATTTTTACTGTTTGAATAAACAAGAGAAATGCTAGTTTTGCTTTAACTAGTGAATACTTTATTTTTATATTTTATTTATTTATTTATTTATTTTTAGGATTTAAATCCTTTATTTGATAAAGTAGATGGATATCATGACAGGTTACATTAGAGAGAGTCCAACACACCAAAATGTTCAGCGCAACAGGTTCTAGCACGTTTGCACAACCTGGGCAGTAAGTGATGTTTCAGCTCCTGCAGTAGCATTGCTGTTGGAGCTCTGTTATTTTAAGGGTACAACCAAAACCAGTGGAGAGAGAGACCATCTTTTTAAGATTTTAGACCAAAGGATACAGAAATAGATGAGATCTAAGGCCCGACAGCTTGCGAGCTTTCTTCCCTATATCACCTTGCCTATCCCCAGTCTCTAAAATTTCATGTAGAAACAAAAAACAAGAACTGAAGAGCTCCACTGTGTTTTATAGTTAAGATGCAATTCAGACAAAAGTGTTCATGAGATGCTCTGACAGTTTTGATTGCCATAGGTGGGTTGTTCCTATGCAGAAGGCTGGAAGCCTATGAGCAGAATCGGACCCTCTGTCTTTAGAGATGTAATTGTACTTATTATCTAATTTCTGAAAACTAGGTTGTAATGATTCTACTCTGCAAAGTGAAAGTGGAAGGTATATTATAAAATCTCTGAATTGTGCTATTTCCAGGGAACCTGACATGTTGTCTAGTCCCACCATTGTAACACCTGTGTCCTAAAGCAAGTACATTTCCTAAATGTAATAGCTTTCATTTCCATTTTCTAGAAATATTCCCCATTTAAGATGCATGTTGTTTTTGGAAAAATGTCTTGTTTTATTTTGCATGGCTTTTGGAAACGGTAATGCATAGAGTAGATTAAATCCACTTCTTCCTCCTTTTTTATTTTAATGCTTGGTTAGGGCACATGAAAACCCCTGTACCATTGCTTAATGTGCTTGTTTGTTTCTAGAGAGGTCAGAAAGAAATATCTCTTTCTGCTCAAATTTTAGTGCTTTTTTTGTGTCCTGTGTATATTATCTCAAATGATGTCATACGTTTGTCATTCTGTTTTCTTGGCTTGTGCTCTTCCTGAAAGCAATGTTCTGTACTGCGTATTACTCTGTAATCTTCTTAAGTCACAATTTCACTTACACTGTAAATAGACATCTATTTGTGTAATTAATGATTTTGTTATTACAGGAAGAGTTATTTATTTATTAATTTATTTTAACTTGTCTTATACATAGACGTCAAACATCCCATCTTGGCTAGCCTGGAGCTAGCCCACATAATGTGTTTAAGAGTCTGCCTCTTATTGAAGACAAAGTTGAGACTTTCATGGAAGAAGCTACATTTTATACCTCATACTTAGGAGAAAAGTTCTTCTGAAAGTGGAAATCAAACAGCTGAGCAGCAGCGTTTGCCCAAGCCAGCCTCAGTGAGGGAGTATGAATTTGCCTTTCTCATTACTCTTATTCAGGAGTTAATCCTCAAATGTAATGTATGGACTGGTAATCTGCTAACTCTCCTCTTAAAAGTGTAGGAAAGTGTAAGATGCAGAGCTCACAAATGAATGGAAGGAGTGCAGATGGAATCAGCAACTGTGTCTTGGAAGAAATAGAAAAGACATGAAAGGGACTACAGAAAGGCAAAAGGTAATAAGACTAATGACCCTAAAAGGACCAGATTTGTTTTTTTTTTTTTTTCTTTTCTTTTTTGGTATTAAATTATACNCAGCTGAGCAGCAGCGTTTGCCCAAGCCAGCCTCAGTGAGGGAGTATGAATTTGCCTTTCTCATTACTCTTATTCAGGAGTTAATCCTCAAATGTAATGTATGGACTGGTAATCTGCTAACTCTCCTCTTAAAAGTGTAGGAAAGTGTAAGATGCAGAGCTCACAAATGAATGGAAGGAGTGCAGATGGAATCAGCAACTGTGTCTTGGAAGAAATAGAAAAGACATGAAAGGGACTACAGAAAGGCAAAAGGTAATAAGACTAATGACCCTAAAAGGACCAGATTTGTTTTTTTTTTTTTTTATTAAATTATACTAAATGCAAGAACACAACATTGGAAAAATTCACATCATCAGTATGTACTCATAATTAAGAAAGTATCTCTGAAGAGTAGTTTATATTTGTCTTTCACTCCTTGTGTCAATCCTTCCTTAACAAGAGAGCACTTTCTGCTGCTGGCAAATGAGCCTGCAGCATTTCAGTTCTTATTGGCATATGGATTTGCATCAAAGACAGAATCTGGCTATTTAGTAGAATAACCCAGCTAGGCTTGGTTTAAAAAAAATTGGTTTAAAAAAAATTATTTCCTCTTATTTAATAACCCACCTATGGCAATCAAAACTGTCAGAGCATCTCATGAACACTTTTGTCTGAATTGCATCTTAACTATAAAACACAGTGGAGCTCTTCCTCTTATTTAATAAGAAAAAATATCCCCAGCCTATGCCCCGAGCTTTCTTTTTTTTTTTTTTTCCTTAGCCATATCTAAAACAATCGAGAATATCTCTAAATTGAGGTGAGAAAACATGAAACTAATTCCAACTTTACTTTAAAACCGCTTATTGTTAGGCTTTAATTGAGGGTTTTAGCAGGATGGGAAACCTCTCCTTATTACCTTTGAACCAGAAATCAATACAGTTTCAGGAAATACAATTTTGAATTCCCTGCCTACTGCAAGGAAAATGTGTCTGTGGTTTTCTCTTGGATCAGCCATATAGCTGTTTGAAATACATGCACTCTTCAGTATGTTGATATTTGATTTCTTTAGGGGTACTGTATCTGGTTTTTTTTTTTTTACGTTATTATTATTAAAAAGGAATTACCTCCAAACCTTCATTATACTGAAAAACCAGAAACAGGGAGACGTCATACACTGAGGTAACCATACTCTTCTGTGACCCTATCTTGCCCTTCACAAAAGCAAGCTTAAGTTGGTTAGAACTGCTTGTGATTGCTCATCTTCTATAGTCATTACTTCCTGCATACACATAACAGAAGAAAAGTCTTGTGCCAAAGAAGATTAATGAAAATCTACATTACACTTCTTTCAAAGCATCTGCCTGCTTTGGAAGTCATGCACTGGCACACATACTAATTAGAGCAGAACACAGTGTGCCTTTTTTTTTTCTTTTGGGGAGGAAATTGAAAACCAAGAAGCTATTTTCTACCTATTTTTTTTTAAATGGTCACACCAGCTGTGCACATTAAAATCTCACATGCAACGTGTGTTGAGACTGCTGCAGGGGTTAAAATTATAATTCTACTTTCTCAGAAGAGGCACACTATAACAATCATCCTTGAAAAGGGAGAATTCTATTTTTCTACAAGTGAATCAGTCAAAACGATCACTGAATATATCTGCACACTGAAAGGACCCACTGATGCTATATACTAGCTGCTGGATAAGGGGGAAAACAGATGGAATATTATGACTAATTTTTATAGTGTGAATAAAACACAGGTAATGATATGCCTATTAACACAGAGTGCTGTTGAGGAATTTGATGAAATTGTGGAATTAAATGTGTGGTACTACTTGCTCATCCTAAACTGATTTTCCTTTCCCATTGGAAGACCAGTGGCATTGATGAGAAAGCGAAGTTGTTAAACCAGCGCAGATGTTGCTCTGGGACAACCCCTCCCTGTCCCTGTGCAATCACGGTGGTCTTGAGTCCTCCTCAGAGGCAGGGAGGAAGGAATACCTTAGCCATGTGCATGATCCTTGTCTCATCTGCAGGGGAAGACTGTCCCTTGCCTTCCAGGCAGTGCCCTTGGCAGTGGGAAATCCCATTGCTACGGGACCGGGACCCAGAGGCGCAGGGGCTGCGAGTTACTGCGATGGAGCACTGCAGTCACGCAGGGCAAGGCAGCAGAGTTCCTCTCAACTGAGGAGAGTGCCCAGCGGTCCTGTCGGGTATTAATGGCCAAGGGTCATCAAAGAAGTAATTGCACATGGTCAAGAAGAAAGGGCTGATACTAGGCAGTCAGTTCAGGGTAGGATTTCTGGGGAAAAACAAAACACTGTGTTTATATATTAAAAAAAAAAAAAAATTGTAACATAATGGCACTCCTAGGTATCCACTTCCTTGAGATGGATGTGCTTGGAAGAAAAAAAACTTTACAGAGCTCTTCATCTACTGTGCTTTGTGGCAGAATAACATCCTTCAGTCTGACAAATTTTTGCCATCAAAAGTCTATGAAATTCAAAGAAATGTGTTCTTTATACATTATTCAGTGTAGCTTTCCAATTGCATGCTTTGTAAATAGAATTTCTAAAGGTTTTGAAATGATGAGAAGATGGGCTGGCCAATTTTCATTTAGAAGACAGAATTTTCAGCAGAACTCAAAATAATACTCCAGTGGTACAGAAAAACAGTGAGCGGCCAAGGAACACAATCACCCATTTTTTCTAAGTGTGTGGCTACAGGAAAAGACCTCTCAGTCAGTGAAATGTAGTTTGAGAGAAGAATCTGAGTATATTAGCTGTGTGGCTCCAATTTTGTATGTAAATTGGCTTCCCACACCCTCTCAGTATTAGTGCTTCGCTGACAAGCAAAGAATGTAATTCTGTTTTGAGCTTTTTATCTGATGATGAGTCTTTGTGCTCACTGCTCCCGAACTTGTCACCACTGTGGTGAGATCAATTGCACCACAAGTGCTCCAAGTCAGAAGATTAACATTTATTCATTATAATTCCTTATTTTCTCCATTAATATTTTTAAAGCAACTCCCTAAGGTTTTGGATTCCCCTTAGGGTTAAAGCTTATTTTCAAGGACTTTGTTTCAGTAAATTGTAGAAATATTTGCTTAACATTAACAATCTGGGGAGGTGCAGGGGGTGGAGCAGAGGGTTATTGCTTTTCTCCAATTCTATTGATCTTGGGGACCTCAGGGAGACATGCAGGTGGTGTTACCCAACAGCAAACTGACCACGAAGATTTTAGGTTAAAATTTAGGTTTAGATTTTAGCTGGAATTGGTTTCACCACAAAATTCATGACCTAGTTATCTATTGTTGGATCCAGAAAATAAAACCCTGAGGGCTTGGATTGTCTATCTTACTGATGTCTGAGAAACATCAATATTGATAGTTACAAATAAATTGGAGGGGAGAGGAGAAAATGCCATAAAATGACCAAAAAAAAAAAAAATTGAGATAGAACAGATACTGGCTTGAGAGCAGGTGAATATCCACTTGCCCTGAGTATGTTTAGATTGGAGATTAGCATTTTCTTAATGATTAAAAAAACAGGCTTGCAAGCGGTTTCGTAATGGGAGTAGCAATACCAAACTACCCAACAGATGCTGAAATGGCTAATGATGAATTTACAATGGAAAGATTATGGCATCGCTTGCACGTGCAGGCGTCTTAGGCTCAGGGACCCCAAAGAGCCCTTTTAGGTTTCCATCAGCTTCCAGCCTCTGGATCTCAAGCACATGTCAAAAGCAAAGGTATATGCTGGAGGAGGCAGATGCCAAATTTCGGTACTTTGGTATTTTCAGAGTTAAGGTTCTATCACAAACTGTCAGCTGTCCTACAGAAAAAGTAGAAAAAAGGAAAACTTTTTTTTTCCTTTCCCAGAAGAGCTGATGCAGGAAGCTTAAAATGATGCTAAAACCGTTTCTAACTTTCTGCATTTGATTTTTGTTTCCTCAGCTGCCATTTCCCTCCAATACAAATGAGCTACCCCCGGCAACCCTGCTGTTAACCAGCACATTCTTGCAGGATGAAAACAGGCCTAAGAAGAGTGACAGCTGGATGGTACACATTCAGGTGTAAGTTCAGTGTTTCTTTTAATAGTGTTCAAGAGTCTGAAGAAAGAAGCTACATTGACAGGGACATCTTAATAGCAGTATCTTTGGTTGCTGGAATATTTGCATGGGTTTGCAGACAACCGTGGCTTCAGGATAAAACAATAAGATTTTCCTGTGTTTAGGAAGACACTCTTTAGGATGGGGTGAGACTCCCTCCTTGCCCCCCTGTGTGTTGTCATGAGACACGACAAAGTTTATGGATATAAACACATACACCACCACAGGGATGAAGTAGCTCCTCCTTAGATTCACGCACCTTGGGACTGATTCTGAGCAAGAAAATCCTGCTTTGCTCTAACTGCCTCTTTGGACTATGCACTGTTTTTCAATGTGCACTATTTATGATAAAAATGAATAAAAAATTTGTGGAAGTGGACCTGATGAACAATCTTCTCTCAGCATCAGGAAACAGTATCCTATCACAGCAGGTACACCCTTCTGAGAGCGTACCGGGACTTCAAAAACTGATATTATCTCCTGCATTAAACTTTCCCATTGCAGTGGGGAAAGGAATACAAATTCTCTGTAGTTTCAACATTTAAATACAACAAAAATGTCTGATAAGAAGCAAGCAGAGAAACCGTTCAGTGGAACTAAGCCTGGTGTGGACTGTAGATAATGTTAATACTGTGTATTAGGTTGTTTTCTCATCTCTGCCCTCTTTTTATTTTGATGACTATCAACAAATTCCTACTACTTCATTGTGTCTTGTAGCGAGTTGTGTATTAAACTGGTTCAATTTATCACGTCCGATGTAACAAGAAGGCTTGAAATACAGCTGAATTCCAATTTTGAGATCATGAAGGTATACAAAATGAATTCCTCTCTAAAATTCTTTTTTTTTTTCTCCTCCTTCAGTTCCTTCTGGTGCTGGGGATGAGAGCAGACAGATGCCAAGCCATAGGTGATACAGGACCTATTTCTCAATGAATATTTTATCTTGCAAACCAAACAGCTTTAGGGCAACTGAGGTTTGGGCACCACAGGTTGCTGAGAGCTGCCCAGGATGAGCAGTGCCCACGTCTGTGGCCACACTTTGCCAGGTATACACCTGTTTTCAGAACAGCCTGAGGTTGCTGCAACGCAGAAACAAGCATGTTTGCTAAAAGCTGCTCCAATGTGTCATGCAAAGACAGTCTTGAATTAGGCAAATCTGAAGAACTTAGGGCTGTAAACCTGCAGGAGGCTGCTTAGGATAACAAGTAAATCCAGATTTAAATGTTTAAACTTTTAAGTATCTGAACTCTAGTGCATAAATTTGAAGCCCTGAAAATACGTTTGTCAGTTTGCATATAAAGGGAGGTAATGCAGTTATACCATAGCATTTCCTTTGTACTTTCAGTGCAGTATTTTACTTCTGTCAAAATCATTTTCTGGGCCTTTTAATGTGTTTGTTGAATTGTATATTATTTGCACAAATTGCTACTGGTGTCCTCACTAGAAAGGTGATCTGTAAGGAAGAAAAGTGCTCTTTTAGTTTCTGCATAATATTTGAAGAATGCTTAAAAAAGAAAAGTCTGTAGCATTAGTAAAAATATGGTTTTAACTTTGTGATAGCAGGAATACCTCAAGCTTCCTTAGAAAATGCTGAGAGCATATCTGCAGAAGTGTTACCATAGATGCATCTTTGTCTTTCATACTAGGCAGTTGTCGTTGGAGACAACTGGCTGAGGTAGCACTCTTCGTTGGGAACACAATGTTTGGATGAACCTTTAGTTTGTCTTGTGTCCTGTCATGCACGCAGTAGACTTAAATGAGAATGAGCTGATCCGGCTGGGGCTAAGAGCAGCACCATGGTCACAAGTGTGATTCCACTCTAGACATGGATGTTGCTGTTCAGCTTCAAGTTTGCCCTCAAATTCTCACATTTTCTAGTGTGTGAGTAAGAGAGCAATGTAGGCTTAAACTATTATCTACTGGGGCTTTTTAACAGTGGGGTTAACGCTGTTGTAAGGCTTGAAACAGAGAGACCTCTTAGTGTAGTCAGAAAAATGCAAGGACTGAAAAAGCCCCGTCCCTTCTGGTCCAATAAAATGGTGCTTTGTCTGGAAGAAGGTGTAAAATCACTTCCTATTTATCCACCTGCCTGCTGAGAATAAATTAACTTAAAGTGGTGCTTAATGGCACCTACTAAACCATCAGATTAATTAAACAGCCTTATAACATGTACTTTGTGGGCCATGAACACTTACGACACTGTACATGTTTATAATACATGTTTGTATTATACATGTTTATCACTGTACATGATATATAATAATAAATTTTATTTTATTTTTTTTGGTTGGAAACAGCCCCCAGAGTGTTCTTGGCTATATATATATGCATATGTGTGGGTATCTTTTCACAAAGCTAGAGATGGCAAAAGAACTCCTGCCTTCAGACATTGACAGCTGAGGAAGCCTGGAACTGCCCATTAATTTGGCCATTACAAATTTCATCCTGAATTTTCTCTCTTTTTTAAGGGAATTGCAGGGATAAAGTAAAAGAGGGGTGAAAGGCTGGCTTATGGTGGAAATAGTAAGGGGTCTACTTACAACAATTTAAGCAAGAAAAAAAATCTAACTGAATGCAGTGGTAAAATATGTTTAAAACTATTGGTGAAAATTAATACTGATTCTTTGCTTAACAGTTTCTCTTGGCATGAAATTCTCTGAATATTTCATAGATGCTAAGGAGTGCATTCTATTGATGCAGGTAGAAAGTGCTGTTCTGCTGGAATGCCAGAGGAGCAGAGAACAATAGCCAGGTCTCACGATTCACGGTCCCATATTTACTTTAATGCTCTCTTTCTTCTTGCATGCCAGAGTGAAATTGGTGCTGCTCTAAATGCATAAGAAAAATTAGATTTGTGACTGGAAGGGAAAGCTCAGTGGAGTATTGTGCTAACATGGATGGACCAGGTAACAATCTACATTCATACAGAAATGTTTTCAGGGATCCACTTCCCCATTTTAAAAGACATTTTAAATGGAACTGGCAAACCTGCTTTATGTAAAGCTTTTAATTTACTTTTACTCTCCTTACAAATCTATATTTGAAAACTCCTTTTTTTCTTTTTTGGTAAAGATGATATGCATATGCATGTTTTTAGACTTCTTGTAGTACAAATCCCCTTGGTGCTTCCTTTTAGACATTTCAGTAACATTCCTGGCTGTAGATGCAACTCTGACAAAAACCTGAGTGGTGCACCTACCTTTTGTCTCTGTGGCCACAGCTCTTCTGGCAACTTGAATTGGTTTTCCTGCTTCTTTGCTTCCTACAAGTTCCACAAGTGATCAAAAAGTCATTTTCTTGTTTTTTCTTTTTTTTTTTTAAACAGTTATTTGCAACTAATGTGTTATTTTTTCACTCTCTTCTTAAATGTACCACAATTTCCTTTGAAAGTAAGTTGACTACAGACTGTAGAACTGGACCCCATCCTTCCATTCTCTCATCCAGTGAACTGGTAGCGTATTCCTATCAAAGAGCATGACAGTCTTGTGCTGTTGGTCTGAGTTCAGAAAGGAAGTCCAGGTTAGCTTAAGAAATGCAAAATCATGAAGTGAGAAGGGCCAGTGCTTTCTGTCTGCATGGGCACAATCATTTTCATAAACAAATGATTCTGAGTCAGTATCAGATTACAGAAAGAAAACTTCAGCCAAAACAAGTGTGCTCAGATGCTTGTTGGTGCCAACATAACCAAACCGTTTCAGAGGTAGTGTCTTGCATTCCTAGAGATAACACAGCCATTCCTACAAATGCTTGAAATTCAGTCCCTGGAGCATGGCTGAAGTCTACTGGATAAAGGAAATAGCAAGTCTGATCTTGCTATTTTGAAATGCTTGTTTTGAAAGAAAGAAAAGAGAAGAAATACTCATTACTGATTAGAAGTTATTGAAAGCAAGGGCCAGGATCCCATGCAAGTGGCAAGCTGAATTAGTGACCAGATTTTCATCAAAAGGATTTGGATCGTTTTGAAGTGGGATACATGAACATGTACTTGGGCTGAAATAAGCATCTAAAGCTTTGTATTAAATAACTACTCAGCTGCAATTACTCAGTCAGTCCTGCCCACCCTAAACTCCTTCCACTGGCTTGGATCCCCAAAAGTGGAGCATTGGGAACTCAGTGAAAAATACATTTTTTCTGTGTATGTTTTTAAAAAATTATTAACTTTTCAGAAATGATGAGTGACTGAATTCACACTAATTGTCTGTTACACTGTAACTTGCATTTATAGATTCCTACTCTGATACAAAAGCTGATAGTATTTTTCCTTCAGCTGGTTAATGTATTCAGAGTTTTTTAACTATGGCTGGAAGTGATGAAAACATGTCATTTTTCTGACATGTATTCTCAACCAAGATCTCTTTACTTGTCTTTTGCAAGTACAATAGACTGTCTATAATAATATCTCAGCTCTAGCAGTGGTATTTTTGAAGCTGATGCTCATGTTAGTCATCATCTCTTGCTCATATTAGTAATCCTTAGATATACCAATATCTCATTGAAGGCACTGAGATTTTTCATGGCATAGGTACTCTGACATGAATTGGAGCTGCATTATCCAGTCCTTTGTGTTGAGATCTATGCACCAGACAGAATGAAAGAACTCCAAGAGAAGGTAGCAAAAAGAAATTGCAAAATTTATCTAAAACGTATTTTGTAGGTAGCATTCATGGTGCATTTGGGAATGGATGCCATATGAACCCCAGCTTCTCTGGGTTTTGACACAGCAAAAGACATTTGTTCTGGGCCATGAATGTATTTTTGTCTTTTTTTTTTTTTCTTTTTCTTTATCAGGAAATAGATTCTTGTTCTTCTATTTGAGTTTGTTTTGTTTAAATTTAAATGGAAAAAGAAAAACCACTGTAACTTCTCAGAAATTATTGTTCAAGGTATGATTTAAAAAAAAACAAACCCTTACTTTATGATTGTATAGCTGTTCATAGGAACAGCTATAATAATTTAGAAAATTATTTACATAATTTAGAAATGATGCTGTATTTAGAACACTACTTTGGCATTGTGGATGAGTAAAATGTATACATAAAGAGCTACAGAGGTATGGCTACGTACACTAGCATACAGGATGACCAGTGTATAGAAACAAACATGGTTGTAGTGCTAGGCATCCTTGCCCTTAAGTTTTACAGCCCACACCATTGCGCTCAGGTGGATTGTCCCCATCCCTTGAAGATGCCCCGGGACCTTGTTCTGCAAACACTGCTGAGCAGCGTTCAATGCTGAGCTCCCGCGGCTCCGGCAGCACAGCCCTCCATCCAAACCTGCAGCGCAACACCCGCGTGCCCGCTTAGAGTACCCCAGGTACGTGAATTCTGAGGTGTTGGTGAAATGCTTGCAGGTGCTGCAGAAAGAAAAGATACTGCAGCAGCAGGCACAGCTGTTTTGGAGATCTTTTTCGGGCCCATGTAGCATCAGGACAGTTGTCGTGGTTACGGCTGTTAGATGCTTAGCCCCTGTGTTTTCAATGATTTGCCATGCTTGCTGCAAATAGTGCTGTGTGTGACGTACGTGGAAGGGAAGTAGCTTGGTGCCTGTATGGTAGACTGATTATTTCAGGTGTTGTCATGTGAT
The DNA here is from genome assembly GCA_013399475.1 of Chauna torquata. Taxonomy (NCBI): domain Eukaryota; kingdom Metazoa; phylum Chordata; class Aves; order Anseriformes; family Anhimidae; genus Chauna; species Chauna torquata. Next base: position 471,022 of record VXAL01009867.1, read on the forward strand.
CTTTATCCTGTGAGCACGGATTTACATATCTACAGAAACAGCAATGACAAATTATTTTCTAGAAATATTCATCTTCTAGCTGAGACCACATTGAAATGATTCAAGGCATTTAAAATAGTTTTCTTTTTTTTTTTTTTTTGATTTTTTTTTTTTAGAAAGTAAGCTGATATAATGGAGAGGATTCACTGCAGAGCTGCAAAAGTGATTTGAGGTTTGGAAAACCTGCCATGTATTTAGAGGCTTAATTAGTTCACTCTTCTTTAAAAGAAAATTAAGAAGTGATATGATTAGCCTACAAATGCTTATTTTGTTATTTCTAGTGGCATACAGCTTCTTTCTCTCTCACACAAAAGTGTAAAAATATCAGCCAAACTGCTCTGTGCCTAAAAAATAAGAAACAATTTTTCCAATCAGACAGATAACTGGCCAAAAGCAGAATGGATACTTGAAATCTTTAAATCTTTAAAAGACCATTGACTTCCTAGAAGGAGGAACTTAGCTCAGCCAAAGCTTGATCTGGGTTAAACAAAATTCACCACCAAGGATATCCAAATGATAAGTCTGAAGGAGGAGGTACGATGGGAACGGTTCTTTCTGCCCTTGTAATCTGCGAATGCGTATAAGAGAGACAGGTAGGTGGCAGTGAACAGAGCTTATGTGGAACAGTCCCCATTTTACAGTCTACTAAGGACTTCAAGGCCAAAGTCAGTTCCATAATAACGGCAATTAAAACCTCGCTAGCTATCTTTTCAGGTTAAGCTTCTGAGTTAATCATGCAAAGGTCATTATTAATACCACTCAAGCATAGCAGAACACATAAAACCAGCTCTATACCACCTCTGACAAAAATGGATGGCAAGTCTCATCTTTCTCCCTTGTCAATTAGAAAGTTACATTTTTTTTTGTTGTTGTTCATTTGTTTGTTTGTTAAACTGCATAGATTATTTTTTTTAAAAAATTAGTGGTTACTTTAGAAATACAAACCCCATTCCTACATATCTAAAATATTTTACTGGAGTTTTAGGTGTACAAATAGGGTTTACTTGAGATTGTATCAATGAAGCTATACCTTTCTTTTAGCTTAAAAGAAAAAAAATGCTATCACTAAGTTCATCTTTTTTGTTTACTTCAGAAAAGTACATAAATACTGAAGTGAGATACATGTATGACAAAATTTGCAGGCAGGCAAAGAAATCAGTTTTGGAAACATGCTGCATAGAATGGGTAGATACATTATGGCTGTAGTAGAATAGCATACAATATGATTGATAAAAAAAGGAAACCAATTTTACCTCTGTTTTGAAGTACAAATATTGCAATCTTATTTATAGAGTTGCCATGCACTATTCCATGCAGTTTACAAAATACTTGATGAAAAGAAATATTTTTCTCATTTGTTGTAGAGGTGTTTCTATTCAGATACGTAGCAAAAGTTCTAATTATTAAACCTTTCTTCTTCTCTTTGCTTATGCTTCCATTTTATAATTTTATATCCCTAGGTAGCCCTTTTCCTCCACCTTTTCTCCCTAATTACGAAGCAGACACTGTCTGAATCTTTGTTATTAGTGCAGGACCTGTGTTGGCAGAGGCTGAGTCTTTTGCAGAGGATGATCTCTCTGCTGTGTCTCCACAAGGAACGTGCTGCCAATTATTTTTGGGGAAGAGCTGACTTACAGTAAACAGATCTCTTTTAATGGTGACAGACTTAGCTAAGGCGAGCAAAATAATAAATCTTATAGAAAGAGGGAGCTGACTGAATTAGTGAAGTAGAAATCAATCCTGCCAGGTACTAAGAAATTTGGTGACAAAGTGAAAATCTCCAAACCCTGGAAGGTTTTACCTATCTCTTGAATAATACTATTTTGCATTTTTAGAACATTTCATGTCTTCAAGAAACAGAGCAGATGTTTCTTAATTCTTCTAATGGTTCTGTGGAGCAGGTGAGCATTATCTCAGCTTTACAGATGGGCAAAGGAGTACAAAGAGGTGGAATGATTTGGCTCAGATCATGGTGTGAATCAATGTCAGAACCAGGAATAGGATCAAGAAGTGCTTGGGAGTGCATGCCCATGCTGAAACCACTCAACCACACTGCACCCGACATAAGAAATGGAAATTAATTATTAATATTCCTGTTTCTAAAGGAAGATTTTGGATTTTAGAAAAATTAAATATTTATTTCATTATGTATGACTTCATAGGCCTATAATTTATACCAGATAGATTTATTGGCTTTATTTCCCCATGATAATTATGTAGTCCTTGTTGATCTAATGGCCTTGTCATTTTTAGTAATGTATCCATCTGCCCAAAGAAACAGCATTATTTGCCTGCTATTTGGTTAGGAACGAGGTAGAACAGTATGCTCACAAAAATTACACTGAGCTTCAGTATTAAAATGAAGGGGTTTTCCTTCTCCTAAATGCACATTAAATATACTAAATTAATTTGCAACTACTTTAATTTTCTAAGCAAATTTAATCCTCTGATATTTATCAGGCTGGCAGCATTGCAGTCCTCTATTTACTTAAAATATTGACTATATAAACTGCTGATGTACAGCAATGACACCAGCAGATTGCAGAGAGTTTACAAACATTAGTCAGTCTGCCTTTAGCAGGAGAAAGAAAGTATCCACTGCCTGTGACTGGGTGACCATTCAGACCTAATTTCAGGGTATTGTGTTTGATACAGATTGGGAGAGAAGATAAAGGCCTAAGACAAAGGCCTAAGACAACGACAAGTAAGACAGGTTTTCCCTTAGTCCCAGCAATGTCCTTCTGCTTCAGAAACTCATGAATTACTTTACTGTTAATAATACGATATTGAAGCCTCTGCAGCCATGGCATCACTGTAAATGTAAGCTGAATTTTCCAGTCTTTTTGTCCAGTCAGCCTCAAAATTCATTTCTTTCCCTGATTTGATTTTCTGTCAAGACATCCCTTCCCAGAGCCATATGACTCCTATTCTGCTTGTGCAGAAATGCATCTCAGTCTCCTCGCCCAGCACATCTAAGACTCCTCTTGTTTCACAGGTCAGTCTTGGTCCCTCCCATTTCTTCTGGGTGAAAACTGGGTTAAACTGCATTTTCTTTTGTATAAATAGTAAATAGGAAACTGGGGAAACTGTGACATGCGCATTGAACATAAAAACCCTAAAAAGCATGCTGACATTTTCCGCAAATCAACATTGCATTTGCAGCTTAAATAGTAATAAAAATATTAACCATTGTTATGCTTCATTCCTGCACAATTATGCTCACAATAAATACAGAGAGTCTTACAGGTGCATTCAGCCAGATAGTAAAAAGGAGAGCACTGCCAGATATTTTAAAATAAACGTGTCCTTTAAAGGTTAAGTACAAATGAAATGATGTAGCCTTCTGTTCAATTACATTACTGTTTTAAAGACAGCGTTACTGTTACATAATTCAAGCCAAATAATACCTTAGACAAAAACAAGGATCAAGGGAGAGGGAAACAGTGACACAGAAGAATCTGGACCCCATGTATGTATAGGAAAAAAGACAAGGGCATCAGAATGGTTGAATGGACCAGATTGTGAATGGACATATTAGTTCTGACCCTGCTTTTACTGCTGCTTTCTTTTGGGGCCCTGAATCAGAGTATTAGTCCATGTCCACACTCATCCCCTGCCCCTGCTCTCCAAATTTCTGCTTAGCATTGCAATGATCAGAGCTATCAAAGTCAGAGCTTCTCATCTCTTTCCCTCCCTTGACCTCACCTTCCTCATCCTGTACCTCTCCAGGCAGCCCACGCACACTCATGAGAAAGAATTTGGCCAGTACGCTACCAAAAAGGGAAGACCTCAAAAGGGAGGCAAGGCATGCAGACTGCTAAGAACCACCTGTCCAGGCTACCCAGGGTGCAGGCAGATTAATGACACTATTTATTGTTGCAATGGATGCAACTGACTCTTTGCCACAGTGCTCGATGGGGACAAGATGCCTGCTACAGGGGTGAGCGGTAAGGATAAGGTTTTCTTCAGCTATTAAGTGGAAGGGGGATAACAAAGCAAAAAGACTGGAGAAAGGCAAGTGTTTATGGTAGTCAGTATTTCTTCACTTTTCATGATCTTCTATTTCTCTTATAATGGGGAAGGTAGTTTTTTTCTTTTGTACTGTATTTTGAAGGCCATCTTACTGTAACTGGTTTGACAATCATATCTTTCTCATTTATGGTGCAATTTGATTGAGAGTAAGTCAGGGGATTGGCAACTGGTTAATTTGTTTTTCCCAGAATAAATATTTCTATTTAAGACAAGACCCCTATTCCCAAATAATCTGATAGATGTTTTGTACAGAATTCTAAAAGGGTGATACACTGCAGCATTATTATTTGAATAACATTGTTCTTTTGTTTTGCATCAATTTCACTTTTAAGATGATGGTTTTCTTTCTTCCTCCTCTGCCAGTTGTATCTCTAACTTTTATCAACATTATTCAAGCACTGTAGAATCACAGTTTGTGTATTAGGAACTCTTATATAGGCTCTTGACAATTTCTCTTCTTACCAACTACCCAAAAACCTATTACCTGCTATGCAGAAACAATTTCCATGTACTACAAATGGGACATTTCAGGAATTCTTTTCAATGGTTGCTGCTTTTGCATTGTTGACTGTAGCCATTCACTTACAGGATATCTTATTTATTTTTATAATGAAGGGATTCTGGCACTTCCTATGTCATTAATAAGCATAATCTCTGTATAAACACACTTTCCCCAACACTTGGCACACTACTGCCTTCCTCTACTGAGTCTCAAAGCCAAAACCAGCAGAGTTTGTAGTGATGTAAAAGCAAAAGGGTAGTTTGCAATGACCTTCTCCAAAACTTGGCCAGGAGTTGATGCAAAAAAGTCCATGAAACATTCTCTCTGCAGTAGAATAAGAACCTGTCAGGAAGCCTAATGCATCTCTACCTTCCCTGCAATGTCCAAAGGCAGAAGAGAGTGAGAACGTGGAAAACAGCTATCCTAAAAAGCATTCTTCTTCAGGGGGAAAAAAATAAAATCACAGAACAGGCAGCAGCAGTTTGCATATTAGTGTGGCTTTGCAGTTTGTCTGCTCTTTAGGTGCTCTCAATTGGATATACTTCATGAGAGGCAGTTGCTGTGGAGGTGGGTTGAAGGGCAGGGGAAACGGGTTCGTGGGCAGGAAATCAATAATGGTGCAATTCCTGGGATGAGGTAGCAGATCCTGCAGCCACTTGCAAGTCCATTACTCATATCAGGTCAGGTGTCTATGATTTGCAGGGTACTGCCTGCATTATAAAGGCCGTGTTCTTCATACCCCCTGTACACCCTCACAAGATGCTTGTAATTAAAGAAGTAACACAGCTACACAGAAATACTAGTTCCTGATATTTTTGTAGAGCACCCAGCAATTTTTTAACTAGAGGGATATGATACATGACTATCATCTCTTCAAAGATTAAACGTGTCCCTTTCACATGACAATATTTTGTACGCAAATATTAGAAAGCTTTTCTCTAATCGTTGAGTAAACATTCTGCTTAGAAATAGTTTCAAGATTCTTCACAATGAATCCAGTCAGCTACGTCATGTAAATATGCTGGAGGGGCTGGTGATTGAATAAACAAAAGTATAAGTTGCACTTGAGCTACTGAGGAAGGAGAAGCAGAACAGGTATGTTTGTGTCTACGCTTATTACTAAAGGATGAAAGGCTGAAGAAGAACTTTAAATTGATACTGAAAAGACATTAGACTGCAGAATTCTGATGCACAAATATTCAGCAGAACAAGAAACCTCAAGTGATAGCTAAAGGCACTAGGCCAGAAGACTGAAATGTAAAGTTTATTCACAGTGGAGAGAAAAATATTTATTCCTTGTTTTCTATTCCAAACAGATTTCTTTCTGATGCTGTAATCTCATGCTGCTCTTTATCTCAACCTGTGACTTTGCTTATTTCTCCTTCCCTTCTAAAAATCACTGCAGCTGGTGGTGCATGTACCTAACCTTTCTGCTAGAATGGTGCCAAACAGGGAGCATCTTCCCATCAAATACCTGAACTGGTGAATTCCCACAGTTAAATGCCACCACTTCGAACACAGAAAATTGAAGCAAATAGAATGAAATTTCAAAGGTACTCAGGACCAACGTAGCATGGCACCGAGCTGTGTACTCACACAGAGAGCTGTTGGCTTTAGACATGCTAAATGAAAGATGTTTTACATTTGGATCAAAATAAGAAAGATTCTCTGGATTCTTTTGCCTGAACAAAAGGCAAAGAATATAGCAGCCACTGTTCCTGTAGTAAGGATTTCATAAAACGGAAAGGCTGTATTTTCTCACTCCTATTCATTTAGCATACAGCATTCAGGTAGTGATACTCACTGTCATCTTTTTCACTTAACTACAATGGGCTGCTTGGGGTGCCAGTTACAGAGCAGAAGCAGCCACAGTAGTTCTCACCACCTTTCCAGATCAATGTAAAGTGGTTTCTGCTCCCTCACTAGGAGCTGATGCAGCTGTTTCCTTGAGTTGGAAAACAGAAGCATTGTATGAACTCGGGATTTCTCCTTCTGGGGGATGCCCTAGGCTGTGCTTTTGCTAACAGTTAAATTTCAAAAATGTTGTTAATTGTAAAAAACGAAAAAAATAGACCATTTTGTCTTTTGGGGAAGTGTAATGGAAGGCGATAGTGCAGGAAAGAAAGATGCAAGATCAAAATTGGAGGCTCTGAATTTTTGAAATAGCTCTCTTCAAGATGATTATACAAGAATAGAACAGAAAAATAATACCATGTGGACACAGAGCAGAAAGAAATCGTGGAATACTATTTTTTACTGTCATCTCTCTAAGAAACTGCCAAGCAGCTTCCTCTGATTTATTATATTTATTAGCTTTTAGCCATTAAATAGTATTGCAGGTAACATTTACTCTTTTTTTCCTCATACTTCCAATTATCGTTTCCAAGTCATGTGTTCAGAGTTTTAAACAACAGGGAAATTCTTATGTCTATGTGAAAACCTTTTTCCTCATCCTTGTCTAGCTGCAAATACTGATTTTTTGTCTTTTTTTTTTTTATCTAATATAATACAGCCCACATAGTATGATACTTGGAAGATAGACGTGGGTGTTTTTTTCAAAGTGGTCTCTCACTTTTTTTTTTTAAACATTAATTCTTCTCTTTTAAGGTGGAAAAGAATACACCTAGGCAGAAGAGACAATTCTCACTCTTTCCGCCACTACTGGTGAAACAAGCCTGTGCTATGTGATTGAGAGAACTGACTTCCAGCTTTGATAGGTTATAAATAGCAGGCGCTGTAATTGTCTAGCAGTTCTCCTGCAAAGAAGAGGTAATTGTGTGGATGAATAAAATATTGGCATTAAAAAAACATTTTAAGTTAAATCTCAAAGTAGCTGATGAAGTATTTCTATAGCAGTCCTGTCAGCTCATGCTCTCTCTCAGCAGTAGCTTCTTCTCCTTTTTTTTTTTTTCTTTTTTTAAGAGGGGGAAGAAGAGGAAAAAAAAAAAAGAAAAGAAAAAGAAAGAAAGAAAAAAAACTCCACAAAGCAAAAACCAAAATCAAGTCCCTGCATTTGGAGAGGGTTTTCCACACTTTACGTTACCTCAGATGGTGACTTTTCCAGACCTGCCACTCGCACAGACCCTGGGGAGATGCTTTGCTCTTTGGCGTCCATCCCCAGCCTCACCACACCTGAGCACCTTGCAGTTCCGCCTGCTCCTTCTCCAGCACCAGCGTGGGCAGGGCCGTGCTGCCTTCCCCTTCTGAAGGGAGAAAGCTTGGGCCGGCGGCGTGCTGAGCTCCTGGAGAGGCCTTCGGGCCAGGCGCTGGTGGTGTCTGCCGCCTGCTTGAGGGAGCACCTTCAGCCTCTGGCCAGAGCAAAGCAGCCGGGGAGGGGAAGGACAAAGTCTCTGTTGGTTGTGGGACCACATCAGCCTGCGGCTGGTTCCCGGGACTCAGTTCAGAGGTGCGGTGGAAGCAGGCAGGGAGGTGGGCTGGCTTCTGCAGAAGGGGCAGAAGGTCTGTGGGGGCGTGGGGGCTGAGGCTGCCCCCGGTCTCCCACTGTGCCCTTGTGTAGGACAAGGGGAGGAGAAAGGAAAAGTGGTCTGTGGTTGTGGAATTCTGGGGAGATAGATGACGCCCTTAATAAGGCAGTAGCTTTATTTAATATAAAGTGCAGTGTGTGACATGTCAGGTCCAGTATTTCAGGGACAGACAATTTAAAATTTACCAGCAATTCACAACTCTGACATCAGGCAAAACATTTCTGTTTGGATTTTAGTTCTTCAGTTCCAGCTGAAGGATGACAGCATTGAAGATTAAAGCTGCTTTCTTTTTTTTTTTTTTACTTCTCTTTAAGATCGGAGCAAAGCGCAGATTTGAAACACAGAAAGAGGTTGACCTTTGTATTAACCTGAATCTCTTTTCCTGTTTCTTCTTGAACATATTTTATTCTCTTTATGCACAGTGGGGCTCTTTTTTCTTGTGCTAGGCCGTTGAATGAAATGCCAGAAAGATGGAGTGTGCACTTTTACATCAAAGACATGATGAGACCATAAAAACTCGTTTCCCTTGTGACTTCTTAAATCGTTGCTAAGGAATTGAACAAGTCTGTTTGAAACAATGTGTCCCTTTAAATTCTGTTTTCTTATTTATCTTGAAACACAAAGCCACAGTTTCATGTAGACCCTGATCCAAAGGCCACTGAAGTCAATAAAAGATTCTTAGTTACTGTGGTAAGCTGTACGTCAGATTTTTCAAGTGTTTCACTATGTAAAACCCAGGACAGATAGTTTTAAAAAGAACTGCATATCTACTGGGAAAAACAAAACAAAACAAAACAACAACACACACACACAGAGGCCTGGTTTGTTTCATTTATCCATTTACTCAAAAATATCCCCTTCAAATGGGCCAGAATTAAGTCAACTGCCTTTTTACTGAGCAGAATGGATCTGACAAGGACAAGTAAAATGAAGCAGTAGTTAAATTCAGAAACCCAAAGAAGTGAAAATATTGATTTACTTCAGTTTTTCTTATACATAACAGTGACGTGCAGTGGAAGTACAAACAAACTCCACAAGACTCTGTTGGAGGGAAACCTTCCCTAGCTCAGTGTAACAGTTTTGGGCAATCACTCTCACTGCTGAGGTGAATGATTTGTTGCTACTACAATCCAGTAAGTTGCTAGAAATGATCTTGATTGAAGAAAAAGGCATTGTAAAGCAATTAAGTTCTGACTATTAACAAAGTTCCCACAGGGAGTATTAATTCTTAGAAGTAGACAAAGACTGTATTACGCAATTCTAGTAACTGCGACTGTACTGAAATATGGAAAAATGTTACAGTAAGTCTCAACTGTTGCAGATATTCCTTATCAGTTTCCAGGAAGAGGTTGTAAAGGTCCAATTTAGAAAAGCATTTAAACATATTATGAACTTTCTTTCATTTTAATTGGATACAAGTTAAACAAATTGCTAAGTTCTTTGCATAATAAGTAGCAATGTAAGTATCTGCTTATAGACCAGGTTCAGATTTCATTGAAGCCTTCTTTCCCCTGAACTGGAGCCTTAATCACCTGAATTCTTATGGGATTTTCTGAGTCTAAAATCCAGGAAACGCCACTTTGCTCCCAGACCCAAGTCAGTCTTTATCAGACTCCCATATTATGCGCACAAATTCCTTTCCAGAGCTCCAACCTTCTGGGCTCTTTAACTTACAGTTTATTTCTCACTCCAAAGGCATGTAGTAACTTAAGCAGGAAACTTTACAACTGTTCAAAATGGTGATTTCTTGCCCTATCCAGTTCAAGAAAAATGCAGTGCTGGAGAAGATACTAAAACCTCTGAATCCAGGTCGCTATCTCTGATCATGCTGAGAAGCTGAGACTCTTCCTCTTCCTCTCTTCTGTACCCAGTTTCTGGTTGCTCTTCTCTGTTTTATGCCGTGAAAGAGACACTTGCTTTTATGGTTCCATGCTGGGTTTGCAGAACCATGGAAAAACATTGCTACCAGTAAAATATGCGTAACTATTTTCAAAATGCTGGTGTGAGCCAACAAGCCCTATCAAAGCCTTTGCGGAGGCATCAAGCCAGCTTCTCAGATTACATTGTTTATAATCTCTCTTGGGTTATTTCCCAGTAACTTAGAAAACGTGTGACTGTTTTTGTATCTCAAAAGAGTTCGTCCAGCGCTAAAGTGAGAGTATAGGATCTTTACAAAACAAGGCTATGTGTCGTAACGGGCAGCCTTTAGGATTCTGATTAACTGAATGGTTGTAGCACTTCTCTTACTGAAGATAGTTCAACTATCTTCTGAATTACGTTTTCCTTTCTTTCTTTCTTTTTCTTTTTCTTTTTCTTTTTCTTTTTCTTTTTCTTTTTCTTTTTCTTTTTCTTTTTCTTTTTCTTTTTCTTTTTCTTTTTCTTTTTCTTTTTCTTTTTTTCCCTTCCTTGTAGCATAGTTCTGAGCCACATGGTCAAGCCAGGCTTTGTTCAACGCTACTGCTTCCGAAACTGCTGACATAGCAGATGCAGGAGTACAGGTTCAGGGAATCAAGAAGGCATAAATAGGCAAATTTGAGCAATGCTTCTTGTTGCAGAAGTCCTTGTGCTGAATATTTATTCTCCAGTGGTTAGAAAGGACAAGCCCAACTATACTGGTACTTCGTTAAAAAAAAATCTTGTAAACTGCACGGAAAGTGGATATTTTATGCTATTCCTTAAAGCTCAGTGTTACAGTTTTGGTTCCAAAGCCAAAGAAAGCAGTTAGCTATGTTCAATACCCATACCTAATATACTGTCATCTTAGATACCACAATCCTGATTTCAGAAGATAGAAGATCACTGGCATCAGTGTTCCTGGAAACACAAGAAAATCAGTCTAGAAGAGAAAAAGCTGTCTCCAGAAGATCCAGTTTTCATTGTTTAACCAGTAGGTTGCATTTTTAATATCCTACCTTGCAATTTTTTCCTCTTCCATTAGAAAGAAGTTCATAACAAGTTCACACCTTTTAATTTAAGACAGATGAACAGACCTCCCATTGTTGAAAACCTGCCGCACAAACAGCAAAATTATTCAGACTTCAAGGAGTAATTTCATTACAGAAGTTCTTCTGAGGTGCTTTTTTCATTAGAAAAAAATATCATTTTTCACCCCATACAACACAAAACCTTTAGCATTTTTATAACATGTAATAAAATAATTACTGCCATTGGGGTTGCTACACATTTTTCACTGTAACCTAATTCAGGAGGATGAAGTAGCTCAACAAATACTTTTTTTTTTCCTTTTTTTTTCTTTTTTTTCCCCCAGGCTAAAACGTGACTTTGAAGATGGAGAAGATAAACTTTCCTCAGTGATGATGGAAATTTTTCTCCCTGCTATTTACAAAATACACTGTGATGTTATTTTGATTAAAAATGAAGCTGAAAATCTTTGAAAGCTTTAGAGACAAAATTCCTTTAGCAAACAAGAGAATGAGAAGAGCATCAGGTAGCAATGTGAACTTCTGTATTGTCTTGAATATGTGCGGCTCTGTCACCGTTTCTAGAAGTAAAGTGGCATTTGTCCCCAAAGACTTGTGAAGCCCAGGTGCTTCACTTATCTGTTCCAGTTATGTTTTGTTTTGTTTTCTTTAAACTAATGTCCAGGACAAATTAAAGTAAATCCTAAATTTACTGGCCAACTAGCGACTAACTGCTAAAATCAGCGCTGAATCTGAGACAGACGTTAGTTCCATGTGCAGTTACCGGGCTGATTATGTTGAGGTATTGAGATCCCAGGATGAAAACCAGAAGAACAAGGTGCTGTGCTGTCTTTTTGGAAGATAGAACCCCAGTTTCAGTACTTATGTTTCCAGAACATCATTAGCTTTTGAAAATAAGCAGGAAAAGCTGACTACTGCAGTCCTTTCCTGCTGTGATGCAGCATGAGGGATTCTCAGTGTCTGTGCTTGTACTTTGTTGCTCTCCCTTATGCATCCCTTTCTTGAAGAGAACATTTATGCTTGAGAAGAACTGGGTCTCTGGTAATGCAACAGAGTTAGAAAATGCCAGAATGTTACTGACCTCAATCTAGATTTGCAATTAGCTTTCTGAAGTAGTTTGTGATATTCTCTTGCCAGCTGAGTTAATTCAAAATGAGCACTAGAATATGTAGTTGTATAGTTTGTATTTCAGAATTTAAGTGGGAGACATACAAAAAAGGACCAATAAAATTCAGCTGAGGAGTGATGTAAAGAATAGTAAGGAAATAATGACTTCTGTTGAGATCTTTACTAACATTTATTAATTTCATATCTACTTAGTGATACAGTTGACATCAGGTCCAACCCTTCCTTTGCAAAACAGTCGAGCTCAATGCTCACTAAAATGAGGTCTATAAAATCATTAGATACTGAATACTGAATATCTTCTAAGAGGTGTGCTTTCAAAAACATTTCAAGGTAACATCATAAAAAAAAAATTCAAACAACAGGAAGAACTGAAAAGCGTTTGCATAGAAATCATCACTGTCAGTCATGATGTCCTAATTTGTGCTTATGTTTTAGGATGTTTATGATGATTCCAGGGCTGATTATCATATTAATTTCATGAAAATAATAGAAATGTACTGATCTAGTGCATTACTCTCTTAAACCAGCCATAAGAAAAGATTTATCTCAGTTATCCTGTGGTAAAAATTACATTACTCAATTTTTTCATCTTTAGTGCATGTGATAACACAGAAAAATCACTTTACCAAGTGCTTTACATCAAGGGAATTCCAGACCATAATAAAAGAGTTCACATGAAAATCATGGAAAATGTAATTTGAGGTGATTCACATAAGAAATAATTAGTGTTTATGAATGCTAAAGTATGTGTTACTCAACTGTGTGCTAGTAAATTATGCATACGTATAAAAAGGAAGCATGCTTAACATTGGAACTAGAAAAAATGTCTTTACTATAGTTGGATTTACCACTGATGGTCAAAATATATATATATATACAGGGAAAAGGCAAATTAAATAATAAACTTTAATTAGCCTTAGAATCAATTCCCTTTCAGTAAGACAGAACAACTGTGAACGAGGCTTTTGGAGCAGAGATGTGAGAGATGGTAGAGACCAGTTGGAGGTCTAGAAAACATGATCTTTGAAGAAAGACTTTATGAACTGGGATCCTTCTAGACTTAAAAAAAAAAAAAAAAGAGGGAGAAGGTAAGGGCTAGGTGACCTCCCTTCCATCTTTATATTTCTATAGTAATAAAAGGAACTGAAAGAGGATCACTGCATCAAAAGACATAATCCTATCTTTCAGAAAATGAAAATGAGTTCTGTATAAAAGTTGAACTCTCACCTATCCTACAGATGTATGTAAAGAACTAAGGGGACATCAGTGTCCTTTTACTCCCAGAATGGACAGGAAAGCATCTTGCATGGCATGGCAGGATTTTCTTTAAATGCAGGAGAGTGCTGATTAAACTGTTGCTCTTGCTAGAGTTCACAGATTTAGTATTTTATTTATAAATATTTGGCTAATAGATCAGATAATGTTTGGAACTATGTGGTATTAAGCAAGTAAATAAATAACTTTTTAACTGTGGGTGGTAAATGTGTTTACAAAAACCTTCACAAGGAGCACCTGGCAACCTCAGCAGGTCTTGACAACATAACTTGCTAGTGAGACACCTAATCAATAATATACACGAGCTATATGCCATATGGCCATATACTTTTCATTAGGATGGTAAATGGTATTTTAGTTTATGAAAGTCATCTTTATAAAATGGAAACAACTCTTGCAATCAAATAAAAGGTGGAGGAAAGCGAACTCATTCAAAACTGATATAAACTAACCAGGAAGTTCTCTGCTTGCTGTTCTCCAAGCAGTCTGTGATAACATTCACTGGTTGTTTTTTTTGCTTTGTTTACAGCAATATAGAGATACAGCTTTTCTTTTTGGATGGCAGAAGGAGTATTGCATGCATGATGTTGTGAGAATAGGTAGGCATAGGAGGGAGACGATGGATGGAAGAGAGGGTGCATTGCTAATACTGTTCAAGGTTTGGAAATTAAAGGTAAAGGGAATGCTGTGACTAGCCCACACAGAAAATCAGCGATGGAATCAAGACTAGGATTCCAGCCTCTTGATGCCTTGTCTAGTGTTTTGTCTCTGCCATGGTTTCTCAAAAAACAATCCTGCTTATCTTCAATTATTTCTTGACTATACTTATCTATGTAGATTGCTACTCTGCCTCTGCAATTCCATCCTGTCCAATGCAGTGGAGAGTGAGCAGTATGACAGGCTTTAAATAGATGCTTTTTCAGACTGTGTTCACATTTAGTTTTATATATATGTATATATATATCAGGAAAGCTGAACATGTGAAATTGTTAATATTTTCAGTTCATTGGATGGAAGAAACATCCCAAAGGTTACTGGTTCTATTTCTGAGAAATTACAGCAATGCACTTTGTCTTTTGGACAATTGCTATAAAGAGTTGTATAAATCTGGCACATTTGTTCTTGTATTTTTTGATTTCATTCTTGAGATTCTGCTTGGGAAGGAGTAGTTTTAAAAATTCATTATTATTTGATTGCAAGCT